>OY757015.1:138218401-138818401 GCA_963580285.1 Lucinisca nassula
AAGGTATACCTGATTGTTATCACACCAAGGTATGTTCTGATAACAAAATGCTGACCTTCATGTCACAAAGCCACTTAAATCGACATATTATCGATCAAGACTGCACTTTGTTTGAATTTTAAATTTAAGAAACGTTTATGAACGAAGTTTATGTTGATTTCGGCTCTTCTAAATGCACAGTGCAGTATCTGTGAGGGTTTATATACAAAACAGGTACCGATAATTATTTCTATAATTTGTTCAACTAACGTCCCAGTAGACGCACCATTTTTGTTTGTTTGATTTGAAGTTTAACGTCCCCGTCAACACTAAAGATCATTTTTACTCAACGTTTGTGCAATGTTAAGACAACGTTACAAACGTTGTTGTTTAACCCTTTTTGTACCAAATGGAATCTTCCTCCTTATATATAGCAGGAGTCCATTACAAAATATAGGGGTGTCAGGTTGTGTTTTCTTCAAAATTTATTTGGTAAATGGCTAAACGTTTTGCAAACAGTGGCTGCGTCTGATCTGGGCCTGCACTGCTTGCCAGAGTACCCGTTTAGGAGTACAAAATGGGTTAAAGTTTAATCACCATGTTGATCTACCTTTCGTATACTGGTGTTTGACGTATATAATGGATTATGTTTCGTTTTTTAAAATAAAATTATTTTTGTCGATAAAATTTATACATCTTTTGTCCTCGAAGTAGGTCATTCATACATTATACGGTTTAATCAAAGCACAGGCAGCACTGGTAGCCGGTCCTGAGCCTGGATTGCGACTGTTACCTTAAACCATTAAATCACTGGACTGCGTTGCATAAGTCTCCATTACTTAAACTGTCAACGGGCCTCCGTGGCCTAGTGGTTAAGAGCGCTGCCTCTTGATCACTAAGTCTCTCACCGATGTGGTTCGAGCCTCGCTCGGGTCACATGTGTGGCGCCAAGTTCTGCAACGGAAGGTCAGGTGGTTTTTCTCCGGGTACTCCGGTTTTCGCCCACCTCTGATTAACGATCGGCTCGATATGAGTGAAATAATCTTGAAAGGACCGTAAAACAAAAAAAAAAAAAAAAAAAAAAAAACTTAAGCTATCATTATTTACCTTGCGATAACGCAGTTAAACACTTTCACCATAATCTATAAAACTTCCTGTCGGCCTCCGCACTTCGGGGCATGAAGGAATAGATGAGCTGTATGATGCTTCCACGCAGAGCTGAAACAGACCGCACAGAAGTACTTGTAAACCGCTTAGAGGATCTAAGCATGCCCAGGTCGCCCTTTAATGGACCGTTTATGCGACGCAGCCCTGTACTTCATGCAAACATTGTAGTCCCTGATCAGAACTATCTGAACCCGAGCATATTTAAAGCTTCTACTGGTCATAACTGATCTCTTTAAATATCAGACTTTGTGCCCATCACATTAACAAGTCCGTGAAATAAACACACCACAAATCCCCACTTTATATGGAGAAAACTGGGTTTTGCGGGGATATACATTTTTTGCGCTAATACATAGCTTATGGGTACTCGTTAGAACCGCCAGGTTCTACTAGTAATTTTAGGAGATAAAATTTTGTTTATGATGGGGTACCCTTTAAATCTAAATTTGAAGCTGCAACACACCGTCCCCGATAGCTCAGTTGGTAGAGTGTCCGCTCCGGGGAACGGGAGGTCACGGGTTCGATCCCGGGCCGCGACATACCAAAGTCGTTAAAATGGTACTAGCTGCTCCTCGCTTGGCACTCAGATTTACGGGGTAGAGCTAGGACTGGTCGACCCAGTGTCAGGATAATGTGACTGGGTGTGGTATCATGTAATGTGTCTCGGACATGATACTTCAGTGAGGCAGCACTATAAAAGTGAGCATTGAGCTCCCTGTCGCAACCAGACACCGTCGTGATATGACTGAAAATTTTTTATAAGCGACGTTAAACCCGAATTCACACACACACACACACACACACACACACACACACACACACACACACACACACACACATTGAAGCTGCAACTAATAATTTTTGTTTTAAACTCATACTCTGCTTAGGTATTATCGATGGTAATATTAAAGGTCAAGCTGTCTGACCTCCATAGGAAAGGTGGTGAAAAATCAAACACTGATTTCTACCAATATGGATTATAAAGGCTGATCAAGCATTACATCAACGTCAGTTCTGTTTCTGTGCTTGGAAGACCACATTTCTTCCATTTGCAAAGCTTTATATCCACGGACTATGTTTAGAGTATATATAAATAAATAAAATTTCACAAATTTTTATCAGAAAAGTAACTTTTTTGAGATATGAAAGAATGCATTCACGGATGTTTTATCGTAATACCGAAAACTCAGAGTATTCAGAGTGCAAATAATAGTGCAGCTATAAATAGCCCCACCCCACGCCGGGAAATTCGGAGAGTTTAATAAATTTCATACAAAATCACCACGAGTGTAAGATTCTGTTCATAAGAAAACGATTTTAAATAGGATTTTATTGCCGAAGAATTAATTTGCTTTAACCCTTTTCGTACCAAATGAAATCTTTTTGTTTGTTTGTTTGATTTGAGGTTTATCGTCCCCGTCAACGCTGTATAGATCATTTTAGAGACGCTGCTTCTAATTTTGTGGACTTTTACCCGGCATTGAGATGAAATGAAATCTCAAGCCCTGTCGCCCAAATGAAACCAATATGGTTTAGAAGCATGGACGGTCCGACTCGCACCGCTTTGCCTTGGCAGGCGTAGATCCTCTAAGCGGCTTACCAGTACACGTGTGCGGTCAGTTTCAGCTCTGCGTAGAAGCATCATGCAGTCCATCTATTTCTTTAAGCCCCGATGGGCGGGGGCACTCAAATGGATCTTCCTTCTTTTTATAGCAGGAGTCCATTTAAATATTTAGAGGTGTCAGGTTGTGTTTTAATCAAAATTTATTTGGAAAATCACTGAACTTTTAGCAAATAGTGGGGGCCCTGAGCAGACGCCGCAAAACGCGGAAGTGAAATAGAAGTGAAGGCAATGATCAGGAATCGATACAATTAACCCACAGCTCTGATACAACGCATAATGTAGTAATGTAGTAATTTCTTCATTTTGATTTTTTTTACTACATTATGCGTTGGCATAGTCGACGCGAAATGAAGTAAAAAAATTATTTCATTTCGCGTTGATATGCACCATATCGACGCATAATGAAGTAATGATGGTAGAACATAGCTGTCTTCGAAAAGACTTAGGAAGCAATACAGTTAAATTCCTACAATTTAGACCACATTTGAGACGGTTCAAAAGTGGTCTTTAAGACCACAGTTGAACAGTCCAAAAGACGGTCTTCCACAAAAGCACACTGAAGGTCAAAATCACAAAGAAAATGTAGCTTTAACCTTCCAAATATGCTTTAAAAACAAAATTTGTATTAATTTTAGGTGGTCTTAATAGTGGAATTTCATTGTATTTGATTAAGCCATATAACCCTATTGCTTTTAATTGGACGGCAGCGATTGAGATGTCATTTCATCTCAATATCGGGTAAAAGTCCCATAAAATTTGAAGCAATGTCTCCAAAATGACCTAAATAGTCTTGACGGGAACGTTAAACCTCAAATCAAACAAACAAACTGTTGACGCATAATGAAGTAAAATTAAGTATGCCACCCATCGCCGCAAAATGAAATAATTCTTTCATTTTGCTCAAACCTCTTAGTATCGACGCATAATGAAGTAAAAACGACATTTTATTTCATTTCGCGTCGACTATGCCAACGCATAATGTAGTAAAAATTTCAAAATGAAGAAATTACTACATTACTACATTATGCGTTGTAACACAGCTCCCATCAGAGGCACCAAAGGGAAACAAACGAAAACATGAAATAACTAGACCCTAATGGAAACATTGATAGCGGAAAGCCAAAAGGACAGTCACTCCCCCACAAAATGTCCAATTGGCTATCCAAACAATATAAGCGAAACACACAATCAAAGACAAACCATAACAAAACAAACCTCGACAGAACGTCAATGAAAACGAATTCCACGGGTGGGTGGGTGGGGGGGGATAGGGTGCGCTTAAATCTATTTTATGCGGCCGCAATCCTCGACCTTATTTCCGTCGCGATTTGGACAAATAACTTGTTCAGTCTGCATGAAGGCTTCCTAACCAATCAGTGCAACATCTCGGAGAACACAAAATCAAACGCCCACAGAGATGAAACAACGGTGAGGACTCGACAGCAAGAAACCACTTAAATGCTGGAGCAAAAGAAAACCATCAGTTAGACTTCGATGGGCCCGACCAGAGACACAGCATCAGGTACCAACCAACACCACATAAAATTAAATTCTTTCTAATTCTCAGCAAGCCTTTACGCTGGAACCGTCATAGAATCTGAGGCCTGACTCACCGGCGTGCTATTGAAGAGGGGAGCTAAGTTGTCAACCGTGATTGATTTAACTACAATGCATGCAGTCTGTTGTATAACATTAATGTCTTTTTTATATCGAAGAATGATTTTACGAAATCGGGTGCTGAAGTCATTGGAATTATATATTTTCATCTAGAACGTCTAGTTTGTCATCATTGCTAGTATAACATTTGATGCATCTCGTCAAGTCCGTACTTTTGCGCCTCTTTTTATTTCGCAACAGTTTTAACGAACTACCAAAGGTGTTGGAAGAGCCGACCATTACTTAATTCTTTGTAGTTTCACATATGCAGTAAGTTACTAACACTTAAAAGTCAGGCCAGTGATTCTGGGCGGGCTACGACTCGTTATATTAACAATCAACAATCTGACAGATACATTCTAATAAAATCTGATTTGCCTTTTCGGTAAAACATTTGCATATAAGGAAATGTTGACCTGAACATCGTACATTCCATCATGTTCTGTAGAATGAACAATCTTAAAAAAAAAGAAATCCGAAAGAGGAGACAAAAGACAGAAAAACACACCCACAATATAGGCCAGAACTATTTGGTTAAATTATCAAAATAGACAAGAAGACTAACATACAATGTACAGTATTTGCATGTCGTATGTACAGTCGAGTGTGACAAGACGACAAACTACATTGAATGCGTTTCCTAGGCTTACATATATAGCTTATATTTTTGTTTTGGATAGCCAATTGTGGTGGGAAAGCGACTGTCCTTTTGGCTTCTCGCTATTGGTGTTTCCATTAAGATCTAGTTATTTCATGTTTGTGTTTCTTTCCTTTTGGTGTCTCTGATAGGAGCTGTGGGTTAATTGTATCGATTCCTGATTCCTGATCATTGCATTCACTTCTATTTTATACATGTAGAATAATTATTGTTTTTCAGTTTGTAGCGTATTATTAATGGTATAGCCTAGATTTAATCGATACTTTCAGTTTTTGGACTGTTACTGTACTACGTTATATCGAGTCGTAGCTCTGTATTTATGATATTGCTAATACACTGTTTATTTACCGGGGTGTTTATTCCGTTCACCTGTGGCATTTAAATATCAAGATACCCACGGCACTGTTACCAATAAGGCTTTCATTCAAATTCTATACGAATTAAACCTTTAAAAACACAATATTGAATTTTGAAATAATTGGGGTATGCTTACTAAATTGCAATTTTTTAAAGAATTACTAAAACTATTCGCATCATTTTTCTACTGCCAATCACAGACATATAGGCAGCCATAAATTCATTCAAATCCAATGGTTATGTCCCCTGAGACAAAACAATACATATTTTTTTTTTTACCATTTGAGAGTTAATTTTCAGACATTATTTAAAAGAAAATGGTTTGGTATTAAATGGCATAAACTGCAGTGAACATTGGCCCAATTTATTCCAAATTACGGAACATGAGCAGATTTTATAGGATTTCCTAAAGTTTTGAAAAAAGCGTTGTTATGTTTTGAACAATTTTTTTACAAAATTCGGGTGGTTAGCAAAAGAGTCCGTTTTGAAGACCTTGATCTATCAATTTCAAGTAAGTTTATCCTTTCGAACCGCCGAATAATTAAATTTTCGAAAAGGAGTTTTATGTGCCCGGCTTATCTTGGTAATCTTCAAACAACATTTTCTCCTAATCGGTAAAGTCAGATCGAGCCAGCATCGGGAACATGGATATAAATATTGCCGTTACGTACGGAATCGCATGTTATTAAATGCACACGTGATCATATGCTTTCTATTACATGACGTTATCCACTAAATAACGACGTTATTTAAGTTTCTGCTGTTCATGAAAGAATGAACGCAGTGGGTCGCGTGCAAAGTAAATGAACTCCGAAAGGGTTCATATAAACTTTGCTAACAACCCGTTGTCGTCCATACTTTCATGAAAAGCAGAAAAATTTAATTTATTTTTTATATTTACAGTCTTAGCCCCTCATCACCCGGTGAAAAAAATGCTTTTAGGACAAACTTATAAAGCTGAAATGCATTTCCACGCTGTTTGTCTACAAACAGCCGAACAGCGTTGAAGTCACCAACGCCCGTAGAGAACAATGGTTTAGATTGACGTCACTTGACGCCATTGAAAATCATATGACGAGAGTTCATGGAAGTATGATCAACATAGTTTTCTATGGGTTTACATTAGACTTTACACTGGAATTGTAAATATATGAGTATGATGAAGTCTAATAACAAATGCACCGTGTCATGAGAACAAACTGTACCATTTGCGAAGAACAAAATTGCAGGTCAGCCTGCGCATTCACGCTGTGTTCGCTGCTTGTATAGTTCAATACATTGAAAATTTCAAGACTTGTTCGTCTGTGTTTTATTTCTTTTGAGTTTAACGGCCCAGTCAACTCTAGGTCATATCGAGTCGGTCAGGTTACCTATTCACAATTTTCCTGGGCACGGTTAACCAGTACAGGGTACGTACTGACAACTGACCTCTTGAACCAGAGGCAGTGAAAGACGAAATATATTGCTGTCCAGTCAGGTATCGGACTCGTGACCACCAGACGCGCATCCGACTGAGGTACCTATTATCTAAGCCCGTGGGTTTGTTTCTGTTGACATACGTTCTCGTCTCGCGGCTAAAATGTGTTGTCAACTACTGTTGTAACCTTTACCACTAAGCCAGCAGACGACAAAATTTTTATATTTTTTCTTATTTTCCCCAGAAAACACGATCTGACATCTCATGCAAATTGTCTCCATAGGAGACAATTTGCATGGAATGTCAAATCCGTTTTTATCTGGGAAATATAAGGCTTTTTTTTTAAATGTCGTCTGCTGAAATAAACCCAACATGCAGATCGCTAAATAATATGAAGTATGTTTACTCTTGTTCTTTTCCAAGACGGATGAGATAACACCAGTTGCCAAATGCCACTTCGAAGGATCTGCAAACAGTCGTTTAACGTATAACAATGGGTTCGTGTTGTAGCTCAAGTCAGAGGTCGACCACGACCATCAGTGCTACTGTAAACTCTCCCATCCCAGAACGTCATTGTTATAGAATACCAGACACAAACACATGTAACATTACTGGACTAGCAATGACAGCAGACGGAAGAGTCCTAATGGCAGATGTTAGCAATGAGAATGTGAAATTGTTCACACAGGACTTGACGTTATGTTCCTCTGTCTCCGTACCTGGGGTCTGGGATATAGGGGTGAGCGGTGAGTCGGAAGTTGTTGTGGGTGGGGAAGACTGCCTTACTATTCTAGAGATTTCAAATGGACAGCTTAATGTCAAACAAGAATGTAAGCTCCAAGATGGTATATATGGTGTCTGCAAGCACAAAGATAAACTTGTTGTAACTTTTCCAAGCGCAGACCCTGCCAGCGTGAAGCTGATTGACCGGTCTGGGAAGGATTACTGGTCCTTGCCTAGTGGCCAACAGGAACAACCACTGTTTGAATCTCCCTGGTATGTTGTCAGGCAGGAAGACGGGCAGTCATCAAGTGTAATAGTAACAGACAGAGCTAACAACACACTGACAGTGATCAACCCTGATACTGGAGACATTATCACAAGACAGCAAGCAGAAAGGAAAGGTCCATTTGGAGTTACCACCGATAAGGCTGGCAATGTGTATGTGTGTTATTGGGATACAAGAGAAGTGGCCATACTTTCAAAAGATTTAAAGGAAGAGAAAATTTTTCTATCGAAAAAGAATGGTCTTGGTGAAAAACCCCAGGCAATAGTATATGACCCTAAAAATAATCAGCTTATCATATCGTACTTTTATTGTAATCAAGTTGACTGCTTTAAATTGTCATAATAGTTTGTGCTCAATGCCCGAGGTTAACCCTTCTCTTGCTGTTCACAACAACCCCTATCATTGCAAACAGTGTAGATCCAGATCAGATGGCTTCTGAAGAAGCCATCTGATCAGGATCTACACTGTTTGGCATACAGTTTATGAATTTGTAGCAAAAATTACATCAAGAAATTTGATTGGTTCAAAGTCAGAAATGGGTGCGGCTTATCTGAATATTCAGCAAGAGAAGGGTTAAATATGAGCCGGGGCACAGCATTTCCTACAATTTACATGTGCGCACAGCGAAGACTCAAATCAGCCCGCGCATCCATATAGTCTAACCAGAGACTTCTCTTGCTGCATGAAGGAATATTGGGCCCTTTGCTATCCTTAGAGCGCACAACGAAGGCTCTGATCAGACTGCGCGGATGCGCAGGCTGATCTGAGTCTTCGTTGGGCGCACATGTCTTATTGTAGGTTTTGTCATGCTCTGGCTCATAAGTTTTCCTGTTCAGTTCAAGTGAGCGTAAAATTTTAATGCTGCAAAGAATGAAAGAAATTCCATCACGCAAACATGCATATATAATTTTGACCTCCTAAAAGCCCATCTATATGGGGTTTATAGGCGTATACATACTTTTTGTTATTTCTGCTCAAAAATATAAATTGTGGGTACTCGTTAGAATTGCCTCACCCAGACGGTTCTCACGAGTACCCACAATCTATGTTTTGAGCTGAAATAGTGAAACTATTAGGATTTTTATTTGGAAAAATTTTATTTTTGGTAAAATTTTACCAATATATTTGAATAGAATAGAATAGAATATGTTTATTTGCCATGTGGGCCCATGTAGGGCATACAACAACACATATTTGTAATACAAACAATATCATTAAAACATTTATCCTTGCCTTCGAAGGCTTCAAACAAGATGATGATGTTGATGATGATGATGTAATATTTTTTCGTTGCTTTTTGTAAAGTGGACATTTCATTGAAAAGTGAACCTCGTCTCCGACTTCATTTGCTTGACAATATTTACATAACCGATCTTTTTCTTTTACATTTTATACGTTCCTCTTTCTATGCATTTAATCGAAATTGCGCAAAACATTTAAGTATTTTGACGTTCTTGATCGTATCTAAATATATTTCTCTTTTGAAAAAGGGTTTAAAACGGTAATAGGTCCGTCGACCATTTTTAATGAGTGCATTTTCCTTTACTTGTAATTCCCTAAACTCCATAGACCTTCTTAGAAATTCTGATTTTAGTTCATCTAGAGTTGTATGTGCACTAATGTTTAATTGGTCTAAAATAGATGACAGGTCAGAGTACCATGTTTGCATGCCACTACTATGTAGTTCTTTACTTGTATGCAATGTCTGCCCTAAAAGACTATCATTGTCCATTATTTCAGTTCTACTGAAATATTTAAAAATTGTACATATGATATCTATAAACATAGGTGTTCTACCCAAATCACCACTCACTGCAATATTTGTTGTTTTTATGTACTCCTAGTATATATTTGTAATATCTAGTAGATAAATTTTCACATTCAAAGTTCATATATGCTTTCTCTAATTTGAAGTAAGGTTCATTTCCCAATGACGCAGCCTTTGTAAATGATGTACCCCAAACCTCACAACCATAAAGTAGTTTGATAGTGTGATCATAAATATGTAAGCTTGTTTTGACATTTGTACATGAGTCACTGAATATGCATTTAAGTTTTAAAAACGCTTTCAAACCTCTGTTATACAAAATAGAAGTGAAAGCAATGATCAGGAATTGATTTTGTTTGTTTGTTTGATTTGGGGTTTAACGTCCCCGTCAACACTGTAAAGGTCATTTTGGAGACGTTGCTTCCAATTTTGTGGGACATTTACCCGACATTGAGATGAAATGACATCTCAAGCCCTGTCGCCCAATGAAACCAATAGGGTTTATTAGCATGGACGGTCCGCCTCGCACCGCGGTTCCTGGACAGGCTTAGATCCTCTAAGCGGTTCACCAGTACTAGTGTGCGGGCAGGATTCAGCTCTGCGTGGAAGCATCATGCAGCCCATATATTTCTTCAAGCCCCTATGGGCGGGGGCCTGATCAGGAATTGATACAATTAATCCACATCTGCCACCAGAGACACCAAAGGGAATGAAACACAAACATGGAACAACAGACCTAAATGGAAACATCAATAGTGGAAAGCCAAAAGGACAGTTACTTTCCCACAAGATGGCCAATTGGCTATCCAAAACAAAACAACACAAGCGACACAAACACCCAAAGACAAACAACAAAAAAATAAACCACGGCAGAAGAACTGCCCCGGAACGCCCAGCGAAACGAACTCCACCGTGATCGATGTACATTATATCAAGTAATATGGGTTGAGAAAGTCTGATCTGTGTCTTTGCGGGGGTTTGAAGGGGTATACTTTATTTTTCTTATTTCTGCCCCAAGACATCGGTTGTGGCTACCCGTTAGAAACCCATCAATGAGGCGGTTCTAACGAGCACCACAACTTACGTTTGGAATATAAATAATAAGAATATCACACATTTTCCGGAGAAAAAAAAAGAAAAACAGTTAAGGAGATAAAAAAACAAGTTGGCTGCTTTCAAAAAGCATCCAATAGGTTTGGTCTTGTCAGTCTACATTCTGATTTGAGCCAGCTGATATCATTATCCCACTTAATGCATTTTCTGAATAAAAATAATAAACTTTACTACAAAGGTGTACATAAAATTTCGAAGTCTGTGACCTTGGTATCAGGAGGGGTAGGTAGTGATGAGTATTCTGAAGTAAATTGTTTAACGCCATGGCAAGTATAAACTAAATGTAACTTACATATGGTTCACACATGTATAGCACAAAACTTAACCAAACGAAAATGTAAACCGAATTTTTCAAAGGGTCATAACTCTGTTAGTATTTGGTGGCATATCTTCACATCTTAGCCTTACTACATACACATTTTTAGGCTTGATCGGATGAAAACTGTATAGTAGGAGTTATACGGAAACGAAAAAAAGTTTACGAACGGACGGACGGACGGACACCAACCCCATAACTTAATACGACCGTTTTTTTATTTGTTGTTGTTTTTTTTTTTTTTGTTTTTTTTTTTGTTGTTTTTGTTGTTGTTTTTCAAACGAGCATATAAAAAGATTTTTCCTAAGTCATCAGGCCTTCTATAGGGCCTTGGTTATCTATTTCATTTGTTGTTAACGTCCCTGTTATCACTGTATGAGACTTTTTTGAGACATTGCTTCCAATTTTGTGGGACTTTTACTCAGTACTGAGATAAAACGGGCAGATAAAACTACTTCTCAAGCCCTGTCGCCCAATGAAACTAAATGGTTGAAATGCATGAACAGTCCGACTCGAGCCACTTTTCCTGAGCAGGCTTAGACTTTCTAGGCGATTTAACACTAATATGTGCGGCCGGTATCAGCTCTGTGTGGAAGCATCATGCAGCCCAATCTATTCCTTCAATCCCCGATGGACGGGGGCCGATCATACCTTGGAGCAATATATTGGACTGCATGAGCTGAAACCGACCGAACTTTGAAGTATTGCTGAACCGCCTAGAAAGATCTAAGCCTGCCCAGACAAAGTGCTGCGAATCAGACTGCATCTTAAACCTCGGCAGTTTCTTTGAGCGGTATATACGTCCGCAAAAACCTGAAATTTGCAATCCTTTTGTATACCTTTCTGGATCACAATTTAATTGTAAAAGAAACTGATTAGTAAAACGTCAAGTATTGAGTGGAAATAAAGAACACCATTCTCGGCTTATCAGATTCAATAGCTCCCATCGAATGCGTCAAAAAGTCTTTTAACAACTCAGTCTGTAACTGGTGGTAGGTCACTTAGTAGTCATGAAGTTTTTGAACAGAAACTATTGCTATCTGTGCTGGGCTAAAGAACAATAAACAACGACCCATTAACGTTATGACTTTGTTTCGCTCCCTAAATAGTTTATATATTTGGAAGAGTTAGAACCTTCGACCTTGGCACTGCCGTTTATTCTAGTAGCAAAGACATGAAAATGTTTTTACACACCAAGCGATCTTCTTTATGTTTGGTTTTACGATCCTTTCAAGATTATTTCACTCACATCAAACCGATCGTTAATCGGAGGTGAGCGAAAACTAGAGTACCCGATAAAAAACCTCCTGACCTTCCATTGCAGAACTTCTCATTATGTGACCTGAGCCATGCTCAAACCTACACCGTTGAGAGACCTAATGATTAAGAGTCAGCACTCTTATCCACTAGGCCACACGGAGGCCCGTTACACCCAGCGATCTTTATAAATGAGGAAAAATAACGTTCTCTGTCTTTCCAACATTTACGTATTATTAGAGCTACCACCGTACCGAAAGATGTTCAGAATATATAAATCTGATCCTATCTGTGTGAAGTAAACTTTGCAAGTTTTGTTTATTTGTATTTAACGGCCCAGTCAACACTGATTTGGGTCATGTTTGGGCCTGTCAGTGTACCTATCCACGCTTTTCCTGAGCAGGCTTATCCATAAGCGGTTTACCAGTTCAGTGCACATTCTGTCGCCAAAAACTGATCCCTGCCCTTCCTGAATCAGCGGAAGGGAGAGATTGACCATAGAAAAGATTTCAGGGTTATCGGTACCATAAACTACGCAAAGCTTTTTCAAAATTTTATAGACGCCATTCTGATTTAATTTCAAAATTCAATATTGGACTTAAATCTCTTCTGCAACAAGGTCTATCGGAACCCGAATTTTATGGTGACTTAGTATATAAATTCAGAAAAATATATAACCGCAATGACTTCAGCACCCAATTTCGTAAAATCATTCTTCGATATAAAAAGATTGGGTACAACATGGATATTTTACGACAGACTGCATGCATGGTAGTTAACCCAATCACGGTTGGCAACTTTGCTTCCCTCTTTAATTGCACGCCGGTGGGTCAGGCCTCAGATTCTATGACGGCTCCAACGTAAAGGCTTATTGGGAATTAGAGAGATCTAATTCAAGGTAATGTTGGTTGGTGCCTGATGCTCTGTCTCTGGTTGGGCCCATCGGGGTGTAACTGTTGGTTTTCTTTTGCTCCGACATTTCAGTGGTTTCTTGCTGTCGAGTCCTCACCGTTGTCTCGCCTCTGTGGTTCTTTGATTTTTGTGTTCACGGAGATGTTGCACTGATGAGTTAGGAGGCCTTCATGCGGACTGAGAAAGTTGTTTGTCTGAGTCGCGGCGGAGGTGGGGGCGAGGATTGTGGCCGCGTGGGGTCGATTTGGGCCCCCCAGTGGAAATCTTCAACTGACCGTTCCAAGGCGGCTCTTCTTTGGCGATTTATTTGTGTTGTTGTTTGTTGCTTGCTGTGTGTATCACTTGTGTCTTTTAATTTTGGATGGCCATGTGGCCATTTTGTGGGAAAGTATCTGTCCTTATGGCCTTCCTTTGTTTAGGTTTTCATTATTGTCTGGTCGCTTGATGTTTGTATTTCTTTCCCTTTGGTGTCTTTTATGGGTGGAGTAAGTTAATTGTATCAATTCCTGATCTTTGTTTTACTTCTACTTTTCATAATCAATCTCCACGAAAGAATGTTGCCGACCCCGGTAGGTATCGAACCCGAGTCTTCCTTATCGCCAGTCAGACTGCATCCGACTGAGCTACCGCAGCCAGCTACACTTTGTGAGTAGTAGTAGTAGTTATGTTCTGTTGTTTTTCGTTTCCGAGGCCCCATGGACACTCCATAATGGCATTGCAAAACGTAAAATTTGCGAAAATGACTGCTTCTCCTGCAAAAGTAATTTCTCTTTTGATGTCTAAGGGGTATACTCTTAAAGGAAAGAATTTGCTCCTGGGGAGTAAAGTCTTCCCTTTTAGAGTAGACCCCTTGAGGAGCAAATTCTTCCCCTTTTAGAGTAGACCCCTTTTTCAGTTGGACAGAGTCAACAGAGTAGCAGCCATAAGGTCCTTAAAGTTGTATTTCCATCACGAAAGCATGCCTATAGAATTGTGATCCCCTTTTATATGTTCTATGAAAGGGTTACTCTTTGGAAGCAAGGAATACACCACAGAACTGAAAAATATGGTTTGCACATGTTTTCCGGGCCAGACTAGCTAGTTTCGGCCAATTAGGCCTCATCAGTGACCTTTAGATATTTTCAAAATTCCACAATGGAATCAATGATCCCAAAGGACAAGAAAATATAATCTACACTATGATGTAGGGCCGGGAGACGTTTAACAGCCGCCACACATTCCCACACACGAGTTGTAGTGAAGTTAAATATGTTCTATAAAAGGGCTATCCTTTGGAAGCAAGGAATACACCACAGAACTAAAAAATATGGAGTGTACATATTTTCTGGGCCAGACAAACTAGTTTCGGCAATTATGCCTCATCTGTGACCCTCAGATATTTTCAAAATTCCACAATGGAATCAATGATCCCAAGGGACAAGAAAATATAATCTACACTTTTATATATATATAGTAAAGCTCGGGTTTGCAGGGGTATACATTAATTTCCGTATTCATGCTCTGAAACACTAGATTGTGGGTACTCGATAGAATCGCCTCGTCGAGGCGTTTCTGTCGACTCCCCGAAATGTATGTTTTGAGCAAAAAAGGCAACTTGAATATTCCAATTTTTCTTTGGCCAAAAAATGACACTGTATTTGAATAGGTGTGTTTCGAAGTACGGTAAAAATGGTAGACTACGGTTGGTGACCAATTAGTTAGAACACCCTAGCAGTTATAACACCCAAAATTATTTCGAATCTGTGGCTGAAAACTTTCTCATTTAATTCGAACTCCCAATTTTTTTAGAAATCAGAATTTTTAATACTTTGAACACACAAAAAATGCCGAAAAATGCACCCAGAACAAGCATTTTGGACCGTTCCCGGGTTTATCATTACAACATCGTACTGGTCGTATATGAGCTAGCGCACGAAAAAAAGAAAACTTAGCATGAAATATGTGCGACTTCCAAAGACTCGGATTAACATGCACTCTGTGAGGTAAATGGTTTTCGCTTCTCTCACTTGGATAGCCCTGTGGTTATGGAAGGTTCATACCCTCACCGAATACTGATCAGACTGTGAGAAACGCAGGCAGCAAGTGCTTAGATCAACCTTGATGAGCCACAGGAGTTTCGCTTATTTATGTTGTGAAATCCCATCGTCTGCATCAGGCTCATGCGATCAGCGAAGACTCTAATCGGATTGCATGAGTACGCTAAGATGTGTCTTCGCTGGTTTCTCAACGACCTGCAAACACTGAACATGCGCACCCACTACCGGTATGTAAGGCAAAGAGTTTCACTTAGCCTTGTGACTTCGTAAGATTTAAGGGTTCAGTAAAGACTGATCACATTGCTTCGATGTGCAGGCTGATCCTAGTCGGTGATGTAGCATTGTGGCCTACAAAGGCTTGGATCATCATGCATACGCAAGTGTTTTCGCTTTGCTCTCAGACTCTTTGGAGCGTGGCTTCCACTTTCAATATTATTTGTGTGACAGTGTTACCCTTTTTCCATGTGCTGTGGCATTTGATTCAATGCCTCTTTGATAGCAGAAGCGCCCCTTTAAATATTAATTGAGAGTTTCCCGCCTTTTTTCCACAGAACGTCTTTTAGCACGTGCGATTGAAATTCATGGTTGTTGCATGCAAAAAGGTAGTATAATTCAGGCTACTTGTTGGGTTACCCTGGTTTTTCTGAGGCCCATTTATTTTACGGTGACAAGGTTTAATTGGAAGTAATTTCGGGGAACATGATTGAGAAAATAAGTCATATGCGATGGGCGAAGACTCAGGTCAGCCTGCACATGCATGCAGTCTGAACAGTCTTCGTTGTTCGTATGTGCCTACCATGGCCTCTGTGCTAATCAAAGAACAACAGGTGAAAACTATGGCCACGTTGACTAGATGCGCAGGCTGATCTGGTCCTTCGTTTGAAACGGTTTTTGTTTTCGCCGTGCGCCGGCTTAAAACGACTGTACATTTAACCGGCCAAATCTGCTTGCGACATTACAAACACGTTCTAAGCTACCAAGTGCAAGGATCAGTCTGTTCAGATCTCCTATCTCGAGTAAAATACTTATTGCGCATGTGCGTACAGAAAAGACTGATAAGTCTGCGCAGTTGTGCAATCGGGATTGTGTCTTCAATGTTCAAGAGGTTTGAAACGTTTCATCGCGCACAAAGTGAAGATCGCACATGCACATGTTAAAATTGTGTATGATGTCCGCATTTTCTTTTTCTTGTTACTTGCCTATCTAAATAACATGATGGTTTTGCATCCGCAGTCTAATCAGTCTTCAGCGGACTTCTTCGATGGGCATTGAATTGCTACATGCCCCCGGCTTACGCTGATTTGAGACAGCTTATGTGTAAATAGAGAACACACCAACAAGGCTGCGCAGTCTCGCCTGAGGCTTCACTATGCGCTTAAACAATATAGGTGTGTGTGTGTGGGGGGGGGGGGTGAAGTATCTATGCGCCTAGCTCCACTGGGTAGCTGCACGTGCGGGTTTCAACATCGCATCCCATATGTATACGTGTAGCTGGACTTTGTCTGCTGCGGTGTAGCCGGAACAAAAAAAATATATATATTACAGACTATCAGGAAATTCTTTGAAAAATATATGGGCTTCTCTTAAGAAAAGAATATGCTCCAAACAAATCAATTTCTGTTATTCCTGAGATCACAAATTGACTCGCCCATTTTAAAGGGAATAGTGATAGTTCAATAGGTGTAAATGTCATTAATGACAATGTGTAACTAAATGATAAGCTCGCATTCAAAGACCCCCCTGCACACACTGACTTATTTATAGATCAAACGGTTCTGCACTGCATAAGTGATATTTATAACTTCTAATCACTTGCGGATTGACAGGGCCGCGGGAAAAAAACGTAGTTGTTTAAAATATTGAACCCAGCCTGGTCCAATGCATGGAATTCTTTCAGATCAACCAGTTCGAACACTGATAAATTCCCAATCTGATATTTTCTAATAATTCGCCCGGATCAGTATTTATTTTTTTACTGTTCGAATTAATTGGTCATTTACCGTAACTGCCACACCTGCCAGGTGTTTCCATTTCCCTTAAGATATTTATTGTTGGAGTCGAAACGCTTGCTTTTTGGTCTGTTTCGCTATTCGGACAGGCTGTTTCCTGTAGTTGCAGTATAGTATTGCATCATCGTTAAAGCTGATTGGTTGATCGCGTCACGTGCCCCTCCATGGAACAGTTACAATCTGGTCATTAGACCGGGTTTGCCCGCCTCATGGCGACCAAACCAATAATGTACCATGTTATGAAGGTGTGTTATCATAATGGTGTATTGCATGTGCTATATTGATAAAATGCAGTGCAATGGATTTTAGGCGACCGAATACATTTTCAGGCGTTGCAACTTTTTCAAAAATGCTTTTTGTCACCTACACTCAAGAGCAAGAATATGCGACTGAGGAGTACCTTCTTTCTTAAACATGTTAAAAGAGTATTTCTCCTTTATCATATGAGCCCCGCAAAGCGAATTTGTGTCTTCCGTCATGACAAACTTTAACTGCGCGTGCTCAGCCATTAAGAGGGGCCAGGGATATGGCTTTCTGTCTGAAGGTTCCTCTTGATTCACCGCTTGTATGAGCGAGCAGCGAAGGTTCTGGCGAGACTGCGCGGATGCGCAGGCTCGCCTGAACCTTCGCTGCTCGCATAGGCGATAAGTACCAAAATCGCTTGACGGGGCCCATATAGTACTTGTTTTGAAATAAGGTTATGGGAAAGAGAAAAGATGCCTTTCAAATCAAGAGAATGCCGGGTCAGTGTCGATATGGCCTTCCCACGTCTTGCTGTTTGCAGTTGGCTGTGTCAACTAACTTCGATATACCATGGTAATTCTTGTGCTCAACGGGAGACAACCCTATCCTGCTCATACTTTTAGCTTGAAAACAGTTGTTTTTCTTGAATTATAATTTCATTAGTGAACGTCTGTACACATGCTGTTTATTTCGGTACATTAGGATTACAACAACCTAGTGTGACTTTTCATGGCTTTATCGATGAAAATTTGAGATATGTTTCTTATTTTACTCCAAACATAGCTTGTCGCTGCTCGTTAGAACCGACATCGCTTTACGAAAACACACCCGTGCGATATACCGGATTATCGCTAAAGCGGTTAATTTTCTGACACAATTTGTGACTTCTACTCAAATCATATGTAGTGGGTGCCACAACATATGTCTTTGAGCAGAAATAAGAAATCTAAGGTATACCTCTGTAAACCCCAGTTTTCTTTATATATAGTGGGATTTACTGAGGGTACTCATTACACAGGCTTGTTAGCATAATGGTCTTTATTCATTACGAAAACACGCCTATATAAATACATTGTAAATGTTACCGCCGAAAAAACGAAAAGTTTAAGATGGAAAATTGTGATATTTTTCTTATTTCTGCTCTAAATATAGATTATTGTTACTCGTTAGAACCGCCTCGTCGAGGCAGTTCTAACGAGTACCCACAATCTATATTTTAGAGCAGAAATAAGAAAAATAAGGTTTACCCCTGTTAACCCCAGTTTTACTATATAAAAGTGGGTTTCAAGGGGTCCAGAATTATATAGGCGTGTTTTCGTGATGATTACGTAGCAGAACGCAGTTACCGGTGTTTGAACATTGAAAATTCTTTCTAGATAGGATGGGGTGTCAAAATTAGGCGTAATAATATTCGTTAACTACTTATTCAGCCATAACTTGGAATTTTGTTTTTTATTGCAATTTTTTATTTTCCAAACAAACACAAGCAAATATACGATATGTAACATCAGTAATTGTTGTACAATTATAAGTCGACTGGTGATATTCTACACTTTCGAGTCCTGACTGGTGGATTAGGGGACTGTTAACACACTATTGTCTCAGCATTTATATAAATTTAATATAATACTGTAAAACGAGCTTGTTACTTCGAGAATATTAGTCATAGTCGTGCAGTTCATTAAAAAAATATGTATTTTTAATAAGTTCTTAATGAAAAGCTCTAGTTATTTTCCTTTCACCCGCCCCTCCATCCGTTCATTTCGTTAACATGTCTACTGCAAATACTGTAACATTATGTAATTGTGTAATTCACAGTATTGGTGAAAAAGGTAATCACAATGAAGTCAAATCAAGAGTTTCTGCTGAGCAGATTTCTACGGCCATTCTCTCCCTTCCGCTGATTCAAGAAGGGCAGTTGTCCGTGGATAGGTTAACTGACCGGCTCAAAATTAACCTACAATAGTGTTGACTGTTATAGCCATGAATACAAACAAACAAACAAACAAACTCTGCTGAGCAGTGCTGTATTGACACCCTCGTGCTAACACTGTCAAACTGGATATTGTCTTTATGTATTAAAATAGTTCTGACATGTCCGTCCGTATAATCATTATCCTCACTACAGATCAGTTACATTAGACTGAAATCTTATAAATACATTATATAAAGGACCCCATTTTGCTAGAATCCTTGCCATCTTGTCATCTTGCTGTTAAAAGCAGCAATGAACTTTTCAAATCAAAATTTAGATACAAGTAATTATTCAAAAACTTGGTTATTAATATACTGTTTTGCTGAAACAAGCACGAAGTTTGATATTACATGTCAACTCTAGTATGAAAAATCTAACTTTATCCACCAGAATCCAATCTTTTAGTAAATGCCATTACGAAAACACGCATATACAAATGCATTGTAAATTTTACCATGCAAAAAACGAAAAAATTTTCAGATGAAATTTTTCTTATTTCTGCTTAAAATATAGATTGTGGGTACACGTAGGAACCGCCTCGATGAGGCGGTTCTAACGAGTACCCACAATCCATATTTTAGAGCACCAATAAGAAAAATAAGGTTTAACCCCTGTAAACCCCATTTTACTGTATGAAAGTGGGGTTCAAGGGGGTAAGAATTATATAGGCGTGTTTTCGTGATGCAAAAATGTTTCAACACATTACAACAAGTATTGTTTCTATATGTTCATTGCAGCAAGTACGTCTATTGTTATCAGTTATATTTATCCTGTATAAAAAGGATTTAGTGACTAAAAGTTTATTATTAATTTTATACTGAAATTCATTGAGAGCTACTTCTGTTAGTTGCTTTAATATTCCATTTCGATTTTTGTATTCTTGCTCATTTAAATTACCGAATCTTCTTTCCTACTTATTTTGGATTGTTACTTCATTTGTCTTTGTCATAATACATGTATCATAAAATCGTCTACATCCTTTTTTGTTTCTTTAATGAGAGATTGTATATAGACATTACGATTGCGCATGCGCCGATGGACGGATGAATTCCCCTACAGATCTCCAAGAAAAATTATTTACAATCAATCGTGGCCCCTCTAGCCACTCCTCACACAGCTAGACATCGAGAGATACAATCTTGAACCTACCAGGCAGCATCAAATTCACCTGTGTTGTCCCGATTGCTACTTTTCATTGTTTTTCTCCAACCTCTTTGTTATCGTCCGGATCAACGAGACGCTTGATCTCCCAAATCCAAGCTTCCAAGTCACCAGAGTTGTTTACATTTGCAAAGAAGCTCAATGACATTTTCAAACTATGAATACAGTTAAGGTATGGCTATTTATCTGTGTCCCACTTCTCCACACACTAGGATCAAGCTTGAAGAGTGGAAAGGTCAATATTTTGGTAAACAGTAAGAATGAGGAAAGCTGGAATAAAGTGGTAAACACTTCCACTGAACCATTTGTTCGTACGGGACTAGTACACGGCGGATACACTTTCTCAAGCAATATTGCCCTTGATACAAGGACCCAAGTATTTTACTACATGAGGCATGTTCGCAGACTACCTTTGTCAGTTCCTATCCGTTCTAGAGGCAGAAAACACACAATCATCTTCTTGTTGATGAGCGGTATTGAATCCAATCCTGCACCCCGCACACCAAGATATCCATGTGGCGTATGCACAAGAGCGGTTCGTGATATTGGTCAACGTGCCTTAGCATGTGACGAGTGTGATAAATGGTGCCATATGTCCTGTCTGTCCATGAATACACCGGAGTTTGACATGTATGCAAACAGCGACTTACCCTGGTACTGTCCATCATGTAATTCCCTCAACCGGTCTACGGTTGTGTACGACTTACCACTTGCGGATGTGGATGGGCAGAGTTTAAATACTGACACAGGCGGTAATCACTCCTCACAGAATTCAAGCGGCTTGATTAACAGCTCTCTCAGCGAGGTATCACATGAACATTCTTCACCTTCTCCTTTTCCTAATGACCAAGATAGCTCCATTTCATCCATTGGAAGCCCCACAGTGGCCTCATCACCAAAACCAGTCCATTACACAGGCGGGCACCTACGCAAGAGCAAGTCCCTTCGGTTTCTCTGCATTAATTTTCAGAGTGCGAGGAAAAAAGGCAAAGACATAGCTACACTCGTAGAGACAGTATGCCCTGATGTGATTTTTGGAACGGAAACTTGGCTCAGCTCTGATGTCAGTTCCAGTGAAGTGTTCGACAGTACCCTTGGTTATGACGTACATCGAAATGACAGAGCAGATAATCCTCATGGTGGAGTGCTTATAGCAGCCAAGAAAGAACTCCAGCTCCATGACATCAAATCAAGCAAAAATGTTGAATTGATAAGTGGAACAATTAAAGTCTCAAAGCAAAAGAAGATGGTGATCTCTTCCTTCTACAGACCCCCTTCTAAAACTGATGATACTTACTTAAAGACAGTATACGAGGAAATCTCAAAACAGCGCTCAGCAAGTATGAAGTCAGTATTCATATTGGGCGGCGACTTTAATGCTCCTGACATTTCATGGAAAGACAACTCCATCGCCGGTTCAAAGCACTACCCACGTCGAGTCAGCCAGACATTTTTGGACATATCATCAGATCTGGGCTTGGAGCAGATGGTCCACTTTCCAACACGTGGTGATAATACATTGGACCTCATTTTTACTTCGCATCCAAGCTACCAGGAGGGATGTAAGCCCCTTCCCCCCATATCTGCGAAGAGTGACCATGACATAGTCCTGTTTGATACTTCTCACCAACCAGTTAGAGCCAGACCAAAGCGAAGAACCATCTACCTGTGGAAGAGAGATGATGCGGAAGGTATTAAGAAGGCCCTTAACACATACAGCGAAATCTTCTTCTCTAAAACCTTCAGTTCAGTTAATAGTATGTGGCAAGATGTCAAGGCAGCAATCGACAAAGTAATGGCAGACAACGTACCTACTAAGCGTACTTCAGCCAGATACACGCACCCATGAGTGGATACTAGACTTCGTCGGGCCACAAGGCGGAATAACAGAGCTTATCATAAGGCAAAGCACTCCAGAAACCCCGCAGACTGGGAAAGATACAAACGCCTCAAGAACCAATCACAGAAGGACCTCAGAAATGCACACAAGAAATATATGGAAGATGTAGTCAGCAAGGACCTTCAAGATAAACCCAAAATATTCTGGTCTTATATTAAGAGCAAACGACAAGAATCATCCGGGGTCGCTCCTCTGAAGAATGCAGATGGTTTTATTCACAGCGACTGCAGTTCCAAGGTGGAGATCTTGAATGACCAGTTTGTCTCAGCCTACACAAGGGAAGACACCTCCAAGATCCTATCTAAAGGCCAAAGCAATAATCCTACCATGGATCCTATTCAAGTGCATTGCAAGGGTGTCCACAAACTCCTCAAAGACCTCAAGATACATAAAGCAACAGGTCCAGATGGCATCCCTGCATTCATCCTGAAAACAACTGCAGACCAGATCGCTCCAATACTGACCAGGCTATGACGGGCCTCCGTGGCCTAATGGATAAGAGCGCTGACTCTTAGTCATTAGGTCTCTCACCGCCGTGGGTTCGAGCCTCGCTCGGGTCACGTGTGAGACGCCAAGTTCTGCAACGGAAGGTCAGGTGGTTTTTCTCCGGGTACTCCGGTTTTCGCCCACCTATGATTAACGATCGGCTCGATATGAGTGAAATAATCTTGAAAGGGCCGTAAAACCCAAACCAAAAAAAAAAAAAACTGACCAGGCTATACCAACTTTCACTGGACACAGGCGAAGTCCCAACTGACTGGAGGAATGCCCACATTGTACCAGTCTTCAAGAAAGGGGAAAGGCACCTTCCATCGAATTATCGACCAGTCTCCCTCACCTCAATCGTCTGTAAGCTGCTAGAGCACATTGTGCACAGCTCAGTGATGGACCATTTTGACAGTCACAGGATTCTTACTGACAACCAGCATGGGTTTCGAGCCAGACGATCCTGCGAAACACAGCTCATCATCACTGTACAGAAGATTGCAAGTTCCATGTCCAAGAGGGGCCAGGTAGATGTCATCCTACTAGACTTCACCAAAGCCTTTGATAAGGTGCCCCATCAAAGGCTTCTACACAAGCTTGAATTCTATGGTGTGCGGAACTCAACACTGAACTGGATTGAATCCTTCCTGAGCCACCGAAAGCAGTCAGTTCTCTTAGAAGGTACAAGATCCTCAGAAGCTGATGTACTCTCTGGCGTGCCGCAAGGGACGGTCCTTGGGCCCTTGCTCTTCCTGGCCTACATTAACGACCTACCTGAATCAAAAAAACACTCAGATGCCAGACTCTTCGCCGACGACTGCCTTCTTTTTAGACACATCAACAACAGTCAAGAAGCGGCCCTCCTCCAACAAGACTTGTCTGCACTAGAGAAATGGGAAGATACCTGGCAGATGAAATTTAACCCGGAGAAATGTCAAATAATCAGGATCAATCCAAACAGAAGACAGATAATCCCCACCAACTACCATATTCATGGTCACACCCTGGAGGTAGTTGACACCAGCAAATACCTAGGAGTCACCATCAGCGAGGACCTCAGCTGGAAGAAGCACATCGACTCCACAGCTAGCAAGGCCAACAAGACACTTGGTTTTGTCCGGCGAAACCTGAGCGACTGCTCCCCTACAGTGAAGTCTGCCGCCTACACTACAATGGTGCGACCAGGGATCGAATATACCTCCACCGTATAGGACCCCCACCTAGTCAGAGATGCCCACAACCTGGAGCAAGTACAGCGCAGAGCTGCCCGGTTTGCCCACCGAAATTACAGGGAACGTACACCGGGATGTGTGACATCTATGGTGCAGAGCCTTGGCTGGGAATCCCTCCAACACCGACGACACTTAAACAGACTAACTATGTTATTTAAGATACAGCATGGCATTGTTGACATCAGTCCAGACTTCGTCCAACCAAACGACCAACGCACAAGAGGATCGCAACGCCTCCGCCAGCTCCAGGCAACAAACGACACCTACAAGTACTCGTTCTATCCTCGAACCATCAGCGACTGGAACCGACTGCCAACAACTGTCACAGACCACCAGATTCTACAGGGATTCAGGGACAGCCTAGCCAACGTGCCTCCCTCACTCCTCACCTACTAGATCTCAACAGCATGTAAATAGTTTTAACGGGGGAACTTGGGTGTTTTTATCCGGCTTCCAGTAGGTCAGATGTCCATTGTTGTCCAGTAGGTCAGATGTTTGTTTTATCGAACCATTTTTACACAGAAAGTTTGACCAATGACCTTGTTTGTTTTTTTTTCCATACGGGCGAGTTTAAAACTTTTTTCACAGTTTAATCTCCTCGCAGTAATATGTCCAGCTTCGCAAAACATCTTTCCAAAAAGGTTTGCTTGTATCACAATTTGTGAAAATCTATATATATATGTGTGATAAAGAAATCCACGCACAGTAAAGCCCTACATAGCCATGAAAGTTTTAACGCTTTCATAAAGATAGTATAGAAATTACTTTCATTTTTGTGTGGAGTGTATGGATGTGTAAACACCAGCGAATCACTCACAAACTACATGAAGCCCGAAGGGCTCTGTGCAAAGTTTGTGAGTTTACACATCGATAAAATGCACAAAAAAGGATAATTCATTCCTTATAATTCCAACTTTGTCATCGAAACGGTTAACAATGCCACAAAATGGTAAATTTCAGGAATTCTTTCGAAAGCGAAGAATGAACTTACCAAGGCGGAAAGATTATTATTCAATTAAAAGCTGCCATATTTGAAAGAAATCCTAGCGAATAGAATATCAAGTCTTTAAAATCTGTTTAATTTGTTTAAAACCATAATGTCACATTGTCATTCTCTTATCACCGCACAAAATCTCAGACATAGGTGATGACTTTTAGACAAGCATTTTTGCTTACTCTCAGATCCTGCCTTCTATGATATTGTTTGTTTGATTTGTTTGATTTGTGATATTGTCTGTATTTTATATTTTGCATGTAAATGTTTGAAATAAATACTGTTTAAACCAACATCTGTTTACTTGTCTTCTTACATTTACGTTTTCAATAGTTTCTCATCTTTTAATCAAGTGCCATTGACGTCATTCTTATACAATGACCTGAAGCGCGAGTTCTAAACATGCTCTTTGACGCCAGGGTAACATTACTACCTGTCGCTGTGTGGAATAGTTCTGAGATTCTGGCTCGTAGAATTTATCGAAGCTGAAAGTATAAAACTTTTATTTCAAATCATCATATCGCTCGAAATGTACATAATGATGTAGAATTAGAATTATGTATATCTACCATTCTTAGACCACCTGTATTTATGTTTTTAATAATTGAGCCCCGCCAAGCGAATTTGGGTCTTCGAGCATTCTGTCATGACAAATTTTAACTGCGCATGCCCAGCCATTCAGAGGGGCCAGGGATATGGCTTTCTGTCTGAAGGTTCTTCTTGATTCACTGCTTGTATGAGCGAGCAGCGAAGGTTCTGGCGAGACTGCGCGGATGCGCAGGCTCGCCTGAACCTTCGCTGCTCGCATAGGCGATATGTACCAAAATCGCTTGTCGGGGCCCAATTATACTACACTTTATTCTGTCTGGTTCTGACTTCCACAAAAAGTATAAAACATCATTTCAAGTTGCTTCATCAGATCACCTGCTGGATTTCAACACTCGCAATAAATTGTTAACTGCAAAACTATCGATATCCTTAACTGCAAAAAAGCCTTTTCTAAGTTTATAGACGTCATTCCGACATAGTTTCTGAGGAACTTGCAACAATGCCTATCGGATAAGAAGTGAAGGCAATGATCAGGAATCGATATATTTAGCCCACACCGCACACCAGAGACACCAAAGGCAAAGAAACAGGAAAATGAAATAACTAGACCCTAATGGAAAAATCAATAGCAGAAAGCCAAAGGACAGTCACTTACCCACAACAAGGCAAGATGGCTATCCAAAACAAAAATATATCAGCGATACACACATTCAAAGACGAAATATAACAAAACAATTCCCGACAGAAGAACAGACTTGAAACGGTTAGTGAAAAATATTTCACTGGGTAGGGATGGGAGCAAAAATCGATTTGACGCAACCTTCGCCCTTACATCTGTCGTGGTTTAGAAAACAATTTGTCCAGTCTGCATGAAGGCTTCCTAACTCTGGTGGGCCCAAACAGAGACAGAGCATCAAGTACTAACCGACATTACCTAAACTAAAAAAGTTCTGTATAGTTAGATCCTTTTGAAGCAAAGAATACATCAAATAAACGAAGATAGCAGACTCGGTTTAACTGGGTCTGTTCATGACCAATACAGAAATGTGCAATACCACGCCCTCTAGCACCGGCTTAAGCAAAACTCTGTTTTCAATATGATTCTAAATCTGTTCAATGATATACTGAAACAGATCAAGCCTTTACGAATCCATCGTGTCTATAACGTGTTAGCATAGTGAAAACAATGCTAATAAGTTCGGAACAAGCTGGAAAATCGGAACCCGAAATCTACGGTGACATAGATAATACATTCAGACAAATACATACTGGCAATGATTTCAGTACATTTTGTAGAATCATTCTCCAATATAAAAAGATTGGGTACAATATAAATGTTAAACGGCAGACTGCAAGTATGGTAGTAAATCAAATCACGGTTGATAACTTTGCTTCCCTCATTAATTGCACGCCGGCGGGTCGGGTCTCAGATTCTATTACGGCTCCAGCGCAAAAGCTTAATATGTTTTTATTTTAGGAAATGTTGGTTGGTACCTAATGCTCTGTATCTGGACGGGTCCACCGGGGTTTAACTGTTGGTTTTCTTTTGCTGCAGCATTGCAGTTAATTCATGCTGTGGAGTCCTAACCGTTGTTTCATCTCTGTAGTTGTTTGATTTTTTGTTCTCGGAGATTTACCACTGATGAGTTAGAAACACTTTATGCGGACTGAACAAATTATTTGTCTAAACCACGTCAGAACCAAGACCGATGATTATGGCGATATAAAATAGAAGTCAATGGTCAGGAATCGATACAATTAACCCACAGCTCCCATCAGAGATACCAAAGGAAAAGAAACACAAACATGAAAAAACTAGACCCAAATGGAAACACCAATTGCGGAAAGACAAAAAGACAGACACTTTCCCACAAAATGGCCAATTGGCTATCCAAAGAAAAAATATAAGCGATAACAAAAATATTGGAACGATCAGCAGTGAAACGAATAACACTGGGGGTGGGGTGGGGGCTTGTGGGGCTAAAACCAATCCTCGCCCTTACTTCCGTCACAATTTAGACAAGCAATTTGTTCAGTCAGCACGAAGGCCTCCTATTGCATCAGCGCAACATCTCCGAGAACACAAAAACCAAACAACCACAGAAATAAAACAACGGTGAGTACTCGACAGCAAGAAACCACTGAAATGTTGGAGGAAAAGAAAACCAACGGTTTGACTCCGATGGCACCGATTTCAAATCGATTTAAACCCCCGCCCCGGTGAAACACATTTTGCTGACCGTTCCAAGGCGATTCTTCTGTCGTGGTTTATTTCACGACCCGCAGAAAAAGAAACCGACTGAAGTCTGTTGATTTCTAAGGGTGCCCTAAAACCACCGTGTCATTCTGTCAGTCTGTCAGTCTGTCATTCTGTCAGACTGTCAGTCTGTCCGTCCGTAACCCGTTTGTGAAAATTGGTGATAGTGACTTAACCGCTTGGAATATTTAAACAATTTTTGGCATACTGATAGATATCAATGAGATCTAACCAATGAGCTTGCGAAATATTACATTCCATTTAGTATAGCCTCGCCGAGGCAAAAAATGTGAAAATTTTTGAACTGCTTCTCCTCGGAAACCGTTGGGCCGATTGAAGTCAAATTTCATATGGAGCCTCTATGGGATGGGGGAAACCAAAATTTGCTCATGGGGTCCAGGTCACATGACCAAAATGGCCGCCAAGCCATATATGGTCTGTCTGCTTGTCCGTCCGTAACCCGTTTGTGAAAACTGGTGATAGTGACTTAACCGCTTGGAATATTTAAACAATTTTTGGCATACTGATAGATATCAATGAGATCTAACCAATGAGCTTGCGAAATATTACATTCCATTTAGTATAGCCTCGCCGAGGCAAAAAAATGTGAAAATTTTTGAACTGCTTCTCCTCGGAAACCGTTGGGCCGATTTAAGTCAAATTTCATATGGAGCCTCTATGGGATGGGGGAAACCAAAATATGCTCATGGGGTCCAGGTCACATGACAAAAATGGCCGCCAAGCCATATATGGTAAAAACCCTTCAAAAATAGTCTTCTCCAGAACCACTGGGCAGATTTCCACGAAACTTGATAAATAGCATCTGGGACGTAGGCCCATCATAAATTGCTAAAATGGTGACCCTGGGTTGACCTTGACCTTCTTTGGGTCCGTCCGTAACCCGTTTGTGAAAATTGGTGATAGTGACTTAACCGCTTGGAATATTTAAACAATTTTTGGCATACTGATAGATATCAATGAGATCTAACCAATGAACTTGCGGAATATTACATTCCATTTAGTATAGCCTCGCCGAGGCGAAAAATGTGAAAATTTTCGAACTGCTTCTCCTTGGAAACCGTTGGGCCGATTGAAATCAAATTTCATATGAAGCCTCTATGGGACGGGGGAAACCAAAATTTGCTCATGGGGTCCAGGTCACATGACCAAAATGGCCGCCAAGCCATATATGGTCTGTCTGTCTGTCCGTCCAAAACCCGTTTGTGAAAATTGGTGATAGTGACTTAACCGCTTGGAATATTTAAACAATTTTTGGCATACTGATAAATATCAATGAGATCTTACCAATGAACTTGCGAAATATTACATTCCATTTAGTATAGCCTCGCCGAGACGAAAATGTAAAAATTTTCGAACCGCTTCTCCTCGGAAACCGTTGGTCCGATTTAAGTCAAATTTCATATGGAGCCTCTATGGGATGGGGGAAACCAAAATTTGCTCATGGGGTCCAGGTCACATGACCAAAATGGCCGCCAAGCCATATATGGTTTGTTTGTCCGTCCGTCCGTAACCCGTTTGTGAAAAATGGTGATAGTGACTTAATTCTTGGATTATTTAAACAATTTTTGGCATACTAATAGATATCAATGAGATCTTACCAATGAACTTGCGAAATATTACATTCCATTTAGTATAGCTTCGCCGAAGCAAAAAATGTGAAAATTTTTGAACTGCTTCTCCTCGGAAACCGTTTGGCCGATTGAAGTCAAATTTCATATGAAGCCTCTATGGGATTGGAGAAACCAAAATTTGCTCATGGGGTCCAGGTCACATTACCAAAATGGCCGCCAAGTTATATATGGTCTGTCTGTCTGTCCGTCCGTAACCTGTTTGTGAAAACTGGTGATAGTGGCTTAACCGCTTGGAATATTTAAACATTTTTTGGCATACTGATATATATCAATGAGATCTAACCAATGAGCTTGCGAAATATTACATTCAATTTAGTATAGCCTCGCCGAGGCAAAAAAGGTGAAAATTGTTGAACTGCTTCTCCTCGGAAACCGTTGGGCCGATTTAAGTCAAATTTCATATGGAGCCTCTATGGGATAGGGAAACCAAAATATGCTCATGGGGTCCAGGTCACATGACAAAAATGGCCGCCAAGCCATATATGGTAAAAACCCTTCAAAAATAGTCTTCTCCAGAACCACTGGGCAGATTTCCACGAAACTAAATAAATAGCATCTGGGACGTAGGCCCATCATAAATTGCTAAAATGGTGACCCTGGGTTGACCTTGACCTTCTTTGGGTCCGTCCGTAACCCGTTTGTGAAAATTGGTGATAGTGACTTAACCGCTTGGAATATTTAAACAATTTTTGGCATACTGATAGATATCAATGAGATCTAACCAATGAACTTGCGGAATATTACATTCCATTTAGTATAGCCTCGCCGAGGCGATAAATGTGAAAATTTTCGAACTGCTTCTCCTTGGAAACCGTTGGGCCGATTGAAATCAAATTTCATATGAAGCCTCTATGGGACGGGGGAAACCAAAATTTGCTCATGGGGTCCAGGTCACATGACCAAAATGGCCGCCAAGCCATATATGGTCTGTCTGTCTGTCCGTCCAAAACCCGTTTGTGAAAATTGGTGATAGTGACTTAACCGCTTGGAATATTTAAACAATTTTTGGCATACTGATAAATATCAATGAGATCTTACCAATGAACTTGCGAAATATTACATTCCATTTAGTATAGCCTCGCCGAGACGAAAATGTAAAAATTTTCGAACCGCTTCTCCTCGGAAACCGTTGGTCCGATTGAAGTCAAATTTCATATGGAGCCTCTATGGGATGGGGGAAACCAAAATTTGCTCATGGGGTCCAGGTCACATGACCAAAATGGCCGCCAAGCCATATATGGTCTGTTTGTCCGTCCGTCCGTAACCCGTTTGTGAAAAATGGTGATAGTGACTTAATTCTTGGATTATTTAAACAATTTTTGGCATACTAATAGATATCAATGAGATCTTACCAATGAACTTGCGAAATATTACATTCCATTTAGTATAGCTTCGCCGAAGCAAAAAATGTGAAAATTTTTGAACTGCTTCTCCTCGGAAACCGTTGGGCCGATTGAAGTCAAATTTCATATGAAGCCTCTATGGGATGGGAGAAACCAAAATTTGCTCATGGGGTCCAGGTCACATTACCAAAATGGCCGCCAAGTTATATATGGTCTGTCTGTCTGTCCGTCCGTAACCTGTTTGTGAAAACTGGTGATAGTGGCTTAACCGCTTGGAATATTTAAACATTTTTTGGCATACTGATATATATCAATGAGATCTAACCAATGAGCTTGCGAAATATTACATTCAATTTAGTATAGCCTCGCCGAGGCAAAAAAGGTGAAAATTGTTGAACTGCTTCTCCTCGGAAACCGTTGGGCCGATTTAAGTCAAATTTCATATGGAGCCTCTATGGGATAGGGAAACCAAAATATGCTCATGGGGTCCAGGTCACATGACAAAAATGGCCGCCAAGCCATATATGGTAAAAACCCTTCAAAAATAGTCTTCTCCAGAACCACTGGGCAGATTTCCACGAAACTAAATAAATAGCATCTGGGACGTAGGCCCATCATAAATTGCTAAAATGGTGACCCTGGGTTGACCTTGACCTTCTTTGGGTCCGTCCGTAACCCGTTTGTGAAAATTGGTGATAGTGACTTAACCGCTTGGAATATTTAAACAATTTTTGGCATACTGATAGATATCAATGAGATCTAACCAATGAACTTGCGGAATATTACATTCCATTTAGTATAGCCTCGCCGAGGCGATAAATGTGAAAATTTTCGAACTGCTTCTCCTTGGAAACCGTTGGGCCGATTGAAATCAAATTTCATATGAAGCCTCTATGGGCCGGGGGAAACCAAAATTTGCTGATGGGGTCCAGGTCACATGACCAAAATGGCCGCCAAGCCATATATGGTCTGTCTGTTTGTCCGTCCAAAACCCGTTTGTGAAAATTGGTGATAGTGACTTAACCGCTTGGAATATTTAAACAATTTTTGGCATACTGATAGATATCAATGAGATCTTACAAATGAACTTGCGAAATATTACATTCCATTTAGTATAGCCTCGCCGAGACGAAAATGTAAAATTTTTCGAACCGCTTCTCCTCGGAAACCGTTTGGCCGTTTGAAGTCAAATTTCATATGGAGCCTCTATGGGGTGGGGAAAACCAAAAGTTGCTCATGGGGTCCAGGTCACATGACCAAAATGGCTGCCAAGCCATATATGGTAAAAACCCTTCAAAAATAGTCTTCTCCAGAACCACTGGGCAGATTTTCACGAAACTTGATAAATAGCATCTGGGACGTAGGCCCATCATAAATTGCAGAAATGGTGACCCTTGGTTGACCATGACCTTCTTTGTGCCTAGGTCAAACTTTGACACATATGCTTTTGTATTAGAAAAGTGAGAATGCATTTTATCCTGCAAACGATTCAGAATACAGTACTAAAGTATAAGATATATTTACGATAAGGCGCATTTATTGGGGGAACCGTTTAAGGTCCAGGTCACATGACCAAAATGGACGCCATACCCATATATGGTAACACTCATAAAGCTAAAAGCATCTGGCGGGTCGTGCACTTCAGCTGAAGCACTGGTTATTTCTTATAGTATGTCTTTGCATGTATTTATTTCAGCCTTTTGGCCATTTTGTTGGAAAGTAACTGTCCTTTCGGCTATCCGCTAGACTAAGTGATGTTTTCATTAGGGTTTGGTGATTTCATGTTCGTGGTTCGTTTCCTTTGGTGTCTCTGATGGAAGGTGTGAGGTACATGCAATTGTAACGATTCCTGATCGTTGCCTTCACTTTTGTTTTGGTAGAGCCGTTTATGAATTTAGACAGGGCTTGAGCTTTGATAATCGTTATTCTATCTAGCAAAGTTATTTCCCGTTTTGTTCACTGTCTTATTATTCTTTCAATGATATTTATAATTTCGTGTTGGTTTAAATCCCATACAGTAAAGACCTCACTTGAAAAGTTTACTCCCCAAAATTTTAACGATCCTTGTGTCCAATCCAACGTATATTCTCTACATATTTGTCTTGGAGAATTACCTAACTCACCAATCCAAATTGCTCTTGTTTCCAAATCGCTCATGTTTTCGTAATATGGTCCGTACGGTATCCTGAGATAATTTAAGTGTCGATTATATATTATATGAAAATATTTTCACTTATCAAACAATAATCGTGTCCAGCCTGTTAATATTCTCCATGTTATGCGCCTTACATCCAAAATATTATTTTCCTCTTTGTAGGTCCTAGCTTTTGAATTAGTAGCATGCAATAACTTAGAGTTTAGTACATTGATTGTGTGTCTTAGTGGATAAATATGAATTAATTCATGGTCATGTGCATGACTGTCTGTCTTTCAACAAGCAAACATCGCACGCCATAGGACACGATGTCTGCACTGGGTCTACACTTTTTGAAACTGTCCCGTTTTCGGGTCGCTAGACATATACGAATAAAAAACAGAAACGGGTTCCTGCGATTTTTTTTTCACAAGACTCCGAACTACAAACTAAAACGGTTTCGATACTAGAGGATGAGGTGGCATAACTTACGAACGCAGTAGAAACAGATCGAAAACGGTTTCTGTTCGGTGAACACTGCTGCTCTAAACAGGATATGAGATTAGTGTTTGGGTTTCGTTCTCATTAATTATAGTCTTATTTTCTATTAGCTTGTCATCCCATTACGAAAACATGCCTATACAAATGCAGTGTCAATTTTACCTCCAAAAAATTAAAATGTTAAGATGAAAAATAAGGTTTACCCCTGCAAACCCCAGTTTTTATTATATAAAAGTGGGGTTCAAGGGGGTCAAGATTATAAAGGCGTGTTTCCGTGATGCTAATTAGGGATTATTTACCTTAATGAAGAGGACAAGGAATATTATTCCGAATGTTTACCAGAGTTGCCTATGTTTAATTTTAAGAATGGAAATTTGAGACATTGGCTTGCCATTATAGTCCAAGCATCGCAGGATGGTCATCTGTCGTCATATGTCACACATTGAGCATTTGTTGCTATGATATGCTCAGAGAAATATACCATCAAGTGAAGAAGTCCATGAAATGAATACCCCCCTATACCCCACTTTAGATAGAGAAAACTGGGGTTTACGACGGGTAAACATTATTTTTTTATTCTTGCTCCGAGACATAGGTTGTGGGTACTCGCTAGAACCGCCTCAATAAGGCGGTTCTAACGAGCGCCCACAACCTATGTTTGTAGTATTTATAAGAAAATATCACGGATTTTCATCAGAAAAATGGCCATTTTGGAGATGTGAAAAAAATGCACTATGTGGCACGGGTGTGTTATCCTAATGCTGTATATTTTTTCTTCTTGTTGTAAGTGGATTAAACGATTGAAACACGACGTATTGAAACCGAATTCATTTTACTTTTAAATTAATGCACACGCGAGTACTCCTGCATAATGATGCGTCAAAATTTTAAATGTTTTTGAACACAGACCAAGCAATTTTATGTCAACGGACGACCAACATTATTTCGATTCAACAAAATTTTAGCCTTGAAACGTCTCATTAGGCAATGTATCAATTTCCTTCTAGTTGATTAATAATCCGACACCTTTATTAATGACCTTGCCTGGTGTCAGTTTATGCCTTGTTTACAGACATTCGGAGTGACAAAAGTGGGCGTTACAATGATCACGTGTGTATATTGTTATATGGGCCCCGCCAAGCGATTTTGGTACTTATCGCCTATGCGAGCAGCGAAGGTTCAGGCGAGCCTGCGCATCCGCGCAGTCTCGCCAGAACCTTCGCTGCTCGCTCATACAAGCATTGAATCAAGAGGAACCTTCAGACAGAAAGCCATATCCCTGGCCCCTCTGAATGTCTGGGCATGCGCAGTTAAAGTTTGTCATTACGGAATGCTCGAAGACCCAAATTCGCTTGGCGGGGCTCATATACGCTTACAGGGTTATATTATACAGAACCACTTGTCAGTAAACACAACAGCTTCTGCTTCGATAATTACATATTGCCGAGGCAGTGTTTAAGAAAATGCTTTTTTGTGTTCCACTTAACCTTTCGCCCCCAAAAGGCGGAAACGATAGACTGCAAGCAAGCCTGGGTCACCAAGAACCGCGACAGGTTTCATTGCGCTATTTTGGTTACTAAAGTTTCACAAACATAAAGCTCCTTTTCGGATAAGCAATTCAAGTGCATGCACGACTGAACCGAATGTATGATGTGTGTACTCATTAGAATCGCCTCATTGAGGCGATTCTAATGAGTACACACAGCATACATTTGCAAGATAAAAGTCGAAAATCTCCTTAATTATCCCACACTATGTCTTATGTAGAGGATTTCGCTAGTGGCTCAAGAATGGGTTCGACACATCCATGGTAAACGAGCCATCGGTGTTCGAGCCATCGAAGTTCTACTGTACGTGACTACTATTAAAACCACGTTCCAAAATACGGTGAAATTGCATATGCAAGTTGTGACATAACGTTATTTTCGTCTTTCAAAAGCTCAACCGAATTCTTTTACTTATTTCTAATCTAAATTCATTAGAATCGCCTCATCGAACGAATATCGACATTCTAGTATGTTTTTAGAAAGGTAAGAAAAATTATGCATACCACTGTCAACAGCACTTTTCTGTATACAAATAGGGTTCAAGTGTACAAGTGTGTTCAGTACATAGACTTGTAAAATTTTATGGTGACTTTGTATATAAATTCAGAAAACCATATAATTGTAATGACTGCAGCACCCAATTTCGTAAAATCATTCTTCGATATTAGAAGACTTGGTATAACATAAATGTTATACGACAGACTGCATGCATGGTAAGTAACCCAATCACAGTTGACAGCTTTGCTTACTTCTTTAATTGCACGCAGTTGGCTCAGGCCCCAGATTCTATGACGGTTCCAGCTTAAAGGTTTACTGAGAATTAGAGAGAATTTAATTTTATGTAATGTTGGTTGGTGCCTGTCTCTGGGTGGGCCCATCGGAGTCTGACTATTGGTTTTCTTTTCCTCCAGCATTTCAGTGGTTGTTTGCTGTCGAGTCCTCACTGTTGTTTCATCTCTGTGGTTGTATGATTTTGTGTTCTCGGAGATGTTGCACTGTTGAGTTATGAGGCCTTCATCTCTGGTTGGGCCCATCGGATCTAACTGTTGGTTTTCTTTTGCTCCGGCATTTCAGTGGTTTCTTGCTGTCGAGTCCTCACCGTTGTTTCATCTCTCTGGTTGTTTGATTTTTTTTTTTTTTTGTGTTCACGGAGATGTTGCACTGATGAGTTAGGAGGCCTTCATGCGGACTGAATAAATTATTTGTCTAAATCGCGACGGAAGTAAGGGCGAGGATGTGGCCACGTAAAATCGATTGAAGCCCCTCAGTGGAATTCGTTTCCGCTGACCGTTCCACTGCGCTTCTTCTGTCGCGGTCTATTTTTGTCATGGTTTGTCTTTGGGTGTTTGTGTCGCTTATATTATTTTATTTTGGATAGCCTATTGGCCATTTTGTTGGACAACTATCCTTTTGGCTTTCCGCTGTTTATGTTTCCATTGGGGTCTGTTGTTTCATGTTTGTGTTTCTTTCCCTTTGGTGTCTCTGATGGGAGCTATGGGTTAATTGTATCGATTCCTGATCATTACCTCCACTTCTATTCTTCATGTTAACTGAACAAACTGTTTGTCTAAATCGCGACAAAAGTAAGGGCGAGGATGGCAGCTGCGTAAAATCGATGGTTTACTTTTGTTATGGTATGTCTTGGTGTGTGTGTTTCGCTTATATTATTTTGCCTTAGATAGCCAGTTGGCCATTTTGTGGGAAAGTAACTGTCCTTTTGGCTTTCTGCTGTTGATGTTTCCATTGGGGTCCAGTTATTTCATGTTTGTGTTTCTTCCCATTTTTGTCACTGCTGGGAGCTATGGGTTAATTGTATCGATTCCTAATCATTGCCTTTACTTCTATTTTGTAAACCTGGAGGAAAATATTTTAGCGAGGAAGAGTGAATTGTAATGGTAAAAACGTCAATTTTGGAAAACATCAATATTGGAAACAAAAAAAAAACAATTTTGGAATTTGAAACATCGATTTTGGGAAGCATTAATTTTGAAAAACAAAACTTCAGTTTTGGAGAACCAAAACATCTATTTTGGAAAACTGAAGATTAATTTTCAAAAACACCATTCTTGGAAAACATCTACTGAGGGCATGTTAAGCTTAGGAAGCTTTTCTTCTTATTGGATAATATTCTTATAAAATTTGGTTTTTAACTTATACAGACTAGTAGTAGGTAATCCACCGAGCACAAAATGTGCACCTAATGTGGAAGATATCTTTCTTTTTTTGCTATGAAAAGGACTGTCCTACTCAAAAGATACCCAAACCAAAGTAATGAATACTATTATTCTTTCTGGTCGATATTTGGATGATATGATGATCTTTTTTTAAACATCGACCATTTCTATTTCGACAAAATGGTAGGATATTTTCTTCCCCAAAATATTACAATTCATCACGTGAACAAGTCCGTGAAATAAACGACCCCCTAAACCCCACTTTATACAGAAAAAACTGGGGTTTACCTGGGTAAACAATATTTTTCTTATCTCTGCTCTAATACATAGGTTGTGGGTACTCGTTTGAACCGTCTCTAATGAGCACCCACAACCTATGTTTGCGGTATAAATAAGAAAAATGTCACAGATTTTCGTCAGAAAAGAAGCCATTTTGGAGATGTAAAAATTGCACAATATCGCTCGGGTGTGTTAGCGTACTGTAAACCAATCTAACGATTTTGTCCCTATTCAGGACTTATCTTTAGCTGTATCTTATGGTTCTGATTTGTCTGAAATTGATTATTCAAGTGATGATTTAACATTCTAAACATTCTTTCGTGGAGATTGATCATGAAATCTTTTCCACGGTCATTCTCTCCCTTCCGCTGATTCAAGAAGGGCAGCTATCAGTTTCTGACGAAAGAATGTGAACTGTACTGGTTAACCGCTTACGTATAAGCCTTCCAAGGTAAAGTGTGGATAGGTAAACTGACCGGCTCAAAAATGACCTAAATAGTGTTGACTGGGCCGTTTAACTCCAATACAAACAAACAAGTGATGAGTTAGATTTGGGATAGTAATTTTTTCCTCCTTGCATCATGAAAACATACCTATATAATTCTGACCCTCTCTAACCACACTTTCATATAGTAAAACTGGGGTTTGTAGGGGTATACATTATTTTTCTTATTTCTGTTCAAAATCATGAATTGTGGGTGCTCGTTAGAACCACCTCACGGAGGCGGTTCTAACGAGTATCTACAATCTGTGTCTTGAACAGAAATAAGAAAAAATGTCACAATTTTTTGTCCGAAAATTTTCATTTTTCGGTGGTAAAATTTACAATGTATTTGTATAGGCGTGTTTTCGTAACGGATTGTGATTTTCCAAGGGCTATATCATGTAGGATTCAATGTCACAATCCATCTTGTTTGCTAGAGCTTGTGGTCTTGTGATTAACTTTTTTGAGCGCAGTTGGGACTTCTTGTACAGAGCTATGGTATCAAGAATAATGCAAAACCATTTCTAAATTTGACCTCAGTCATTATGTCTTAATTTGTCAGAAAATATTTTACAAGGAACTGTCGGAACCTAAATTCAGGACAGTTTAGTTTATAGTTCAGTTAGAATATACTCGTAGAAGTGAAGACAATGCTCAGTAATTGATACTATTGACCCATACCTCCCATCAGAGACACCAGAGGTAAAGAAACACAAACATGGAATAACGAGACCCAAATGGAAATATCAAAAGCGGAAAGCCAAAAGGACAAATGCTTTCCCACAAAATGGCCAATTAGTGGCTATCCAAAACAAGAATACATGTATATAAGCGATACACACATAAACCACGAAATCGATTTTAAAGCGGCCGCAATCCTCACCCCTTACTTCCGTCTCGATTCTGAGAAATAATTTGTTCAGTCCGCATGAAGGCTTCCTAACTCATCAGTGCAACATAAAATCAAACAACAACGAAGGGGACTCGACAGCAAGCACTTACTGAGAAGCTGGAACAAAAGAAAACCAACATTTAAACTCAGATGGGCCCGGCCAGAGACAGGGCATCAGGTACCAGCCAATATTACATAAAATTAAATTTTAATTCATAGAATCTGAGGCCTGACCCACCGGCGTGCAATGAAAGAGGGGGGCAAAGTTATCAACTAGAATGGCGTCTATAAAACTTAGAAAAGGCTTTGCATAGTTTATGATACCGATAACTCTGATAAGAAGTTTTGTACTTAAAAATTATTACGATTGTTGAAGTCAGTTACATGACTATACACTCTTGCAAATCGAATGAATTGCAAATTATAATCGCCATAGGATTTCACACGAGGACCAATACCATCCATGAAAGAAAAGATTACAATCTCAAAATCAAAATAATCGCGATTATCATAAATTTTGCAGGACATAAACCCATCTACATATAAAAGATAGATGTAAATACAAAAACCGAGCCTCGGTATCAGAAGAATTTGCTTTATTTAACTGAATTTCGGGGTGGGGTGTGTGTGTGTGTGTGTGTGTGTGTGTGTGTGTGTGTGTGTGTGTGTGTGTGTGTGTGAGGGGCGTAAATTTGATTGATCAAACCATCGAAATAGGTACGCCTTACATAGAACCTACCATCACAATGAAAGATCAAAGACTGCAAGTGGTAGATAAGCTCACCTACATTGTCAAGAGCCGTGCAATTGATGATGAAGACAATGGCAGGACTGTAAAGGCTAGTGCACCATTTGGCCGTCTATGTAGTAGTTTTAAGGATCGAGGTGGAATCAGACTGGACACAAAACTGAATGTTTGCTGAGCTGTGTTGCTTGCGAAACTTAAAAAGCATACCGACGGGATTCCAAACGACTCAGCCACTTCCTTACAATCCATACAAGTAACGTCTCCGAAATGACCTATATAGTGTTGACGGGGACATTAAACATCAAATCAAACAAAACAAACTGACCAAACTGACCAGGTTACCAGCATGCGTGAGGAACGATTGCCAAAGACCATCCTACAGTAGAACTTCGATGGCTCGAACACCGATGGCTCGTTTACCATGGCTGAGTCGAACCCGTTCTTGTGTCCTGAGGGAATTTCTCCACATAAGAAAAAGTTAGGGTAATTAAGGAAATGTTCTCCTATTCTCTTGTAAATGTATGCTGTGTGCACTCATTAGAATCGCCTCTATGAGGCGATTCTAATGAGTACACACAGCATACATTTTTATTATAGAACACCGAAAAGATGTCCCAAAATTAGCCCCATTATGCCTCCTGGCAGTAACCCTCAGTGGCTCGAACTACCCCTGTCTCGAACAGATTTTCATGGTCCCAAAGGTGTTCGAGCCATTGAAGTTCGACTGTATATGGAGAACTATATATAGAAATGGTCAAACGCTCCCATAGTGGTCAGAAAAAGCCGACCAGAATCGTGCTCGACGCAAAACCAGAGATATCACCATCAAATCTTTCTATTTCAGGTTTTTGTTTCTTTGATTTGAGGTTTAACGTCCCCGTCAACACTGTAAAGGTCATTTCGGACACGTTGCTTCCAATTTTGTGGGACTTTTACCCGACATTGAGATGAAATGACATCTCAAGCTATGTCGCCAAATGAAACAAATAGGGTTTATAAGCATGGTCGGTTCGACTCTTCGCCTGGGCAGGCTTAGATCCTCTAAGCGGTTTACCAGTACTCGTGTGCGGTCGGTTTCAGCTCTGCTTGGAAGCATGATGCAGCCCATCTATTTCTTCAAGCCCCGATGTGCAGGGGCGATCTATTTCAGGTAGTTTAACCATTTTCTTCCTCCTAATATACAGCAGGAGTCCATTTCAAAATTTAGGGGTGTCAGGTTGTGTTTTCTTCAAATGACTGAACTTTTAGCAAACAGTGGAGGCCCTGATCAGACGCCGCGTTCTATGGCGTCTAATCTGGGCCTGCACTGTTTGCCAGGGTACCCGTTTTGGGGCATCTGGTACCAAATGGGTTAAGGCTAGACCTGGTGTCAACAGCCATCTTAGAACATACGAACAGTAGCTTTACTCACATTTTATTAAGATTATCAACTTTATTATATCCAATCTGACGCGTCGCCGTAAAACGAAATTTCCAACCGTAAAACCGCCGATTTATCTCCCCAAATGACAATTTCCCTAAGTGATGTCACTTTCTGGGGCATCTATAGTCACGGCCTAAACTGTTTGCCAAATCCAACATATGAGTCTCCAAACTATCTGACCGCATACGATAAGGCCAACCCCCTCCTCCCCATCCTCCCAAAAAGTATCCAGTATACCATCAATACCCGAACATATATGCAAATAGCATATCCCTCCAAACAATTCCCAAATCATCCTGGCTTTTTGCTGTTCATAAGACTATGTTTATACTTGTTTTCTCCCGTATACTGTTTGTATTGCTTTAAACAATTTCTAACAGCATAACATCATTTACGATAACACAGCCGTGTGAGATAGAGCATTCTTTCATACCTCCCAAACAGTTATTTTTCTGATGAAAATGTGTGATATTTTATTAGGTTGTTGGTACTCGTTAGAACCGCCTCACTGAGGCGGTTCTAACGAGTACCCACAGCCTATGTATTCGAACAGAAATAAGATAAATAATGCATAGGCCTGTAAACCCCAATTTTCTCTATATAATATGTGATTTAAGGGGGTGTTCATTTCACGGACTTGTTAAAGTGCTGCAATAATGTTACTTGACTTGCGCAAAAATAGCATTAATAAAACAGCTTCCAATATAATGTGTGAAAAAATGTGCCAATATACACTTATAGCATTAAGCATCGCTAACAACACCCCCGAAAATACCGAAGATTTGGGATAGTACCAAGTTCACATTCTGTTTTCTTTTATCCCATTTCTCAAAAACAACTAAAATTTAGCGTCTTTTGATAATGGATTTTAGCTTTAAAAACTGGGGAAGTATTTCCTTTAAAGTATTATAATCACCCCGTCAAGTAAGAGATAGCTAGGTGCCGGCATTACTAAAACACACATATTCAAATATATTGAAAAATTCACCACTAAAATTCAACAATGAAAATTTCTAGATAAAAAAAGTTCTGATAGTTTTCATATTTCTGCTCAAAACATAGACTGAGATACCTGTTAGAACCGCTTCAGCCAGGCGGTCCTAACGAGTACCAACAATATATGTTTTGGGGCAGAAATAAAGAAAATAATGTATACTCTTGCAAAATAGAAGTGAAGACAATGATCATGAATCGATACAATTAACAAAGACACCAAGGGAAAGAAACACAAACATGAAACAACTAGACCCTAATGGAAACATCACAGGCGGAAAACCCAAAGGACAGTTACTTTCCCACAAAATGGCCAATTGGCTGTCCAAAGCAAAATAATATATGCGATGCACACCAAAAGACAAGCCGTAACAAAAATAAACCGCGACAGAAGAACCGCTTGGAACGGTCAGTGAAACGAATGCCACTGGGGTGGTGGGGGTGCTTAAGTCGATTTTACGTGGTCACAATCCTCGCCCTTATTTCCATCCCGATTTAGACAAATAATTTGTTCAGTCCGCATGAAGGCCTGCAACATTTCCGTGAACACAAAACTCAAACAACCACAGAGATAAAACAACTGTGAGGACTCGACAGCAAGAAACCACTGAAATGCTGGAGCAAAAGAAGACCAGCAGTCAGACCCCGACGGGCCCGATCAGAGACAGAACACAAGGCACCAACCAACATTACTTTAAATTAAAAACTCTCTTATTCTCAGTAAGCCTTTACGCTGGAACCGTCATGGAACCCGAGGCCCGACCCACCGGCGCGCAATCAAAGAGGGAAGCAGAGATGTTAACCGTGATTGGGCGAACCATCCAGTTTAACTATATAAAACTAGGGTTTGAGAGTGTCAAAATAATGTAGGCGTTTTCTTGTGATGGCTTGCCTTTGTTGATGTTCGGTATAATTAATATTAATTTACTCTTCCTCTTAGTTCCATTGGAAGCCTGTTTTCTGTGACTGTTGCATTCCCAGGCTATCTTTATTTGTATCTTAGATGAGATCGTCACAGTGTCTGAAATCCATCACAGCGCAGTGCAAATAAAGAGCGTAACAACATTCGTACTTGTATCTTAGATGAGACCGTCGCAGTGTCTGAAGTTCATCACACCACAGCGCACTGCAAATAAAGAGCGTAACATCTTTATTTGTACCTTTTGTTTGTTTATTTGATTTGAGGTTTTACGTCCCCGTCAACACTGTAAAGGTCATTTTGGAGACGTTGCTTCCAATTTTGTGGGACTTTTACCCGACATTGAGATGAAATGACATCTCAAGCCCTGTCGCCCAATGAAACCAATAGGGTTTATAAGCATGGACGGTCCGAAACACACCGCTTTGCCTGGACAGGCTTAGATCCTCTAAGCGGTTTACCAGTACTCGTGTGCGGGTCGGATTCAGCTCTGCGTGGAAGCATCATGCAGCCCATATATTTCTTCAAGCCCCGATGGGCGGGGGCCATATTTGTACCGTACCCGAGACCGTCACAGTGTCTGAAATCCATTGCAGTGCAGTGCAAATAAAGAGCGTAACAACATCCATATTTGTATCTTAGATGAGACCTTCACAGTGCCTGAAATCCGTCAAAGCGCAGTGCAAATAAAGAGAGTTTACATACATGTATTTATTTATATTCTAGATAAGACTGCCACAGAGTCTGAAATCCATCACAGCGCAATGCAGAGAGTAACAACATCTTTATTTGTATCGTAAATGAGACCGTCACCGTGTCTGAAATTCATCACAGCGCAGTGCAAATAAATTAACAACATTGTTTTTTTTTCTTAGATGAGACCGTCATAGTGCACACCACATTGCAAATAAAGACGTAACAACATCTTTATTGTATCTAAGGCAAGACTGTCACATTGTCTGAAATCCATCACAGTGCAATGCAAATAAAGAGCTTAACAAATCTTTATTTGCACCTTACCTGTGACCGTTTCAGTGTCTGAAATCCATCACAGCGCAGTGCAAATAAAGAGCATAACGACATCTTTATTTGTATCTTGAATGAGACCGTCACAGTGTCTGAAATTCATCAAAGCGCAGTGCAAATCAAGAGCGTAACAACATCATAATTTATATCTTATATGAGACCCTCACAGTGTATGAAATTCATCACAGCGCAGTGCAAATAAAGAGCGTTACAACATCCATATTTGTATTTTAGATGAGACCGTCACAGTGTCTGAAATCCATCACAGCGCAGTACAAATAAAGGGCGAAACAACATCAATATTTGTATCTTAGATAAAACCGTCACATTGTCTGAAATTCATCACAACACAGTGCAAATAAAGAGCATAACCACATCTTTATTTGTATCTTAGACGAGAACGTCCAAATGTCATAAATCCATCACAGCGCAGGGCAAATAAAGAGCGTACAACATCATTATTAATTTTGTATCTTAGATGAGACCGTCAAAGAGTCTGAAATCCACCAAAGCACAGTGCAAATAAAGAGTGTAACAACATCTTTATTTGTATCTTAGATGCGACCGTCACAGAGTCTGAAATCCATCACAGCGCAGTGCAAATAAAGGGTGTAAAAAGTCTTTATTTGTATCTTAGATGAGACCGTAACAGGGATCCTGCGACCCCTGGTTAACAAAGCGAGTAGCATTACCACTACAACAAGGAGGCTTCTCAGAGAGGCGGTTATAACGATCACCCACAACCTATGTTTGGAGAATAAATAAGAAAAATGTCACAGATCAGAAAAATGGCTGTTCTTGAGATATGAAATAATTTTTTTTTTTTTTTTTTGCTTTGGTTTTACGGCCATTTCAAGACTATTTCACTCATATCGAGCCGATCGTTAATCAGAGGTGGGCGAAAACCGGAGTACCCGGAGAAAAACCACCTGACCTTCCGTTGCAGAACTTGGCGTCTCACATGTGACCCGAGCGAGGCTCGAACCACAGCGGTGAGAGACCTAATGATCAAAAGTCAGCGCTCTTAACCACTAGACCACGGAGGCCCGTGAGATATGAGATAATACGCTACATGTATGTCACACGGATGTTTTATCATATTCTGCAATCTCATTGTACTGTAAGTGTTTTCCTACAACATGATGTGTTTGTTTTGTAGTTTAATGGCCCAGTCAACACTATTGAGGTCATATCGAACCGGTCAGTTTACCTACCCACACTTTTCGTGACCAGGGGCCAGTTGTTCAAAACTAACGACGTCGTTAGTTAACGTATCGTTAAAACTTTGATCATTAAATATGGCAAATTTGCTGAAATTTTTGCTGGAAAAAAAATGAGAGCAGCTTTTGCGGACACAAAAGCTGCTCAAATTTTTTCTGCAAAAATACCAAAATTTTCAATATTGTACTTGCTAGAAGAGTTAACAATATGACCACTAACGAGCTCGTTAAGCTAAAGATGCTTTGAACAACTGGGCCCAGGCTTGTAAGCAGTACAGTGCACATTCTTTCGACAGAAACTGACCACTGCCCTTCTTGAATCAGCGAATGGGAGAGCATGACCGTAGAAAAGATTTCATGATCAATCTCCACGAAAGAATGTTGCCGACCCCGGCAGGTATCGAATCCGTGTCCTCCTGATCACCAGTCAGTTGCGCATCCGACTAAGCTACAGAGGCCGGTTCTGTTACATGATTTAACGAGGTAGAGTAGTTCTTAACGTCTGGTAAACCTAAAAAGCGATGCAGAGAGAGAGAGAGAGAGAGAGAGAGAGAGAGAGAGAGAGAGAGAGAGAGAGAGAGAGAGAGGGAGGGAGGGAGAGAACAGAAGACAATATAAAATAACGGAATAAGAAATATACTACTCAAAGTTTGCTAAGGATCACTTTTTTGACGTCAGATATTTTGTTCATATTATCACCATGTATAATCAAATTGCGAGTAAAGGTAGATTGATGTTCGGGCCTCATAAACGTGTAATGCTGTTATTGATTTGACATGTACATTTTGCACGAGAAGCATGGGAAGAGGACTACCCGTGAAAATCGTTGATTTCTGGTCATTTGCTTTCATGTATATATGTACCTGAAACAAGGTTTTGCTTGTGTTATCGTCAAATTTTGATCGAATTTAACGCAAGGTATGGCAGACCGACAAACTAGGCGGAGAGGTGAATAGGGGCATTGAAATGCACGAGGCTGGTTGTCACAGAGGGAGGTTGCTCGTGTTCTTGGAGTGACCCAAGAATGTGGACTCGATTCCATTTGACTGGAAACGCAATGCATCAGCACGCCGGAGGTCGTGAACGCTCAACAACTCTAGCACAAGTTCGATTTATTGCTCTACAGGCCCGACGTCACCGGTTCAACAACGCAACAACGTTACGTAGCGACTTGCAGAACGCTACCGGCGTTCGTTTAAGTACGCAGACCATTAGAAATCGGTTGCACGAAGCTGGTTTGAGGTCACGGCGACCTGCAATACTCATCCAATTGACACGACACCATGTTCAAGAGCGTTTAGAATGGGCACGAGGTCATGTTACGTGGGCCCTTAATGACTGGACCCCAATTCTTTTCACTGATGCGTTAAGATTTTGTGTGGACTTCACTGACAGGCGGGCTAGGGTCTGGAGGATGTGAAATGTATACTGGTGTTACTAATTACCGGTGTATTAGCTGTTCATGTCAGAATATAAAACAAACTGTTCTACCGATTCTGATAAAGTGTGTCTAGTCAAACTATTGTTTCATTCCTCCAAAGGAAATAAACAATATTTGTTTTCAAAATAAACTTCAACCCGCTAAATTCTTTATTTATATTGGACTACCCATGTCATCATCTCGAATGTCCGGTGTTACTAATTACCGGTGTATATGTAAACAAATCGTGTAGAAAAGTATTTAGGTATAAGAGCCTACATGTGATGAGGTTCTGTAATGAAATAGTTATTGGCCTTCAAAATGAAAGCAAAAACGGTCTGTTTGAAAGTTTTTTTTTCTGTTTCTACACCATTTTTCTGTAGTATACCATTTTATTAACTACACATGACAGCACATAACATTATTTTTTAAAAGAAAATCAAGTCTCACAATTACATCTAGTCATTATTATCTTTTTTATTATTATAATTGCATTTATGGAAGGGATATAACCACAACTATGTATTATATCACAGAATACATATCACATATTATGCTTTACCATTCAAGAGGTAGTACCAGAAAGGGGAGAAACTAACAAGATAAAATGCGAGTGGAAATTTTTGTATCTACACCCTTCATCCATATTTGGGTATCATGTGACTAACGCGTAAATACAAAAGGTTTGACGTCATTGTTTTTATCTATACATCGAGAACTGGACTGTCAAAAAATTGGGTACGAGCAGACACACATTATAAACTACTTTAAACGAACATTTTATGTTTTTATGCAATAGCAGTGACCCTACATCATGATTAATTATGACTACAGATGAAAGAAGTCACTTAACCTGAAAAACGGACAATTCTGTTATATTTTTTTTTTTTGCTTAACAGACAGAGAGAAAAACATCTTGTTAGCAATATAGGGGGAATTTCCGGATGACAACAACGCATGCAACAGTAATTCGGGTAAAACGGAATACACCGGTAATTAGTATACACCGGTAATAGGTGCATAAGGGATATGGGGTGCCGTTTTACTATTTAATCCGTATTTATAGATATCCATAAATCGAATTATGGATATCCATAATTCGATTAATGGATATCATTAATTCAGATCGATTTATGGATATCCATAATTCGAATTATGGATATCCTTAATTCGATTTATGGATATCCATTATTCCTCTGATTTATGGATATCCATAATTCGAATTATGGATATCCATAATTCGATTTATGGATATCCATAATTCAGATCGATTTATGGATATCCATAATTCGAATTATGGATATCCATAAATCACCGCCAAAACTTTTGGTTTAATGATTTCTCCCTAAAACACATGATTGTTTATTGTAAAAATCGTCAAAACCTTCAAGGTCTTCATTATCGCTGGAAGATGATGGCCGGTCAAAGGGACCTATCTGCCGTGCAGCCTTTTCAGCCCGTAAGGCTTCCAAAGCAACGGACGGCATACGCTGAACGCCCGCCATGTGTGCAGTTAAATATCGGAACCAGCCGTAAGATCTGGAAATTCCGGCCAACGCATCCGGTACCTCTGGAATCACCTCTATGAGGACTGCGCACCTAATCGGACGTAAGATTATAACGATCCAAACAGGCAATCCGTGCATGCTTTCTGGAGAAAAATGCACATGGTCGTTATATATAGTATTAACATATATCTATATAATACTCTACTTGACGGCCCCAGCCCATCGGGGCTTGAAGAAATAGATGGGCTGCACGATGCTTCCGCGGAGAGCTGAAACCCACCCGCACACGAGTACTGGTAAACCGCTTAGAGGATCTAAGCCTGCCCAGGCAAAGCGTTACGAGTCGGCCCGTCCATGTTAATAAACCCTATTGGTTCATTGGGCGGCAGGGCTTGAGATGTCAATTCATCTCAAGGTCGGGCAAAAAGTCCCACAAAATTGGAAGCAACGTCTCCAAAATGACCTTTACAGTGTTGACGGGGACGTTAAACCTCAAATCAAACAAAGAAATACTCTACTTGAGATGTATAGAGTACCAGGCAGATTCAGATATATCTCCTGGCCCCTGCCCATTGGGGCTTGGAGAAATAGGTTTGGCTGCTTTAGCTAGGAGTACTGGTAAACCGTTTAGAAGGTCTAAGTCTGTTCAAACAAAGTCGTGCGAGTCAATGGGCGACAGGGATTGAGATGTTTGTTTGTTTGTTTGTATTGGAGTTTAACGGCACACACAACACTAATTTAGGTTATTTTTGAGCCGGTGAGTTTACCTATCCACACTTTTCCTGGGCAGGCTTTTACGTAAGCAGTTAACCAGTACAGTGCACATTCTTTCGCCAGAAACTGACAACTGCCCTTCTGGAATCAGCGGAAGGGAGAGAATGACTGTAGAAAAGATTTCATGCTAAATCTCCAGGAAATAATGCTGCCGACCCCGGCAGGTATCGAACCCGCTTCCTCCTGATCACCAGTCAGACGCGCATCCGACTGAGCTACCGAAACCGGCGGAATTGAGATGTCATTTAATCTCAATGAAGGCTTAATGACCAACATAATTAGCAGCAACGTCTTCAAAATGACCTAAATAATATTGAAGGGGGGCGTTAAACCCCAAATCAAACAAAACATATCTCTCCCACACCGTTGGCCACAACTAAGCCTACTCGACATTACCTCCACCTCCATCCCGGCTTTTATTACACACCTAAATCGGAAATCTGACGCGAATAGTCGAGTTTTTCGAGTTTGATATCCATAAATCAAATAATGGATATCCTTAAATCGAATTATGGATATCCATAAATCGATTTATGGATATCATTAATTAAGACCGAAATATGGATATCCATAATTCGATTTATGGATATCCATAAATCAGCCGAATAATGGATATCCATAATTCGAATTAAGGATATCCATAATTCGATTTATGGATATCCATATTTCGGTCTTAATTAATGATATCCATAAATCGATTTATGGATATCCATAATTCGATTTAAGGATATCCATTATTTGATTTATGGATATCCATAAATTCGATTTATGGATATCATTAATTCACTTCGATTTATGGATATCCATAATTCGAATTATGGATATCCATAATTGAATTATTGATATCCATAAATAATTATGGATATCCATAAATAATTATGGATATCCATAAATAATTATGGATATCCATAAATACGGATTAAATAGTAAAACGGCGCCCCATAGAAATGAACGTTTTGCTGACGTTTGTATTGCAGAGCACGATCGCTATGGCGGGGTTCAGTTATGGTGTAGGCGGGAATTAGCGCTCATGGGAAAACGGACCTGCACGTCATCGATAACGGCACATTGACGGCAGAGAGGTACGTCAATGAAATTCTGGATGTTCATGTTCGCCCATATGCAGGTGGTACATGTCCTGATTTCATTCTGATGGATGATAATGCCCGTGCATCACCAACCGGTACCTTGAGCAAGCTACAATTGTGCGATTGGATTGGCCAGCGAGATCCCCTGATTTAAATCCATAGAACATGCATGGGATATGCTGCAGAAAGCCGTTTCTTCTCGCCAGGTCAAACCAGCAACTGTTCGGGAGCTCAGAGAGGCTCTCATTGAGTAGTGGGCCCAGCTTCCTCAGCATAAGTTCCGTAGACTTATCGGTAGCATGCGACGGCGATGTCAGGCCGTAATCAATGCCCACGGGCACCAAACGCGCTATTAACTAAGCTAAAACCGGCCCCGATAGCTCAGTGGTAGAGTGTCCGCTCCGGGGAACGGGAGGTCACGGATTCGATCCCAGGCCGCGACATACCAAAGTCGTTAAAAATGGTACTAGCTGTTCCTCGCTTGGCACTCAGATTTACGGGGTAGAGCTAGGACTGATCGACCCAGTGTCAGGATAATGTGACAGGTTGTGGTATGGGACATGATACTTCAGTGAGGCAGCACTATAACAGTGAGCATTGAGCTCCCTGTCGCAACCAGACACCGTCGTGATATGACTAAAAAATTGTTGAAAGCGACGTTAAACCCGAATTCACACACACACAAGCTAAGCTAAAACTCACAGACTAGTGATTTTCCTGATTTTCAGATTTCCACCAGCAATTCTAAAAATGTTGATTTTCGACCTTTACGTTCCATCCGCCATATTCACGCATCAATGAACACTTACTTGGCCATTACTCTAATAAAAATGAATTCTTAAATGAATAACGCTTCTAAAAATGATCTTATTTCTCATGTCGTTTCAATCTATTAAAAGTAGTGGACATTATAAAATGTGATCCTTAGCAAACCCCTAGTAGTATATATTGTACAGTAAAATTCCTATATTAAGACCACCTTTGGGACTTTTCAAAAGTGGCCTTCAAGACCACTTTTGAACAGCCCCAAAGCTGGTCTTTGACCAGAGGATACTGCATGCAGAAAACACAAAAAAGAATGAGTCAGATATACTAAATAAGCTTTACAAAGCAGAATTAGTCTTAAATTAAGCTGGTCTTAATAGCAGAACTTCACTGTATATTGTCGAATTCTAGAACATATGCCTCTTTCCCTTTAGGCCATTTGATCATGACCTGTTGTCCTTGTGGACCAAAGAAAGGATATAAACTGCGGTCATTTTACGGCATTCAACTTCACCTTTGCCAAAGTTCGCTCGCCCGGGTACTGAATCTGTCGGACAAAAGTGTCGCATTATTGTCTTTTATGACAAAATTATGATTTTCTTTAGATTGATCAGCAGCTCTGATGTCTTTTAAGTCGTTTCATGTTTGACCAACGGTAGTAAAAATACAATAAATTGATCCCGACATGGAAGATGGCTTTAAATTTAATTTATTATCAATTTTTAGTTTCCATAAAGAGTGCTCAAAGTCAACAGTTTTAACGAATAAAGGGCAGCTTAAGCCTCGATAATTAACTGTATTCATATATGAATCGAGCGCGCCCCTACTCGTAAATCCCCTTCACTTATAAGGGCCACTATTAATGGTTTCAAAGACACGTATTCGAGCAGAACATTAAATCTATTTCACTACTAATCTTAAACATTGTTAAACGCGTTTAATTTGACAGATCTGAGTATTATGATACACAAATTGAAGTTCGATAAAAAATAATGATACTCCAATTTTTGAAAGAAAAATAGGATGTCACAACATGTGGTATATAGGATGCGGTTCTGTATACTACTGTCATAATTATAATAACTAAAAACTACCACACTTAACAGTTAATAATAATAATAATAATAATAATAATAATAATAATAATAATAATATTAATATTAATAATAATAATAATATGGACACAAATCGTGGGCAAGTATCTGTTCGAGGACCAATTCCCAGATCATGTATCACGTGAACAAGTCCGTGAAATGAAGACTCCCTAAACTCCACTTTATATAGAGAAAACTGGGGTTTACGGGGGTAAACATTAGTTTTCTTATTTCTGCTCCAAGACATAGGTTGTGGGTACTCGTTAGAACCGCCTCGTTGAGGCGGTTCTAACGAGCACCCACAACCTATGTTTGTAGTATAAATGAGAAAAATATCACGGATTTTCATCAGAAAATTAGCCATTTTTTCGATGTGAAAAAATGTACTATGTCGCACGGGTGTGTCATCGTAATGTGGACGGCCACTCTCAACGTTCTGGTTGATTCTAACCATTACGGCGACACACCCGTGCGACATACTGTATTTTACACATCTCAAAATGGCTACTTTTCTGATGAAAATAAGTGATATTTTCTTAGTTATACTGCAAACATAGGTTGTAGGTGCTCTTTAGAACCGTCTCATTGAGGCGGTTCTAACGAGTACCAACAACCTATGTCCTAGAGCAGAAATAAGAAAAATAATGTACCCCCCCCCGTAAACCCCAGCTTGCTCTATATAAAGTGGGGTTTAGGGGGTGTTCATTTCACGGACTTGTTCACGTGATGACAACGGGACAGACAGTGATACATGTATCTCACAACGAGGGTCGGTGAATAGCGGTGTTTTTGTAGTTGCTGTATGTTATGCATAAGAATTTATTTTTCTGATTCCCACTTTCACCCTACTGGGTGACCTAATGGTGCTATAAATATCTTGTTTATCTTCTTATAGATGGTTCTCGAAAACTGGGTCACAGATTAATTTCATAATTATATAATAAATAAATTTTGTAAACAACTTGTTTACAAGGAAAAGTACTTCAGAACCTACCAGAAAGTTCAGGTTTGCATTATTTTTAGAAAATTACATCATCTTATTCCACCGCCTTGTGGAACATTCTAGAGAAATCTTAGGGTCTATTTAAGAGCTTGATTTGTCTCATTGAATCAGACTTTGGAGTTCCAAGTTTGGGCTTTTAAGAAAAGTTATTTCTGAATTCTATGTTGGATTGTTAAAGGATATTACTTTTCATTTTGGACTGTGAATTCTGTGGGATCAAGGAAAATAGATTCATTCAAGGATATTTCATAACAGAGCTAAGTACATTTAGTTTTCTAATTTCTACAGGTTAAAGATAACTTGTAAATAAATTTTGTTAAATTTTTCCGAAAGGCTTGCTTTCTTTTTCTTTCTGCTACGCCTGGCTCGTAACACTGTAGTTTTGCTATTATTCATTTACTAACGCGATCTCACTATGAAAACACGCCTATATAAATACATTGTAAACTCTACCGCCGAAAAAATGAAAATTTTAAGATGAAAAATTGTCTTTTTTTTTCTTATTTCTGCTCAAAATATAGATTGTTGATACACGTTAGAACCGCCTCATTGAGGAAGTTCTAACGAGTACCCACACTCAATATTTTGAGCAGAAATAAGAAAAATAAGGATTACCCCTGTAAACCCCAGATTTACTATATGACAGTGGGCTTCGGGGGGGGGGGGGGGTCCAAAATTATATAGGCGTATTTTCGTGATGGAAATTCGCAAATTTTCTATCATGATAGGATTCATTATGTATAACCAGGGAGAACAACCTACGTCAGAGCAGTGATATCGTAACCATTAGTAGGTTTGCCGGCGTTTACTACACAAAAGGCATATGTCACAACAAGTAAGCGCAGTCGGTGCATTAGGTCTTAAAGAATCAAACCTACTGAAATCTGTCTCAGAGATGGGGCTGTTTCTTTAAGTAATTCGACACAAGCTGATTTTTCAATGATGTCGGAACTACCATTGTTTAGAGCGCCGAATCTAATCTTGTGGCGAAGCTATCGAAGCCTTTTCAATGTTTCTAGGTAAAATTAGCTCACCGATGGGATGCAAATATTGTTCGTTACCAGCTGATTTATGTTTTCTGAAGACTCGTAATGTACATATCTAGTTCGAAGCATTTTATCTTTTACACCAATATAGCTACTGAAATGGATACGACATCTCTGCTATGACGTACAAATGTAGGTTGTCACCCTTGTATAACGCCGACACGATATGCAGAACGTACAATACAATAACAAATGAATCTGCTTTTAAAAGCGTGTTGAGAAGGTATCAGTTATTCTTTCTTTGTGTTTCTACACTCAGTGGCTCCAAATGAAAGGCCACCTTTGGGACTGTTCAAAAGTGGTCACGGTCCAAAAGGTGGTCTTAATATAGGAATTTTACAGTACTCAGAAGCAGATATACATCCAGAGTTACGATTTTAAGTCTTTAAGCTTCCTCTTGGTGTCATTGGTCCATATGTAGGCTGTAATCTTTTAATGTGGCTTTTCCCGTGCATCTATTTTTATAAAGTTTTTAGTCTTTTTAAAGCTCAAATCTTTCATATTGTCTTTTTCGATAACATTTTATATGGAAAAAAAGACATCAGTAGAAAAAAAGCATTAATGATTGAAGTAACCATTACGATAACACACCCGTGCTACATAGTGCATTTTTCACACCTTCAAAATGGCTACTTTTCTGATGAAATTCCATGATAATTTTCTTATTTTTAGTGCAAACATAGGTTGTGGGTGCTCGTTAGAACCGCCTCAATGAGGCGGTTCTAACGAGTACCCACAACCTATGTCTTGGAACAGAAATAAGAAAAATAATGTATACCCCCTTAAACCCCAGTTTTCTCTATATAAAGTGGGGTTTAGGGGGGTCTTCATCTCACGGACTTGTTCACGTGATGGTTAAATCGTAGCGAAATATTATGTTTATGGTGAAAAAAACAACAACAACATTTAGAGTGTAAAAAATCGGCAAGACCTGCCCTTGACATCATTAATATATTTTAAGAAGTCAGTGAAATGAAAACCCTCTTAACCCCACTTTATATAAAGAAAATTGGGGTTTACGGGGTCATATATTATTTTCTAAATTATTGCTCCAAGACATAGATTGTGGGTACTCATAAGAACGACGGTTCTAAAGAGCACCTCCAACATGTGTTTAAAGTGTAACTAAGAAAACTATCACAATTTTTCGACTGAAAAAGTAGCCATTTTGGAGTTTTGAAAGAATGCAATATGTTACACCGGTGTGTTATCGCAATAATATGATAAAAGGAAAGTTTGCCCACCATCAGCCCACGATTTTGAAAACCAGCACTCGATTAGGAACCGTCCCTCGATCTGAATATTTAAACGACATACAATGAAATTCCGCTATTAAGACTACCTAAAATTAAGTCTAATTCTGATTTAAAAACTTATCTAGAAGGATGCAGTTATTATTTTCTTTTCCCCTGATCAGAGACCACTTTTGAACAGTCCCAAAGATGGTCTTCATATAGGAATGTTACTGCATTTCTATCTGCAATGTGATATTTTTTCCAAAGCTTTAAAGTTATCTAACATGGTATCTAGTTTTAAAAATCATTTTTAGATAATGTTACTGTGTTTAGCATCCGCAAATTCATGAGAATTTATTTATTTAAACAATATTGATAGATTAAAACAATAGATAGAAATGATACCATATAACGTATCACTCAAATTCCTGACAAGTTTCCACCAAGTGTTTATATTTCATAAATGCTAGTAGAAGAAAACCTATATAAAACTTCTGCCTTATTTTTAACCCTGTTATTTATTTTAGTACATCCTGCCGCATGCTGTACACTGTTTTATTGAATGAAATTAGATTAAACTATTTTTATATAGTAAATCACTATACAACATGATGGAAGATGTACCAAAATAAATAACACGGTTAGAACGAAAGCAGTCGTTTATTCATAATATACCAAGTGAAATTATAGCTGATACTAGCATCCTCAAGTCACAAGAAATGGACTGCGTTATTGTTGACAATTTGACATCTCTGATTCCAAATAATTTCCAAAACGACCCCTGTATAAATATTCGTCGTGCATCTATCAATTAATTGGAATAAAATCATTGGCGTTTTTTTGTCTAAATCGCGACGTTAGTAAGGGCGAGGATTATGGTCACGTAAAATCGATTTAAGCTCCCCCCCCCCCCCCCCCCTTCCACACACTCGGTGGTATTCGTTTCACTGACCGTTCCAAGGCGGTTCTTCTGTCGCGATTTAGTTTTGTTATGGTTTGTCGTTGAGTGTTTGTATCGCTTATATTCTTTTGTTTTGGATAGCCAGTTGGCCATTTTGTGGGAAAGTAACTGTCGTTTGGCTTTCCGCTGTTGATGTTTCCATTAGGGTCTGTTGTTTCATGTTTGTGTTTCTCTCCCTTTGGTGTCTCTGATGGGTGCTTGTGGGTTAATTGTATGGATTCCTGATCATTGCCTTTACTTCTATTAGAAGAAAATGACTGATAATGGATAATTTCGTTGCCTCGTTGAGAAACGAATTTATTTTTATTCCAGAAAGTCTTGTCATCCTTCTTACCCTTTTATTGAATGACAACGAACCTGCTTCCAAGCACTAGAATTGCCAATTTTCAAAATTGACACATATGCAAATGCACGCACACAAACATACCCGAACTTACGAGCTGATACATGCACGACGCACGTTCGCAGGCACGCGCAAAGTCGTAAAATAAGTTCTGGCTCAGGAAAACGTTGCCATATTTCTGATATCAGCTTATTGTCATTTGACTGACAACAACGGTGTTTTGAAGTATGAAATATACACGCTCACTCTGGTTAGTCACTGTCACTACCCAAAACAAAATACAGTGAAATTCCGCAATTTAGACCATCTAAATTAAGACTAATTCTCCTTTAAAAGACTTACTTAGTAGGTTACAGTTATTCTTTCTTTGTGTTTTCTCTATACATTTTCCTCTGGTCAGTGACCACCTTTGGGACTGTTCAAAATTGGTCTTAAAGACTTTTGAACAGTCCCAAACGTGGTCTTAATAGAGGAATTTTACTGTACTTTGCTTGTCCTTAAGTCTGCAAATTCTCAAAGAGGGCTATCGGTATCATAAATTATGCAAACAGTTTCCGAAGTTTTCATCATGGCAACCTAATTTCTTTTATCTTTGAAAGACATATGCGACTGGAATGTCTGAGCCGAGAGTTTATGCTGATTTAGTATATAAAGAATAGCTGGTATCCGGTAGGCTTAGCGGGGACTTGGTATATGAATTTAGAAAAAAAAATGTAAGCTTGCAATGGTTTCGGTACCAAATTTCGAACGGTCATTCTTCGATATAGGGGTGTGTGTGTGAGTTGGAGGGGGGGGGGGTACAACCTAAATGTTATAAGACAGATTGCGTGCATAGTAGTTAACGAAACACGGTTGATTGATAACTTTGCTTCCTTCTTCAATAGCACGCCAGTGGCTCCGGCCTAAAGATGTACTTTAAAGTAATGTCAGTTGGTGCCTGATACTCTATCTCTCGTCGGGCCCACCAGAGTCCAACTGTTGGTTTTCTTTTGCTCCAGCATTTTAGGTATTTCATACTGTTGAGTCCTTACCGTTGTTTCATCTCTGTAGTCGTTTGATTTGTATGTTCTCGGAGATGCTGCACTGACGAGTTAGAGATCCTCCATGCGGACTGAACAAATTATTTGTCTTAACCACGACAGAACCAATGGCGAGGATAGTGGCCATATAAAATCGAGTGCATAACGATAACTCACCCGTGCGACATAGTGCATTTTTTCACATCTCCAAAATGGCTACTTTTCTGATGAAAATCCTTGATATTTTTGTTATAAATGGTCAAAACATAGGTTGAGGGTGCTCGTTAGAACCGCCTCAGTGAGGCGGTTCTAACGAGTACCCACAACCTATGTATTGGGGCAGAAATAAGGAAAATAACGTATACCCCCGTAAACCCCAGTTTTCACTATATAAAGTGGGGTTTAGGAGGGTATTCATTTCACGGACTTGTTCACGTGATGAGATATTTTACTGACCTTTCCAAAACAGAAGAAAAGGCAATGATCAGGAATCGATAAATTATCCCATACCCCAACCAGAGACACCAAAGGGAAAGAAACCCAAACATAAAATAACTTGACCCTAATGGAAAGACCAACAGCGGAAAACCAAAAGGTCAATTACTTTCCCACAAAATGGCCAATCGGCTATCCAAAATAAAAAAAATATATAAGGGATACACATATTCAAAGACGAACTATATCAAAAATAAGCCGCCTTGGAATGGTCAGTGAGAAGTTTTTTTCTGGGAGAGGGGGCGGTGGGGGGCTAAATCTTTACGCGTCCGCAATCCTCGCCCCTTACTGCCGTCGCGATTTAGACAAATAATTTATTCAGTCCGCATGTATATGTAGGCTCCCTAACTCACCAGTGCAACATCTTCGAGAACACAAAAATCAATCAACCACAGAGGTGAAACAACGGTGGGGACTCGACAGCAAGTAAACACTGAAATGCCGGAGCAAAAGAAAACCAACAGTTAGACACCGACAGTCAAGGCGGTTCTTCTATTGTGGTTTATCATTGTTATAGTTGGTCTTTGCATGTGCAATATCATTTTATTTTGAATAGCCGCTTGGAGATTTTGTGGGAAAGTAACTGTCCTTTTAGATTTCCACTTGTTTAAGTTTTTATTAGAGTGAACTTGTTTATGTTTCTCTTTCTTTTCCTTTAGTGTCTTGGATGGGAGATATGACATTACGAAAACACGCCTATACAAATACATAGTAACCTTTATCGCCAAAAAAATGAAAATTTTGAGATAAAAATTATGATATTTTTCTTATTTCTGCTCAAAATATAGATTGTGGGTACTCGTTAGAACCGCCTCATCGAGGCGGTTCTAACGAGTACCCAAGTCTATACTTTAGAGCAGAAATAATAAAAATAAGGTTTACTAGTGGGGTTCAAGGGGGGTCAAAAATATATAGGCGTGTTTTCGTCGGTCAAAATGTTCCTATACATTGCTTCTGTTACCATAGTTACTCCAAATGAAAAATACAAAAAAGAAAATTTTGCAAATGTTAGAGAACTCATTTTTCCACGCAAAAGTCATAACTGTTTTTCGTTTGTGTAAACTCGCCAGCCTGGGCTCTTGTTTTAAACACCCTAGGGATCACTGTGTCATTTTCGCAGAATAAATCATTACAGACGCCACGATTTAACATCATAAAAATACATTTAGTACAAGATTTCGAAAATATGATCCGTGCAACATTTTATTAGATACCCTGTGTGTCTTTTCACAAAAATTTGGAACTTTAGTTCCTTTCGCTAAGAGAAACCGTTGATCACGTATAGGCCTCCGATTCTTTTAAGTTGTGTGCAAAATGTTGCTTTCAATTGAAACTCCAAAGAAATTCGCAATTGTTAATGTGCTACATGAATTTTATGCACTATTTTCCACCAAGGTTAACAGCAATGAAGGCAAGAACGTTTTCTAAAGAAATTGCAAACATTAAATGACAGGTATAGAACTAACAACCTTTCTAGGCACATATTGGGAGACAACTCTCGAGCAGAATAGTATGGACAAATGCAAATTTATGCATTTTGTAGCTAAACGTCCGATTCGCATGTTTACAGCCATCTTTAGCTGAATGACTACCGGATAGCTACTAGAATTTACCCGGAAGTTGGAATAGTTACTTTTTTGACCGAGTATATGTCGATTCCTGATCAATGCCTTTACCTCTATTTCATTTCTGTTCAGTTCAGATAAATTAGGGTCCACTCTATATAAGACTGGATACAGTATATCTATTTTGCTTGGCATTGCACTGAATTTTTCTGTGCATCTATTTCTTTACTTTTGTTACGCTGTTTCGTTGGCCGGCGATGGGCCGGACTTCGGGCTAGATTTACGCGGTGCTCGGCCGGGCTTCGGACTCTAGAAGTGCGCGTCAGTGTACTGGACTTCGGGCTCTACAGTCTAGAGTCCGAAGTCCGGTCTAACGCCGTCCAACTCTGGAGTCAGAAGTTCGACCCACCGCCGCGCAACTCTAAGAGTCCGAAGTCGTGTCAGCGCCACGTAACCAAAAGTGCAACAATGCTTTGTCTGTTTAAAGGGGATGGACCCCGAGGTTCTATGTACAGTAAAATTTCTATATTAAGACCACTTTTGGAATTGTTCAAAAGTGGTCTTTAGACCACTTTTGAACAGTTCCAAAGGTGGTACTACTTTGTGTAGAAAATGTCTAGAAAGAACAGTTGAAACCTTAAAAATATCGCGTTAAAGGCAGAATTAGTCTTAATTTTTGCTGGTCTTAATAACGGAATTATACTGTGCTTGATCCTAATTGCAAATTATTTCTGACGTCACAGTAGTTTTAGTCTAGAAAAGGAAAGCTGTCCCTGAGAAGCCACAGACACAGTACGTAGCCACCCTGAACTATCGAAAGGTGCTGGCAGGGCAACGCTGAATCAAAGCTGAACACGTTGTTTAAACGTTGATTCAACGTTTCGTCTACCAGCGGAGAATGTCATTAAAGCACTCACAAAAACACAAAACATCACGTGCAACAACTACAGAAATACAACTAACCACTGATTCACGATTGTCTTGTCGTTTTACTATGTTCTTTGTTGCCATGACTGTTACGAGATGGAATAGGAAACCTCTCTGGTGCTTATGCACATCTAAATTATTTTAGTAGATATATGGTAGGGCGGTGCGAGTGAAATATTTTAGGTGAAATATGGTACGCAAACTGTGCTGCTCCATGAACAAGTCATGCACATATCATACGATGTATGCATGAGTGGTTTATAGAGAGCTGTTTTTACAATACAGGGGGCCGCTAAAAGGCCGAGTCCTATAGAATTTGCCTAAAAATCGCCAACCGCCAAATTGTGCCATATATGATTTTTATTCCCGTCACGTGTTGTGTGGGTGTTCGTTTTGACAGGAGTCATGTCATTGATTATAGGGTCGTTTCATCAATTTTTCCTATGGGAAATATACTATTTGAACGCAAATCCATTATCTACTCGATTTTTGCTATCTGGCTTTGTTTGTGGCCGGTATCTCCACCTCGCCACGAATTGAGCAAGGTAATATAAGTAGGCATGATTTTCTGGTAGTATTCATAGATATATAAACCCTGAGAAAAACGAACACTTTAGCAGCAGGTCAAGTTGTAACGTATACCTACAACATCGTGTCGGGAAGTAGAAAGTATATTGAAAGGTATGTTAAATCTATGTTTAGTATTATTTTTGTATGAACATGCTTGTAGGTTTTGGAGGGGTTTACTTCTAGTATACCCCAACTTTCTGAAGCCTATTCTGAATTCACTGTTGTGGCCTGTAGTGGTTAGGCTACTAGCTTTGCCAGCTAGACGTCGCAGGATTGATCCCAGGCTTCTCCAGTAGTAGAATGAGTCTTTCTAAGTGAGGTCCTGTCTCATGCTGACCCTAGATGTTGGTGAGACGTAAAGTTTGGACGACCGCTCATTCTAGATTCATTTAGGCTTTTAGACCCCTTTTGTAGAATGTAATTAATAAACGCCGGGTCACTTGTTTGATCCATGACTTTTGACTAGCTGTGGTTAGAAAACCGTGGTTCCGTCCCAATATGATATTAGGTGTAGAGGGGACGTAAACTTAAGACGGGTTTAACCATATCTTCATCATCAGGGCAAACTCTTACAAGAGCCTGTTGGGTTATCCGTGATGATGAACCGTAATGAATTTTATTTTACAAGCATGTTCACGTTGATTAGAAATAATTTTGTTCAAGAAGAATTACGAGTTCATTTTGTAATGATGCCGTTTTTGTCTGATAACTCAGTTTGTGCATGTATGTACATATAAAGAACGTGATGATGATAAGTGGGAGTATTTGGTCGACACACGTCATAACGGCCTGAGCGGCGGGGATGACGTCAGCTGCGTCATCGGCGTCGCGAGGACGGTTGTGACGGGGTGCCTACCAAATACAGAGAGAATTTACGGCAAACAGTGTTGGCCCTTATGAGACACTAACAAATGTTGTGGATTATAGATGAAAATCTTCTGTTGTAGTTTCTATCTGTTATTAATGTATTGAATTTGTGAATAGCTATATTTGTGAGCCGTGTCGCGGAGAGGGATATGAAATAGAGATTGTTATGTTTCCTGTAATTGGCAGCTGACCAGGTAGCGCAAAGGCGTGGTCTGTTCAATTGCCTCTTACTTGTGATAATGTAGTGAGCACAAATTTGATGAGTATTATGCTCAGTAGTAGTGAGCATTAATTGATTTCTGTAGTGCTCAGTAAGGAAACATAAACTTTGAGTATTATTGTGTCAAGCGCTGGGTGCTGATAATTTGATGCACAGTCAAGTTGAGTTCTGCTGTACGGTTATTTGTCGCATGCACTAATCAGCCTGTATGTCTGGTCGGCGCATGCGCAATAACGGTATATGCATGAACATATTCTTACTTCTCCGGGAGGGGGATCATGATATAGCATGTATGTTTTGTGACTCGTTTCTAGTCCAGTTATCGTAATTTGCAGGCACAACAATGTGTGACCTGCTGCTCCCTGCTTCATAGCAGCAGGTACTGGTACGACGCTAGGCGTTAGGGTCCAGCAAGGGCGGACAGACCGCCGTAATCAGCGTAGACCAGAATCAGAATCATTGTTCATTGTCAATAAATGTGAGACCATAAAAGAGGTCAACTAACCTGCAGGATATTCGGACGATCGCTAAACCTGTGATCGGCAACCTGTGATCGGCAACTATGTCGATAGACTAGTGTGCAGTTTGTACTAGTTCGCGAGAGGAAGTTTCACGCGAGAGGGGGATTCACCCTAAGTTATAAACTGGCCAGTCGCGTCTTGTGTTGTTTCTTTTTTTGTTTTTGTTGTTGTTTTTGTTGTTTGCTTCTGTAGGTATTCACGTCACCCGTTCCGAGCACAGAACATTGTTTTGCCTTCGGAGCGGACGTCGTGAGTTGGCTACAGAAGCAACAAATTGTGATGTTTTGTGTTAGTAAGTGTTGTATGTAGATACTGTAAATAATTCATGTCATTCATCTAACATCTTTCTTGTGCCTTACCCCACAGCTGCCCGTATACCTGTCAGAGATCACGCTCGGTTGTCTTGTCAGCATGGGGGTTTGCGGGACGCCGTAAACCCACATGTAACATTTGGTGTCAGTGAAGTGAGGATTTGATCTCTGGCTGGTGTTCCCGGCTGTGGAACAGCACATTGATACTCTGAATCATCAACTTTAAAAAAAAAAATGCATTGACAGCCACATTTAGAAATTAACTTTAATCTTCCTTCCTGCGTTGATGAAGTGCGAAACCCATGTATTCAACTGAATGGATACTGACAAGTCGATAATTTCTGAGCAGGAAGGCAAGGCAAACCCCACTTTTTCTTGGTAACGAAAAATTTAAGTAGACCCCACTTAATTGTGTTACCTGACATTCTAATAAGTTAAACTGGAGTTACTAATTGATCTTACCCAAACATGGTTCTGCCGTAGTGACGTTAACAATTTACTGACGTTGACATAACGGTAGCGTTAATATTTACGCTGTGGCTTGAGGTTAGGTATGACGTAATAGAAACATTAATGGTGACTTGTTGTGATCGGAGTTTTGTAATGTGATAAAACTTCGGATTGTAGCATTTTACTGTAAACGTCGTCAGTTTATGACGTCATATTAGACTACCAGTGCGCAACGTCATACTTTGCTGAAAGCATTTGACATTTCAAATCGCGTGTGCTTTAATAACTAACGTTTTAGTTAGATTAACGCGTATAACACATATCTTAACGTTTTAGTTAAGCCCATTCAATCATCACTGATCATAACTGATCAGTTTATAGTGGTTTTGATAGTAACGTGAGATTTACGTTATCAATAATGGAGCGTTTAATGCAAATGGGAAAGGACTTAGGTTATGAGGGGAAGGAGTTACAAGGTTTTGTTAAAGAGCAGCAAGATATTGAGCGGGCAGAAAGGCAAGAGCAAAGGGATTTAGAAAGGTTAAGGTCTGAGGAAAAGGAAAATGAAAGGGTACATGAACTAGCTAAGTTAGAGGAAAAGGAAAAGGAAAAGGAAAGGGCACATGAACTAGCTATGTTGAATGTTAATAAGGAACTTGAAATGGCACGCATTAAGACTGAAAGGGAGGCAAAAGAGATTAGTGAGGCCCATTTAGAACAAATAAAACATGGGTTTGAGCTACAGCACCAAGAATTAAGGAATCAGTTAGAAATGCAGAGAGCGAAGCTCGAGCTAGAATTGGAAAAGCAAAAAGCTGAGAAGGTGGCTCATGCCCGGGATCCTAAGTTACCTTATTTTGAAGAGGGTAAAGATAAAATGGATAGTTATTTATCTAGGTTTGAGAAATATGCTACGGCTAATAAATGGGATAAGAGTGTTTGGGCCGCGTATTTAAGTGCATTGCTCAAAGGGCGCGCACTTGATGTATATGACCGGTTGTCAAATGAGGATGCGGCGGATTATGAAAAGTTAAAGGACGCTTTATTAAAGAATTTTGACATGACAGAGCGCGGATTTAGGAAGCAGTTTCGTTATAGTAGGCCCGAGAAATCAGAAACGTTCATACAGTTCAGTAGTAGACTGAGAAGTTATTTAGAAAAATGGCTTAATATGGCAAAGATAGAAAAATCTTTTCCGGCTGTCTGTGATTTCATGGCAAGGGATCAGTTCCTGGAGTCATGTAATAGAGAACTGTATGTACATCTGAAGCCAAAACAGTTTGGTAATTTAGATGAAATGGCTAGGGAGGCAGATTTGTTTGCAGAAGCGCGCGGGGGCGTATATAGTTGCATTAATAAGGGGCAACGCGATAATAGAGGCGCAGCGCAGGGTAAACAGGACGAAGTTGACTCGAACAAACCGAGTGGTAGACCGGATATCAAGTGTAGCATATGCGGTAAGGGGCATTTAACACTTAAATGTTTTAAGAACCCCGACAGGAAACAATTGTATAGCGCAGAGGTAGGAGCAACTGGAGTTGGGGATAGCGGTGTTAAGGAAAATTTTAACACGCGCGTAGAGACTCAAGGTTCTCAGGTTAAGAATGGGAATACGCAGAATGTAGGTCGTGGTTATACACGTGGTCGTGGTAATTTTAGAGGGTCTTTTCGCGGACGCGGTACAAATAATAGCACACCACGTGGCGCAGCACACCAAGTTAGTTTTTGTCAGACGGAAGTAACTAGGAAAGGTGATGAGATTGGAAGTATTTTTGAAAATAAGGTTGGTGATCCTTTGATTTCGGATAGGGAGGAGTGTAGTAAGGAAACTAGGGAAGGTGTCTGTTACTTCTTAAAGGCAAGGTTACCGACGGCACAAGGATTGGTTAATAATAAAAAGGTGGTTGTATTAAGAGATACTGGGTGTACAGGCTTTGTCGTTCGGAGAAGTTTGGTTTCGGATAGTCAGTTAATAGGGAAGGAATCAAATGTTACGTTGATTGATGAATCCACACAAAGGTTTCCTTTGGCAATGATTGACATTGATTGTCGTTTTTTCACTGGGAAAACTGAAGCTTTGTGTATGGATGATACGTTGTACGATTTGGTTATCGGTAACATTGATGGATCAAAACTTCCTGATATGTCTCATTTCTCAGCTGCGGCTGTAACTAGGTCTCAAACTAGGCAGGATGAGAAGCCTTACAGAAAACTTAAGGTTCCCGATCAGGTCATTAACGATGGCAAGGAGGCTTTCAAGCAAGCTCAGGTTGATGATCCAACTTTGGAAAACATCAGGAAAAGGGTTGTATCTGGGAACAAGACTGTGAGTCGTGGTTTAAACCGAGGTGAAACTAGGTTTATTGAGAAAAAGGGTTTGGCATATAGGGAGTTCACCAAGGGTAACAAAGTCTCTTTCCAACTTGTGGTCCCTCAAAGTTTCCGAGGAAAGGTGTTGAAACATGCTCATGAAACGCTTATGTCTGGACATATGGGTATTAGGAAGACATTGGATAGAGTTGTAACTGAGTTTTACTGGCCCGGTATTTGCGGTGATGTCGCTAGATTTTGTAAATCTTGTGATATTTGTCAGAGAACTATTCAGAAAGGTCGGGTCACTAAAGTACCTCTAGGAAAAATGCCATTGATTGATACGCCATTTAAGAGGGTGGCAGTGGACATAGTTGGTCCAATTGAGCCTCGATCTGATAGGAAATCTCGGTATATTTTAACCATGATAGATTATGCGACAAGGTATCCAGAGGCGATAGCTTTACCGAGTATTGAGACGGAACGTGTCGCGGAAGCGCTTATTGAAATGTTTAGTAGGGTTGGCATTCCTGATGAAATGTTGACTGATTGTGGATCATAGTTTACTGCTGAGGTAATGAAGGAAGTCAGCAGACTTCTTTCTCTTCAACAGTTAACGTGTAGTCCGAGACACCCAATTTGCAACGGACTGATAGAGCGTTTCCACGCTACGTTAAAGCAGATGTTACGTCGCATGTGTGCTGAACGTCCAAAAGATTGGGATAAATATCTTCCAGCTTTATTATTTGCGGTAAGGGAAGTCCCACAAGAGTCTTTAGGATACTCCCCTTTTGAGTTGTCAGAGGTCCAATGGCAATATTAAGAGAATTATGGGCTGAAGAGGTACGCGATGAGCAAGTTCTTTCGACGTATCAATACGTTATTGAGCTTAGGGAACGGTTAGAGCAGACATGCAAATTAGCGCGTGATAATTTAAAGAAGGTTCAGATTAAGCAGAAAGCTTATTATGATAAAGGCGCGAGGTCGCGTAAATTTGACGTCGGCGATAAAGTGCTGTTGTTACTACCGACAGACAGTAATAAATTATTGCTTCAATGGAAAGGTCCTTATGAAGTGGTTGAGGTAGTGAACAGAATGGATTATAAGATTGACGTCAATGGAAATGTTAACACATATCACGCTAACATACTGAAGCAATATGTGGAACGTCAGAATGTGACGTCACATTGCTTGCTTTCTGTAGAGTCCATTCCGTCAACTGAAAATGATGACGTTGACGAATTCTCATTGGAAGATTGCGCTTTTCCTACTGCAAAGCAACCAGAGACGTTTAAGGACGTCAATATTTCAGAAATGTTAACGCAGGATCAGCGTAAAGAAATAGAGACGTTGATAAAAGAATACCCGGACGTACTGTCCAGTGTACCAGGACGAACTGACCAAATAGAACACGACATAAAGTTGCTGACGTCGGAACCGGTGAGGTCAAAGGGTTATGCAATACCATATAAAGTACGGGATGAAATGGAAAAAGAAATTCAAGATATGTTAGATTTAGGAGTTATTGAGCCATCAATATCTCCATACTCATCCCCTGTAGTACTTGTCCCTAAAAAAGATGGTTCGGTGCGGTTCTGCATTGACTTCCGTAAACTTAATAAAGTGACGGAGTTCGATGCAGAACCAATGCCAAATATGGAGGAGGTTATAAATAGAATGTCGGGGCACAAATACTTTAGCAAATTAGATTTGTCAAAAGGTTATTGGCAGGTAAAAATGACGTCTAAGGCAAAACCCCTAACTGCGTTCGAAACCCCCAAAGGCTTGTTTCAATTCAAAACTATGCCCTTCGGTTTGGTAAACTCAGGAGCAACATTTTGCAGGTTGATGAGAATGATTCTGTCCGAACTTTCTAACGTTGATAGCTTCGTCGATGATATGTGGATCTTTACCGAAACTTGGAAAGACCACTTGACGTCATTACGTGAAGTTTTGGATAGACTTAGGACAGCCAAGTTGACGGCAAAACCTTCCAAGTGTATGATTGGGTATAGCAGTATCGAATGTCTTGGTCACAGTGTAGCTGCTCAGTCAGTAAGACCGCAAGAAGACAAGATACAAGCTATAAAGGATGCTCCTCGACCTTCTACTAAGAGACAAATAAAGTCATTTCTTGGGTTGGCTGGTTTCTACCGCCGTTTTATTCCAAATTTCTCATCTATTGCTTCCCCTTTGACAGATTTAACTAAGAAAAGTAGACCAAACAAGATCACAGACTGGCAGGACCATCATGAAAAGGCTTTCCAGACCCTGAAGAATAGACTCACGTCTAGTCCTATTCTTCGTCTTCCTATCTTTCATGATGGGAATCCGTTCATACTCCGGACGGACGCTTCTGATGTTGGTATAGGAGCCGTTTTGCTCCAAGAATTTGAAGGGGAAGGACGACTTCCCATTGCTTATGCCAGCAAGAAACTCTTGCCTCGTGAGAAAAACTATTCAGTAATAGAGAAGGAATGTTTGGCTATTATCTGGGGTGTTGAGAAATTTCGGAAGTATCTTTACGGAGTAGAATTCCTGCTTGAGACAGACCATAAGCCCTTGTCTTATATGCAAACAGCAAAAGTTCTCAATCCTCGAATTATGCGTAGGGCAATGAAACTACAGCCGTATAGATTTCGGATTGTTGCAATTCGGGGCCAGGAAAATTTGGGGGCAGACTACCATAGTAGGTAATTCTTCGCACGGTTGTTGTGTAAATAGCTGTCTTGTTTAGATAGGTTCATCCTATTCCATCTCTGTACACAAAGAAAAAACATTTCTGATTGTTTTTTCTCCAAAAGGGGAAACCTTTGTTACGAGATGGAATAGGAAACCTCTCTGGTGCTTATGCACATCTAAATTATTTTAGTAGATATATGGTAGGGCGGTGCGAGTGAAATATTTTAGGTGAAATATGGTACGCAAACTGTGCTGCTCCATGAACAAGTCATGCACATATCATACGATGTATGCATGAGTGGTTTATAGAGAGCTGTTTTTACAATACAGGGGGCCGCTAAAAGGCCGAGTCCTATAGAATTTGCCTAAAAATCGCCAACCGCCAAATTGTGCCATATATGATTTTTATTCCCGTCACGTGTTGTGTGGGTGTTCGTTTTGACAGGAGTCATGTCATTGATTATAGGGTCGTTTCATCAATTTTTCCTATGGGAAATATACTATTTGAACGCAAATCCATTATCTACTCGATTTTTGCTATCTGGCTTTGTTTGTGGCCGGTATCTCCACCTCGCCACGAATTGAGCAAGGTAATATGAGTAGGCATGATTTTCTGGTAGTATTCATAGATATATAAACCCTGAGAAAAACGAACACTTTAGCAGCAGGTCAAGTTGTAACGTATACCTACAACATCGTGTCGGGAAGTAGAAAGTATATTGAAAGGTATGTTAAATCTATGTTTAGTATTATTTTTGTATGAACATGCTTGTAGGTTTTGGAGGGGTTTACTTCTAGTATACCCCAACTTTCTGAAGCCTATTCTGAATTCACTGTTGTGGCCTGTAGTGATTAGGCTACTAGCTTTGCCAGCTAGACGTCGCAGGATTGATCCCAGGCTGCTCCAGTAGTAGAATGAGTCTTTCTAAGTGAGGTCCTGTCTCATGCTGACCCTAGATGTTGGTGAGACGTAAAGTTTGGACACCCGCTTATTCTAGATTCATTTAGGCTTTTAGACCCCTTTTGTAGAATGTAATTAATAAACGCCGGGTCACTTGTTTGATCCATGACTTTTGACTAGCTGTGGTTAGAAAACCGTGGTTCCGTCCCAATATGATATTAGGTGTAGAGGGGACGTAAACTTAAGACGGGTTTAACCATATCTTCATCATCAGGGCAAACTCTTACAAGAGCCTGTTTGGTTATCCGTGATGATGAACCGTAATGAATTTTATTTTACAAGCATGTTCACGTTGATTAGAAATAATTTTGTTCAAGAAGAATTACGAGTTCATTTTGTAATGATGCCGTTTTTGTCTGATAACTCAGTTTGTGCATGTATGTACATATAAAGAACGTGATGATGATAAGTGGGAGTATTTGGTCGACACACGTCATAACGGCCTGAGCGGCGGGGATGACGTCAACTGCGTCATCGGCGTCGCGAGGACGGTTGTGACGGGGTGCCTACCAAATACAGAGAGAATTTACGGCAAACAGTGTTGGCCCTTATGAGACACTAACAAATGTTGTGGATTATAGATGAAAATCTTCTGTTGTAGTTTCTATCTGTTATTAATGTATTGAATTTGTGAATAGCTATATTTGTGAGCCGTGTCGCGGAGAGGGATATGAAATAGAGATTGTTATGTTTCCTGTAATTGGCAGCTGACCAGGTAGCGCAAAGGCGTGGTCTGTTCAATTGCCTCTTACTTGTGATAATGTAGTGAGCACAAATTTGATGAGTATTATGCTCAGTAGTAGTGAGCATTAATTGATTTCTGTAGTGCTCAGTAAGGAAACATGAACTTTGAGTATTATTGTGTCAAGCGCTGGGTGCTGATAATTTGATGCACAGTCAAGTTGAGTTCTGCTGTACGGTTATTTGTCGCATGCACTAATCAGCCTGTATGTCTGGTCGGCGCATGCGCAATAACGGTATATGCATGAACATATTCTTACTTCTCCGGGAGGGGGATCATGATATAGCATGTATGTTTTGTGACTCGTTTCTAGTCCAGTTATCGTAATTTGCAGGCACAACAATGTGTGACCTGCTGCTCCCTGCTTCATAGCAGCAGGTACTGGTACGACGCTAGGCGTTAGGGTCCAGCAAGGGCGGTCAGACCGCCGTAATCAGCGTAGACCAGAATCAGAATCATTGTTCATTGTCAACAAATGTGAGACCATAAAAGAGGTCAACTAACCTGCAGGATATTCGGACGATCGCTAAACCTGTGATCGATAACCTGTGATCGGCAACTATGTCGATAGACTAGTGTGCAGTTTGCACTAGTTCGCGAGAGGAAGTTTCACGCGAGAGGGGGATTCACCCTAAGTTATAAACTGGCCAGTCGCGTCTTGTGTTGTTTCTTTTTTTTGTTTTTGTTGTTGTTTTTGTTGTTTGCTTCTGTAGGTATTCACGTCACCCGTTCCGAGCACAGAACATTGTTTTGCCTTCGGAGCGGACGTCGTGAGTTGGCTACAGAAGCAACAAATTGTGATGTTTTGTGTTAGTAAGTGTTGTATGTAGATACTGTAAATAATTCATGTCATTCATCTAACATCTTTCTTGTGCCTTACCCCACAGCTGCCCGTACACCTGTCAGAGATCACGCTCGGTTGTCTTGTCAGCATGGGGGTTTGCGGGACGCCGTAAACCCACATGTAACAATGACTCACTGTGGAGACAGGGAGCCACCTTGTAGATCAATTAATCATTCTTATTTTATATGACACAGCATTATGTGCTCGGATTTAATATGTTCTACAAACGTGTTATCCCTTTGTTGCACTCGTACACTTCAGCACTGAAAAGTACGGACTGTACTAGTTTTCTGGACCAGACTAGCTCGTCTCGACGCTCAAATATCACACACACACACACACACACACACACACACACACACACACACACTAATCCCACAGGACTAAACATACTCTATGAATTAGGACAGAGACACCTTTTACCTTTTACGGCCGACACATTCCCTTGTATCCAAAATATGGTCTATAAAGAGAAGATATAATGTCATTAAAGCACTCACCAAAAACACAAAACTACCCATGACACGTCCGTGTGACTTGTAATGCACTCTTTCATTTCCCCCCAAAAACTATCACTTTTTTTCTGATGATTTCTTTTTATTAATACTCCAAATACAGGTTGTGAGTGCCCGTTAGAACCGCCTTGTTGAGTTGCTTCTAACGAGTACCAACAACCTATGTCTTGCAGCAGAAATAAGAAATATAATGTATACACCTGCAAGCCCGTGTTTTCTCTATGTAAAAGTGGGATTCACAGGGGTGTTCATTGCACGGACTTGTTAACATGATGTAAACGCTGATTCTCGATTGCCTTAACCCATAACACGGGTGGAAATCAGGGGAACTAGCTCGAAAATGAGTCAATGGAAATTTGTTCCCTCGACACATCCGGGAACTCTCGAGCTAGCTCCATCACCACGAAACGTGTAAACAAAGGTACGTGTTGAAGAGTTTTATCACCATTTTCTCCTTTGTAAGCTATTAATAAAAAAATCCGGCAATGCAGTTCCACATAGAAATGATTTAACTTTGTACCCCGCTAGAATTTGCCATGGAAATTTGCAGCGCTGGAGTATGAATGAAACTAAACTTTTTATCACGGACCTGAACAATTGTCAATTTATGTCAAAACGGAGATTTTGGCCGACGATTTTTCATTTTCCGCCAAAAGTACGTCCTTCACACCCCCAGAAGCAACATCCCTAGTGAAATGAAACATGGAGCGTTTGAAAAAAGCAAAATAATTTGGCCGTGATTACGTAACTTGCGACTTATGACGAAATTACTGTCCGAGCTAGTCTTCTCGACAAGGAGCTAGTTCACTCGACATGGAGATATTGCCCTCAAAAATGAAGATAAAACATCCATCAGATGACTGGGGCCTGATTCGATGTCTTTCTATGGTAATTTATCCAACTGGTTTCTTTACCTCTGGCTAGTGGGGTACAAGATACTATGCCCACAAGACGGCCCCTCAGTCGTTCCTCCCTGGTAGTTTCGCCCCATTTTGCACCCATAGCTGTTTCGTCCACAAAGCCTGGTCTTTTCGCACCCTGAGTCATTTCGCCCACCTAGTTGTTTCGCCTCCTTCCAATTCACTCGACGTGTAGATATTGCCCTCAACAAATGAAGATGAAACATCCATCAGATGACTGGGGCCTGATTCGAACTCTTTCCAGGCAATTTATCAAACTGGTTTCTTTACCTCTGGCTAGTGCAGTAACAAGATACTATGCCCACAAGACGGCCCTTCAGTCGTTCCTCCCTGGTAGTTTCGTCCCATTTTGCACCCATAGTTGTTTCGTCCACAAAGCCTGGTCTTTTCGCCCCCTGAGTCATTTCGCCCACCTAGTTGCTTCCAATTTAGAACGGATCAATGGATGGATGGATGTTGGTTGGATGGATGGGTACACTACCGAGAGGGGTAAGTGAGTGGGTATTTAGATGGATGGGTCCATTGGAAGACGGATGAACGAAAGAACAAACGTACAGACGGATGGACAGACAGACAGACAGACAAAAGCCTCTATCGGATATAATACTCAAAATGTAGAGATGATACTTAGTCGAATGATTCATGAATAATTATAATAATCTAGGGAATAAAAAATAAAGAGGCGCCCGATTATCTAGCACAGGAATATATATATTTTTTGTTGCATGTCCGGTATTTTTTCTGTTCAGGAATAGTCCTTTGGAACTTTTTCCTTGGGAAGCGCCCATCTGAAAAGAAAATCGAACATTCAATATAAAGATGTATTATGTCAAATCTCATTTTGAGTTTGCAGCTAAATGGTTAAACCAGACAGACAGCGAACTTAACCATCAGGCCCACTAGCCAGAGGTAAAGAAACCAGTTGGATAAACTGGGTGGGACCACAGAGGACATCGAATCAGGCCCCAGTCATCTGATGAATGTTTCATCTTTGAGGGCACTATCTCCATGTCGAGTGAACTAGCTCGATTGTCGAGAAGACTAGCTCGGACAGTAATTTCGTCATAAGTGGCAAGTAACGTAATCACGGCCAAAATATTATGCTTATTTCAAACGTTACATGTTTCATTTCACTAGGACTGTTACTTCTGGGGGTGTGAAGGGCGTACTTTTGACGGAAAATAAAAAAATCGTCGGCCAAAATCTCCATGTTGACATAAGTTGACAATTTTTCAGGTCCGTGATAAAAAGTTTAGTTTCCATCATACTCCAGCGCTGCAAATTTCCATGGCAAATTCTAGCGAGGTACAATGTTTAATCATTTCTAAGTGGAACTGCATTGCCGGATTTTTTTATAAATAGTTTACAAAGAAAAAAAAATGGTGATAAAACTCTTCGAGACCTACCTTTGTTTTCAAGTTTTCTGGTGATGGAGCTAGCTCGAGAGCTCCCGGATGTGTCGAGGGAACAAATTTCCATTGACTCATTTTCGAGCTAGTTCCCCTGATTACCACCCGTGCATAAACTGTTGTTTTACTATGTACCCACATTGGAGCTAGGAAAAAATATACTATTGTTACTCTATATGGTACTGTACTAGAAAGGAGGGCGTGGGTTCACCCATACATGCCTACCGGCCCTTTTAGGGGAAATTGGCAAACAATGTAGTCCCAGATCAGACGCCGCAGAACGCGGCATCTGATCTGAGTCTTAGCTGTTTGCCCAAAGAGTATAATTTTTGTTCAACTCACATTAAACAAAAGCAACCTGACACTCCTATGATTGAAAATTGACCACTCCAAACTAATTAGGTGAATGATTCCATTGTCATATATGGGTTAAAATTTCGTATCTTCTGGAGCTGAAGCAATCAATTATTTTTGCTTCTGATCATCCTTTGCAGTTTCTATTTTTTATGCGCGCATTGGTTTATGTGTTCCTTCAAATTCTTCCGTTGGCTTTGTGTTGCTGTCATAAAAAGTCTCCCTGTCCTTCATAAAAATGTAGATTATATTTTCTAGTTCTTTGGGATCATTAAATTTTGAAAATATGAGTCACTGAGAAGTAGCTACTCTGGCCAAGAAAATCTTTTACACCCCACAATATTCCGCTGGTTATTTCATGCTTCTTGAACTTACATGTATCAATATGGCTGTGAACTTTCCTTGGTTTTTCTTAATCGTCACCCTATTTTTATCTTTTATTCTCCTAAAACGCGCTATTATAGACAAGTGTGACCTACTGAGTGCATCCTTTGCCATGTATAGACTCTAGATGTCACGTTACATCTGTCTCTTAATAATTACACCCTCTCACTCCGAGTTTCTGAATCGGACTGTTCTAGCTTTGAATTTGGACGCATTCAACGTTGGCAATAGGGATTTTAGGTGAACCATCCTTGACATAATGGGAAACAGTGTAGATCCTGACGTGACGGCTCTTGAGCCGTCACATGAGGATCTATACTGTTTGCATATGTATCTGTATCTGTGTACAGGGTTGAAAGGGTAACGATAGCATCAGGAAAAGATAAATCATTACAATGCTGAAAATACAATTGCACTGACATTCTCTTTCTAATCTTGCACTGAAAGGTGACGGGACAATGTTAATAAAAAATTGACAAATATAAATGACACACGGGTATGGGTATACATAAATGATCGTTTGTAAATGAGATAAATTGTCATATTTTCTTGATGCGTTTGTCGTGCGACATCACCTTGTTGAGTTTCAAAAGGATGAGCTATTAAAGGAAAAATGCTGCTATTTAATTGAATTGCTGTGAATAAAAGATAAGGTCTGCTAACGTCTGTTATGGACATTTAAACGAATGTTAAATTGATGTTTTTCAACAAAAAACGATTTCGTATCATTAAAAGATGGAACAGACCAAAAATTAATTTCTGACAAACAAAACTCATTGCTGTGAAGTTTCGTAATTTTCCGGGACACCTTTATGCAGATGAGATGTTTATCCTAATTTGCAATCTATGTAATATTCCATTTTGGTAGAAAGTCTGTTGAGTCCTGTTGTCTGGGTGAACATCGATTGCTTTCTTTGCATTGCGTTAGCATTGCCCACGTAATGTTTGCGTCGTGAAAACCACCTTTTATAAAATAAAATCCACTTTTCTGGGGCCAGTTGTTCAAAACAAACGACGTCGTTAGTTAACGTACCGTTAAAACTATGATCATTTGCTTATATTTTTGCTGAAAAAAAATGTGAGCAGCTTTTGCCTATGCAAAAACTGCTCACGTATTTTCAGCAAAAATAACAAATTTTTGGTATTAAACTTGCTAGAACAGGGAACACGTTAACCACTAACGAGCTCGTTAAGCTAATGAGGCTTTGAACAACCGGGCCCAGATGTTTATCGAATAGTAAAGTACATTGAAATTCATTACGAAAACACGCCTATACAAATACATTGTAAATCTAACCGCAACCCCCCCCCCCGCCCCCGAATATTTTAAGATAAAAAAATGTGATATTTTTCTTATTTCTGCTCAAAATATAGATTGTTAATACTCGTTAGAACCGCCTTGTGCTCAAAATATAGATTGTTGTTACTCGTTAAAATATAGATTGCTGGTACTCGTTAGAACCGCCTCATCGAGGCGGTTCTACCGAGTACCAATATTCTATATTTTGGAACAGAAATAAGAAAAGTAAAGTTTACCCCTGTAAACCCCAATTTTACTATATAAAATTGGGTTCAAGGGGGTCAAAATTATATTGGTGTGTTAACGTGATGTTGTGCAAAGTAATAAACCATAAAACTTTGCAGCGGTGTGAGGTGGATCGTCCATGCTAATAAACCCTATTGGTTTCATTGGGCGACAGGGCTTGAGATGTCTCAATGTCGGGTAAAAGTCCCACAAAATTGGAAGCAATGTCTCCCAAAATGACCTTTACAGTGTTGACGGGGACATTAACCCTCAAATCAAACAAACAAACAAAGCAAACTGTAACAATGGCGTTTTATAATATTGTGGAAAAAAAACTTAAGCATGACGTTTTTGGTTAATACAAAAATCAGACACTTTTCTCAGTTTGTCAGTTCGCGATTAAAGTTTGTATCTTGCTGAAGAACTTGTCTAAGGTTTTTGGGAGTTCTATTCATCATAGTGGCCTCTGTTGACACACTAATGACAATCATCGAAACTTATTTTATGTGGGTGTTGCATATCTTCCGCTCAGCATGACGTTCATCTTCATTTATAACAGATATTCTACGAATAGTTCGTTTGAAGCTCTTTCCGCGCGATGACTTTATACAATATAACCTGTAAAAAGAAAAGGAGACACTAATCAGGAATCGATACAATTGCCTAAGACATTCAGCAGCAGCATTATAATTAAACCATCGGTGGAATGCAAAAAGAACAGTTTCATCAAAAACATAAAAAAAAACAACAAAAAACATTCAATTGTTCTATTCTACAAAACTCGAAGCTATTCTTAACAAAAATCTTTAAGACATAAATCATATGCATAATACACCTGACATCAGAGCAAAATGATGACACGGGCTTTCATGACAAGTGCTCACATCTCAGCCAAAATATACAGGAATCATAAAAAAAATTATGATTCCTCTCTCTCAAGACTCCAACCTCCGAACTAAAAGTTTCAGTGAACCTACGTAACCTCTACGAAAAAAGAAGCAATAGACTTAACAATACCATTGTGATAATCTCGCGAAAACACTTCGTTAATGACCACAGAACATACAAATGCGAGATATTATCATAACCTTATTTTAACAAGTCAGTGGCCCGGGCCAGGTTTTGTTAAATGCTAAACTTCTTAATCGGGTTTGTCGGTATCATAAACTACGCAAAGCCTTTTCACAATTTTATAGACGTCATTCCGATTTAAATTTCAAAATTCAATGTTGGACTTAAATCTCTTCTGCAACATGGTCTATCGGAACTCGAATTTTATGGTGACTTAGTATATGAATTCAGAAAAAATATATAAATGCAATGCCTTCAGAACCCAATTTCGTAAAATCATTCTTCGATATATAAAGATTGGGTACAACATAAATGTTATACGACAGACTGCATGCATGGTAGTTAACCAAATCACTGTTCACAACTTTGCTCCCCTATTTAATTGCACGCCGGTGGATCACGGAGATGTTGCACTGATGAGTTAGGAGGCCTTCATGCGGACTGAACAAATTATTTGTCTAAATCGCGACGGAAGTAAGGGCGAGGATTGTGGCCACGTAAAATCGATTTAAGCCCCCCTGTGGAATTCGTTTCCGCTGACCATTCCAAGGTGGTTCTTCTGTCGCGGTTTATTTTTGTTATGGTTTGTCTTTGGGTGTTTGTGTCGCTTGTGTTATTTTATTTTGGATAGCCTATTGGCCATTTTGTGGGAAAGTAACTGTCCTTTTGGCTTTCCGCTGTTGGTGTTTCCATTAGGGTCTGTTGTTTCATGTTTTTGTGTCTTTCCCTTTGGTGTCTCCGATGGGAGCTCTGGGTTATTTGTATCGATTCTTGATCATTGCCTCCACTTCTATTTTCAGATCCTAAGATGGTTCCAGCGTAAAGGCTTACAGAGAATTAGAGCGTATCTTATTTTATGTAATGTTGGTTTGTGCCTGATGCTCTGTCTCTGGTCGGGCCCATCGGAGTCTTCTTTTGCTCCAGCATTTCTGTGGTTTCTTGCTGTCGAGTCCTCACCGTTGTTTAATCTCTGTGGTTGTTTGAGTTTTGTGTTCACAGAGATGTTGCACTGATGAGTTAGGAGGCCTTCATACGGACTGATCAAGTTATTTGTCTAAATCGCAACGGAAATAAGAGCGAGGATTGTGGCCACGTAAAATCGATATATGCCGCATTGTGGAATTCGTTTCACTGACCGTTCCAAGGCGGTTCTTCTGTCGCGGTTTATTTTTGTTATGGTTTGTCTTTGAGTGTGTGTATCGTTTATATTATTATGTTTTGGATAGCCAATTGGCCATTTTGTGGGCAACTACTATCCTTATGGCTTTCCGCTATTGATGTTTCCATTACGGTCTTGTTGTTTCATGTCTGTGCTTCTTTTCCTTTGGTGTCTCTGATGGGAGCTGTGGGTTAATTGTATCGATTCCTGATCATTGCCTTCACTTCTATTGTGACTGTTCGGCTAGATATTCCACACTGAAAAGAGAACAAAAAACACATAAGGTTAACAGCCTTTAAACACCTGCAGTACAAATATGCATTTGCTTATTTTTTTTTCTTTATGTTTTGACAAACGACAGCAAAGACCAATGCGAGTTGAACCATGTATAAATAAAACAATGATATTCTATATATGCTACTACGCATGCATGGTAACACACTATACACTGGATTTAGGTTTATCATACCTCACTTCAAGTATTTAAAATATTAATGCATTGATTCTGTATCATCTATAAGCATTACACTTTTTTTTTAAATCAGAATTAACCTTGTCACCCCTAAGTTGCAGAAGCAACAACTTTCCTATTTAAAACTGGAATTGTTCTCTCTTGAAAATCGGGGATAAAGTTATAATCATCAACTAATGGCAAATAATGTTGATCGTGATTTGCCATCTCATCTGAACCACGTCGTTTGCTGCGGCATCTGTGCAGGTCTACAGGATTCGCAAGGTTAAGGAAAACGACATTTTTTGCTCGATGTGAAAAAAATGTGGTTTTGGTAGAAATGTACTTTAACTCTAACAAGCATCATACTCAAACTTTAAAGGCCCCCGCCCATTGGGGCTTAAAGAAATAAATGGGCTGCGTGATGCTTCCTCGCAGAGCTGAATCCAACCGCACACGAGTACTTGTAAACCCCTTAGAGGATCTAAGCCTGTCCTGGCAAAGCGGTGCGAGTCGGACCGTCCATGCTTATAAACTGTATTGGTTTCATTGGGCGACAGGGCTTGAGATGTCATTTCATCTCTGTGTCGGGTAAAAGTTCCACGAAATTGGAAGCAACGTCTGCAAAATGACCTGTATAGTGTTGACGGGGACGTTAAACATCATATCAAACAAACAAACTCAAACTATAATAATAATAATAATACTAATAATAATAATAATAAAGATGTAGGAACGATTTGAACATCACGAAAACACGCCTATATAATTTTGACCCCCTTTATATAGTAAAACTGGGGGTTTACAGGGGTAAGCCTTATTTTTCTTATTTCTGCTCTAAAATGTAGATTGTGGGTACTCGTTAAAACCGCCTCGACGAGGCGGTTCTAACGAGTACCCCCAATCTTTATTTTGAGTCGAGGCGGTTCTAACGAGTAACCCCAATCTATATTTTGAGCAGGAATAAGAAAAATATCACAGTTTTTTATCTGAAATGTTTCATTTTTCGGCGGTAGAATTTGCAATGTATTTGAATAGGCATGTTTTCGTAATGTACTCAGTATAGCTATTTTGTCTATCTCTTACTTCAGTGCGTATTCAGCTTCATCGTTGTCTTTTTGTATGTTACCCAGAAAACTTTTTACTTTCAAAAATACCCGAAACAAGTTTTTGGCCGATGCATTAAATGCTTAATGCATTACAACTCATAATGTAATTGCTGACAACATTTTAGCTGCTACAATGTACAGGCTTTATCATTGCCTCCTGATCACTACCTTTGCTTCTATTTTAACCCTAATTCCTCTTCCGAAAACACGCCTATAGAAATACATACATATTGTGCATTTATTCGCCGAAAAAAATGAAGATTTTATAATGAAAAATTGTGATATTTTTCTTATTTCTGCTCAAAATATAGATTCTGGGTACACGTTAGAACTGCCTAATCGAGACGGTTCTAACGAGTACTGACAATCTATATTTTAGAGTAGAAATAAGAAAGATAAGGTTTATCCCAGTTTTACTATGTAAAAGTGGGGTTCACGAGGTCAACATTATATAGGCGTGTTTTCGTGATGCGCTATACACGACAACTCCTACTTTTGCAGTGTAGATCTAGAACAGACAAGATCTTCAGTTTTTCAAATTCAAATTAATAAATCATAGCAATTAATTTGATGGGGTGAAAGCCAGAAATGGGTGTCGCAAAATTAATTATTCAGCTGGTTAAGGGTTAAATACTTTATATATACAGATTATTCTTTCTCCTATTTGAAATATGAGATTTATAAACCGAGGGAGGTAAGATAATCCAAAAAAGAAAGGAGTGCGAAGCACGAGTTTCCTTAACGGATGTTTTTACCTCCCGATGTTTATAAATCGACGAATCACGAGTTTCTTTAACGGATTGTTTTACCTCCCGAGGTTTATAAATCCCATATTTCAAATAGGAGAAATGTATATTACATGCACTTCCGTAGACTTTTAGGAGAGTTTGGATCTGAATTCCCGTTCAGCTGACTGATTACAGCTCATGAAAACGGTTCAATCAGCGTAGTGTTACAGAATCTGGGTGGGAGAACAACTGGATGGGCGCCACTTTGAAAGCTCTTTCTACAGTTTTGAACAAAAATAGAAGAAATAAAGTGTTTCAGTGATAAAACAAGTAAAATGTGAGATTAAATAAAGCAAAACTTACATCCTAATCAATGGTCATATCCATGTTTTATTTTGTTTCTGCGTTGCATCCGACTCAAAAGTCACGCATTCTGAACGTCTGTTGATATTTCTCAGACGCCATTGCAATGACGTCATGAATAACGTCGACGTGACTGAAACTTTCCCGCGTTTGAATAGAATAATTTCACTGCAAAGCGGTATCTCGTATCTTGTAAATAAAGTAGTTCCAGCTGAAGGGATTAATTTCCCTGCCTAAGAGGAAATATTTCTTCTAGCAAAAGGGAAAGTTTATATCTGATATAAATCATGGTATTTCTCAGTAAATGCATGTAATATACAGTTTTAATAGAATTGCTGCTTAGCAAATTTAGAGTGTCTATCGTATGACAAAAAGTCGCTTAATCCTTATCCTGCTAAGTACAATATTTTAGCCGAATCCATTTCTGACTATCCACTAATCAAATAACTGAATATAATGTATTTTGTTCAGTTCACAAACTGCATCTTAGTGTAAATCCTGGTTAAAAGGTTAAAACTATCTTATCACAATCTACACTGTTTGCAAAGGCAGGGGGTTGTCGTTTGCAGCATGATAAGGGTTATGATACGATACGTTGTGTTAAATATGTGTTAAATTGACCATTCCTTGCGTTTTCCTGCAACGTGTTTCAGCTTTGACACTTTTCGTATTTTTCTTTTGTTTATATACTTGATTTCACTGCCACTCATCATAATTTACATTTGAAATGGTAATGTCCGAATATTTTCATTTATTTGTATTTTGACCACTGTCAAACTGTCCCCGTACACGTTCTCAATTTCCGACGCCCAATCGGGCGCGTGCCGGTGGCTTAGCCATCCAATCTTATATGCCAAATTCAAATAGTTTCTTTGAAATACCATGTATCGAATAAAATGTTTCAAACGGAATATTTCAATCAAAGCGAACTTCATGTATATTAATAGTTTTCCTTGCTTTCAGTAAAGACTAGGATAGGACCATAAAATCATTGGTACCGAAGAGGCTACTCTGAATCTTAATCTGGTCGTCACATCGCACATGTTATTTTGTAGCTTTTTGTTTGCGTCAGTTTATTAACCCATTTCATGCGAGAAACTCCTAAAAGGGTACCTTGCCAAACAGTGCTGATCCAGATCAGACGCCGCAGAACACGGCGTCTGATCAGGGCCAGCACTTTTTGCTAAAAGAATTTTCCGTCAAAAATAGAATAAAAAAACAAACAAACAAAAAATAGGCCTGGTACCCCTTATTTGACAAATGGACTTGTCAAACATATAGCAATGGAAGAGTTCACTGGTATACAATGGGTTAATTCATTCATTAATTGCGACCCGTAAATATCGGAAGAAGTCATAACCTTCCAGGCGAAATAAAAGTCGTTTAGGTTCAATCAGTCTCTCATGATTTGCGTATGAATAGCATGAAAATTTACGCTGATTTGACATCGATCAATAAGACCCCAGCATTTGAGACTAGACCACGAGATGATAACTATGGGTGGGGCATAAAGTATGAGAACAATACAATCTTGACATTAGGGATGCTGGTGCAACCCATCGCGCACAACAGTAGGCGTTGAAAGGGTCTAAATCAGCCCCTGATGGATTTATTGATGAGAGGACGATTTATTAAGCGTAAAAGAAATCATCACCATCTTATTATAAATTTGATTCGTATGTGTGTGGACAATCATAAACTTGGAAGACTTTTAATATTTTTTCACTCTTCGGTTTTCATTGTCATCTATCTATTGCATGATTAATGACAGTATATAATTCTGTAAAAATCTTAACATTATTTTTTGCTTGCTATAAAATTACAATCAGTGCAAGACAGGAATACTTTATGTTTTACAATAAATGCTACTACATGATTGTGCCCCAAAAGTTAAATGGTAAAAAAAGAATACCAAGACAAAAATACAACAACACTACAATCATATGGATTGCGATAAAAGCCTATAAGAAGTTATAGTATTCTAAAACACGTACTATAGAATATAATATATAAGCATGTCGCGATCGTTTTACGTCGATTCCTTAATAGTGAAGGGACAAACTACATTATCACGTGAAAAAGAGAGACTCAGCTGCGTAACATCATCTGACAGTCCGCAACATGCCAGTCAAGCCATATCACTACCTACTACGTCAAGAGTATCAACACCGACACATATCTCTGCTCTACACCCTGTTCCATGCTATCCTAGACATGCGTCAGATATGATGAACATGTGCTGTCCACTGTGCGTTCATCCTTCGCAACATATTATTTCGGAGTCCACAGTCCCGCTGTCTATTATTCCAACTTCAGGTAAGTCATATTCTCATGATTAGTTTATTATATGAGCCCCGCCAAGCGAATTTGTGTCTTCCAGCATTCCGTCATGACAAATTTAACTGCGCATGCCCGGTCTTCAGAGGGACCAGGGATATGGCTTTCTGTCTGAAGGTTCCTCTTGATTCACTGCTTGTATGAGCGAGCAGCGAAGGTTCTGGCGAGACTGCGCGGATGCGCAGCCTCGCCTGAACCTTTGCTGCTCGCATAGGCGATAAGAACCAAAATCGCTTGACGGGACCCATCTCATTTTGAGCTGAATAGATTGTTCCACTTACTTTATATAGCAGTAGTCCATTATGAAATTTAGGGGCGCCAGGGTGAAGTACTTTTAGCAAGTTATTGACAAAAATGGCTGAATAAATTGCAGGCAGTGAAGCCCTGATCAGACATGCCACGTTCTAAGACTCTTTGCCACCGTGTTTGGGATTTCCATCTTGCCTGGACATTACTCTTCACTTCCACGCAGAGCTGAATCCGGCCCGCACACTAGTACTGGTAAACCGCTAAGAGGATTTAAGCCTGTCCAGGAACCGCGGTGTGAGGTGACCGTCCATGCTAATAAACCCTATTGGTTTCATTGGGCGACAGGGCTTGAGATGTCATTTCATCTCAATGTCGGGTAAAAGCCCCACAAAATTGGAAGCAACGTCTCCAAAATGACCATTACAGTGTTGACGGGGACGTTAAACCTCAAATCAAACAAAACTCTTCAACCAGGTTCATTAAAAATTTCAGAGCTGTCCGATTTCATGTCATTAACTAATATAAAATGTATAATGCAGAGGAGGATTCTGAAGTTCGGTTTTGTGTATCTGGATACATGATAAAAAAAAAAAAAAAAAAAAAACATTTTCTCGTCGATATTTTGTGAAAAACCAAAAGATTAACTTGCACTTTTAGAGCATTTTAGTTTTCTTCTATACCAGGTACATGTTATACACCGCGACTTCACTGTTTTTAATGTTTGTGTTCATTTACTTTAGTTTAATTTATTAATCCTAGAATTGAAATTAAAATCGCATTTTGACTCATCGCACAACTTTAATCGCTATGTGAAATTGCCATAGAAAATGGGCAAATTTAAAAACTAGATATTTATTGGCGTCAAATCATTTTACCACAAATGTACTTATTTTCTATGATTTAACATATTTTCAATTTATTGCCGTAACGTATTTGTGTCCATTAAAACTGAACCAGTCTACTAGGATAGTATAAAATACTTTATTTCAATCTATACATATACACGTGTGCAACGGGGGTCGGGTCGCAAGTTCTCTCAATATTAGTTACGGCCTTTCCCTACAGAACGATATCAACAAATCATTGTCGCAAGCAATCTTCAAAAATAGACTAGACTAAATACAGTAAAATTCCTATATTAAGACCACATTTGGGACTGTTCAAAAGTGGTCTTTAAGACCACTTTTGAACAGTTCCAAAGGTGTTCTTTCATTCGGAGACACTGGGTGTAGAAAAAAAAAAAAAAGAAAAAAAAAAAAAAAAAGAGAATAATTAAACCTACTCAACATTACGCAAACACGCCTATACAAATACATTGCCACCTCTATCGCCGAAAAAATGAAAATTTTTTGATGAAAAATTGTGATATTTTTCTTAATTCTGCTCAAAATATAGATTGTTGGCACTCGTTAGAACCGCCTCATCGAGGCGGTTCTAACGAGTACCCACAATCTATATTTTAGAGCAGAAATAAGAAAATTAAGGTATACCCCCGGAAACACCAGTTTTACTATATAAAAGTGGGGTTCAAGGGGGTCAAAATTATATAGGCGTATTTTCGTGATGATAAGCTTTAAAAGCAGATTTAGTCTTCATTTTAGGGGGTCATAAAAGTGATAGTTTACTGTACTTACAGATGTAGATGTAATGTGCGGCTGCAAATCCATTACGATTACACATATGATCTTACACTCGTGGTCATTTCGTATGAAATGTTTGAAGCCCAACCAGGAACGTTTATCATATAATGATATTAAACCGGGTTTTATGACCTAAGAATTTCAACAGCATCACGATAACAAGTCCGTGAAATGAACACACCCTGAACCCCACCTTATATAGAGAAAACAGGGGTTAACGGGGATATACACTATTTTTCTTATTTCTGCTCAAATACATAGGTTGCGGGTACTCGTTCGAACCGCCTCAAAATGCGTTGTTTCATATAACGTCTCTGTTGCTTACTGGATACGTTGTCATAAATCGCACGACCGAACGTGTAAAATCACGAGGTTTCTGGCGCGTAACCTCATGACGGCGTCCATGTTAATCCTATGTTTTCCATTATGATTACACACCCGTGTGACCCGTGTGGCATAGTGTTTTTCATCACAACTCCAAAATTGGCTACTGTTCTGATGAAAATCCGTAATATCTTTCGTATTTACGATAAGAAAATTTGATGCAAATATAGATTGTGGGTGCTCGCTAGAACCGCCTCTCTAAGGCGAATCAAACGAGCATCCAAAAGCTATATTTGCAAAAGAAAATATCACAAATTTTCATCCAAAAATTAGCCAGTTTTGAGATATGAAAACATGCACTATGTCACACGGGTGTATTATCGATATGTGAATAAACATAGGGTCAGCAGGCATCCACGAAACACACAGTTAATAACATCACGAAAACATGCCTATATAATTCTGACCCCCTTGAACCCCACTTTTATATAGTAAAACTGGGGTTTCCGGCGGGGGGGTGGGGGTGGGTATACCTTATTTTTCTTATTTCTGCTCTTAAATAAAGATTGTGGGCACTCGTTAGAACCGCCTCGATGAGGCGGTTCTAACGAGTGCCCACAATCTATATTTTGAGCAGAAATAAGAAAAAAAAATCCTCATTTTTCATCTTAAATTTTTCATTTTTTCGGCGATAAAGGTGGTAATGTATTTGTATAGGCGTGTTTGCGTGATGCTTTTCAGGCTGGGTGGATGCGCAGGCTGATGAGCGCACGTGCTCTAAGACTTTTTTACTTGGTGTTGTAAAAATGAAATAAATCATCTGGAACCTGAGGGCTTTTACAATCAATGAGATGATACTTATATTTCAAACTAAAGCAATACAGTTATTTTTAAATTACAGGCTTACCAGTTACGTTATCACACTCCTTGCCTTCAGCCAGCTTTTCAGTCCAGAGGCTCCATAACATCGCTCGGCAACACCAGGAAAAAGTTCGATGTTTAAGTGAAACTTCCCGAAACCATACCAGTGATACCACACCGGCATCACCAGAGCCAGTCAGCACTGTAGAGCAGAGACGAATAAGATATTCAAATATAGGTAAATCAATTTATAGGTTTTCCATGTTTAAACGATTCATCGCTGTATTCGTTTTTTACATAATACCTATACCAAGAAATGACATGTGCTGTAATTATTTCACAAAATTAAAAAAGGAATATTTTTTGAGAGAAGCTGAATTAAAAGAACACAAACCATGGCATCTCAAAACATCCAAAATCAGGTTAACAAGTCCGTGTAATGAACGTCCCACTAAGCACACGTAACTGTGGTGCTCAATTTTTAAATGTTTTCAATGTTGCATTTCTGTGTCCAAATTATTTAGTTCAGTAATGGTAACTGAGTTGCCACCTTTTTGGGAAAACAGAAATGAAGACAATGGTCAGAAATTGATACAATTACCCCTTACCTCCCATCAGAGACACCAAAAGGGAAAGAAACACGAACATGAAATGGGCCCCGTCAAGCGATTTTGGTACTTATCGCCTATGCGAGCAGCGAAGGTTCAGGCGAGCCTGCGCATCCGCGCAGTCTCGCCAGAACCATCGCTGCTCGCTCATACAAGCAGTGAATCGAGAGGAACCTTCAGACAGAAAGCCATATCCCTGGCCCCTCTGAATGGCTGGGCATGCGCAGTTAAAATTTGTCATGACTGAATGCTCGAAGACACAAATTCGCTTGGCGGGCCCAAATAACTAAATCCTGATGAAAACATCACAAGCGGAAAGCAAAAAGGACAGTAACTTTCGCACAAAATGGCTAAAAATAAAACGATATAAGCAAAACGCACTTGCAAAGACTAACTATAACGGTAAGTAAGTAAGTAAGTAAGTAAGTAACGACTTTATTTTAAGAGGGTAACTCAATTGGCGAACCAATTTTCATTGAGGCCCTCTAACAAATAACTACTACGTAAGATACATCACGGTAATAAACCGCATTGGAATCTGCTAATTCGGCTTATCGCCTTTGATTTTGTTGTTCGTTCGAACATGTATTTGTCCATCTTTTACTTTGATGTTTGGAATAGGCCCTGGATTCTGGTTCGATCAGTTCCTGGGGTATTAATTTATATAGAGAAAACTGGTGTTTATCTCGTTTGCTTTGTTTTACTTATATAAGCTCATTAGCCCCAATATTTGTAGCAACATTACGAAGACACGCCTATACAAATACATTATAAACTTTACCGCCGAAAAAAACGAAAATTTTCAGATGAAAATTTGTGATATTTTTCTTATTTATGCTCAAAATATAAATTTTGGGTACTCGTTAGAATCGCCTCATCGAGTCGGTTCTAACGGGTACCAACAATATATATTTTAGAGCAGAGATAAGAAAAATAAGTTTTACCCTTGTAAACCCCAGTTTTACGATATAAAAGGGGGGTTCAAGGGGGTAAAAATTATATAGGCGTGTTTTTGAGATGAAAGAAGTGTCCCAAGTGTTCATATGGGCCCCGTCAAGCGATTTTGGTACTTATCGCCTATGCGAGCAGCGAAGGTTCAGGCGAGCCTGCGCATCCGCGCAGTCTCGCCAGAACCTTCGCTGCTCGCGCATACAAGCAGTGAATCAAGAGGAACCTTCAGACAGAAAGCCATATCCCTGGCCCCTCTGAATGGCTGGGCATGCGCAGTTAAAATTTGTCATGACGGAATGCTCGAAGACACAAATTCGCTTGGCGGGGCTCTTATGATAATGTTCCAGTTCCAAAGTTCAAAAACTGTCTCAGATGGTTGTACTGTCGTGTCTGGACTAGAACTCAGAAAATTATTAAATAGAGGATCTTACATGAGTGTTCATTTATTATGGAGTTTATTAAACGAGTTGAGAAAAAGGGATAAAATGCAAGGCTTCGCCGAGCATTTTATCCCTTCGTCTCTCAACGAGTTTAATAAATTCAATAATACAAGAGAACGAATGCAAGATTCTGTTTATCATATGACATTTTAAACGCATTTTATTCAAGACTGTTTTACAAGAATGTCAATATTCTGCCATCAATAAACGCGACGTCTTACATGTAACATATCTAACTATTTTGCATATTTAATCCACCAGTGGGTTATCGAATTTATTACATGGCGTTATTTCATTCTCAGACGAAACATCATATGATAAAAATATTTTTTCATCTGAAAAAGGCTTGAAAGCTGCCCTAAAAGCACAAGACTTTGTTATCGTAATATAGAGAGATTTGGTGACATGAAGGCTCGCGTAAAACATTACCGCTGTGAAAAAAGTATCGCGAGATCTGTTCGCGAAATTCTGCTCTCTTATTATCCTCATCATTGCCAATTAGAATGTCAGTTTCAATGCTTTTATTTGACCTGCTGATTTCCAACCCTGATAGTTTAGTAGTTGAATTTTAATGCTAATTACATACACCAGTACATTGTCAGTCACAATACACGCGTCACCCAAGCGGTAAATTGGTAGAATTGAATAAAGTTTGGCAAAATTATTTTATTTCTACAAATTAAATTGAAATCTATGTAAATTTTTAACGGAGGCAGAACACGTGGTACTTTGAACAACAACAACAACAAAGATGATCAAAATATACACAGCTTGTTACGCGTCATTTTGCATACTTTTTTTTTATCTCCAAAACAGTAATTTTTCATATGAAAAATTACGATTATTATGAAACATTGTGATATTATTCTAATTTATACTCAAATATAAACTGTTGAAGCTTTTTAGAACCACCTCATTCGGGCGGTTCTAACGAGAACCCACAACCACAAAAATAATGTATACCCCTGTAAACCCCAGTTTCCCAATATAAAAGTGGGGTTTAAGGAGAGGGTCAAATTATATAGGCGTGTTTTCGTGATGATATAAAATGGGGTTTAAGGGGTTTTCATTAGACGGACTTTGTTTCCGTGATGTTACATTATCAAGTCCGTGTAATGACTTCCCTTGTAAAACCATAGATATGGATAACAAGGGTAAACGTTTAGAGTGTATTAAACTTGCCATTTGGGGTGGTAAATCGGCGGTTTTAAGGTCGGAAATTTTGTTTGACGGCGACGCGTGAACCAACGATTTACCTCCTCAAATGACTATTTTCAATACAGTTATTCCCATTACTGGCGTTTTAGCAGAATACGAAGGTTGTCTCAAATGTTCATATGATAACGTTCAAATTCCAAAACTATATCACATGGATGTCTGTTGTTGTGTCGATACAAGTGAGAAATCCATTGCACTGGCGGAGTACATTGTGATGTGTATATCCAAAAACGATGCGATCTGTCTTTGTTGTTGGAAGTTTTTTTTTTTTCATGAAAATGTACGAAATGTGTTCATAACTTGAAAAGCGTATTTTAGTAGTGTTGCTCGTGCCAGATTAAACAGTTTTAAAATAGTTTTGGATCAGAAACAAATAAAAAAATAAAATAAAGAATACTATCTATTTAGAATTACAGGCAAAAGTAAACGGATCGAAAACCTTTGGGACCATGTATATTATTTTATTCTTATTAGGGGTTGTTCTAACCACTGAGGGACAAACAGAGAAATCGGCCTTTGGCAGTTGCTTTGTCATTTGGTGTCTTCGTAATGCCTATAGCATTTCTCTTGTAATAAGAATACAATGTATAACATAAAACGACAAGAGTATCACATTCTTGTTACAACCGCACAACTAGCAGTTCAGCAAGATGACATCTGTCGTCAGTTCTTTACAGTACAAGTACATAAAATAAAAGCAATGACACACTAAACAAGAATTTGCATTACAAGTGACATACTTGTCAAAGTCCAAAGAAACCATAATCCATAGTTAGCATATTGAGTACCACTAAATTCCACTTCACACAGAAAGTGGGGGCGGAGCTTTGTGATTGTCAAACAAATCTATACCACTGCAATCCCGCCTTCTTCAGATTTGCGCTGGTATCTAAAATATTAATAACATTACGTCAGTTGCCTGACAGTTTCGGCTAATCAGCTGAGAAGGACTAGCTATGCGATCGTCTGGCCCACGTTGTCAGTCATTTCTAAAATCTGTTCAAAGCACATGATAGAAAGTTGCACACGGTGCGACAAAGCTTTCGGTGCATCTCTCGGATTTTCGTTGCAAACAGCAGCAAACACGCGACGGGAAGAAGTCTTATTGCTAAACTGCTGCTTGCGTGGTTGTAACAATGCTAGTTTTTCTGACGTTCTAACGCAACCACGGACCACCTTACTGCAGCTGCATTGATTTATTTCCCTACAGAGACCGACATTGACATGGGAGACAAAATATTTTAGAGAGTTGTCTCCATTGAAGGCATATATACTCCCCTAATACTAGTTCTATGATTTTTCAGGTGTGTCCAGTTCGACAGAAGATCTCAACAGCAGCAAACGAATCAGAACAGCATTCACCAGTACACAGCTACTAGAGTTAGAGAGAGAATTCCTTGCTAACATGTACTTGTCTAGACTGAGAAGAATTGAAATTGCAACATATCTGAATCTGTCCGAAAAGCAGGTTAAAATCTGGTTCCAGAATCGAAGAGTTAAATATAAAAAGGATGGTTCCGAAGAATCACGCGAGAAATGTCGTTGTTTGCGTACGTGCAATTCTAAAGGTCACCATAGGAAACAGACTGTCACGGAAGTAGACTCATATACACATGACGATGATAATAGTATTTTAAGCAGTACAGACGATGAAAAGTTTCTTGACGTGACAGACACTGATATGCATTTACAGAATGAGTTCGGGACTTCCTGATTGCCGATATGCTTGTCCACATGTTGATAAAGGGGTCATTTAATCAACAATATATGTTAAATCCGTGTCTTTTTTGACATGTTTTGAAGACGGCAAATATGTGGCTTCGGGATTGTGCAGAGATTTAAGATAAAAGTAAGCCTACGTAACCACGGATGCGCAGGCCGATTTATGTCTTCTCTGCGAACATATGTCAAAGATACATTTCAGCTTGTCGCGGATCAAACAAGGTGTCTTTGAATAATCGAAATGTTTGTGACCTATCTTAAATTTATCCATTTTTGCCAGTACTTTATAATGAAGATATTGGCAAAAAGGCATTGACAAAGAAAGTGAGACTCTGACTTTGCTCACAGTGGTATTTACAGGACTTCATGTCGCAACGTATGAACATAAGAGAAATTTGAGTAAATGGATTGAAGTTGTTCAAGTTAACCATGGAGGCGCCAATCACGGCGTTAGCAAATATATATGTAAGCAGATGTTAATAAAAACGATATGTTTATGTTAAGTGCCTTAAATCTTTAATGTGAACAAAGTGACATTAGGCCAGAACGGAAGGTATTAATTCAAATAAACTTCGCGAATGTAACGCGATGTCCGATTCGTTAAGGTCAAAGTTTGCGACGGTATATCCTGCGATATATTGTCGGAAAATATAAATGAGGGTAATGATCAGGAACCGATACAACTGCCTCACACCTCGATGTTACGTGAAACCCGACGGCATCACGTATAGTTATTTTTCATTGGCTGGCATTCGGTTTTAAGCAGCTCGCTTACCGCTTTGGTGAGTACACGTTGTTAACGAATCAAATGAATAAGTGCATTAGAAGGGGATACCTGTCTTCAAAACAGTCATTTAGGGAGGTAAATCGTCAGTTTTACAAGTGTTATTTTACGTTTCATTTTACGTTTTACGTTTAACGGCTCAGCTGACTTTTTGAAGGTAGTTATCCCCTAAATAAGTATCATTGACATCAACGGCCGAAACTCGGATAAGTGCCTTTGTTATTTGTACATATCTCAATAATTATATTTGTTCTTTGTGGCTCTTTGCTTTTTGTGTTCTCGGAGATGCTGCACCGATGAGTTAGGAAGCCTTCATGCGGACTGAACACATTATTTGTCTAAATCGCAACGGAAGTAAGAGCGAGGATTGTGGCCGCGTAAAATCGATTTAAATACATACATCTTTAAGAAATGAAGTTGAAATAAATGCGACCAAGACCTGACTCGAACCGGCGACTCCTTGCTAACAAGGCAATTGCTCTACCAACTGAGCTATCCGGGCGCTGATAACATTTCTTCAACTTCGAAGTTTTATAAACTTAGTAAATAAACAACACTATTTATGAAATACGGGGAACCCTTTCTCAGGCTCCACAGCTACACTTAACACCAGCTGTTGCAAATAAATCATAAATCTTTAAGAAATGAAGTTGAAAAAATGTGACCAGAACTGGACTCGAACCGGCAACCCCTTGCTTACAAGGCAGCCCTGTCACTGACGTTCCAAGGCGGTTCTTCTGTCGCGATTTATTTTTTTAATAGTTCGTCTTTAAATGTGTGTATCGGTTATATCTTTTTTGTTTTGGATAGCCAATTGTCCATTTATGGGAAATTGACTGTCCGCTTGGCTTTCCATTAGGACCTAGTTATTTCATGTTGGACTTTCGTGTTAATTTATCGATTCCTGATCATTGCCTTCACTTCTATTTTGGAAACAATAGACCCAAATAAAAAACAAAGCCACAGAGATAAACACGACAAACATTCAAATACAACAAGTATAAACACCACAGGAAACGAAATCACGCCGCCTCACCCAGTCGTAGACTGCCAGACTGGGCATGAAAACAGAAACGAAAAATATCAAGAAAAGTTTCTATAAATTCAAAAGAAGAATCACTAGCGTAGAATTATCAGAAACAATATTTTTGGGGGTTTAAAATCGGTAGATTTATTTGCATCGCATCTGTTTTTGAATAAAGCATTACTGTTGAAAAATTGTTTTGCGCAAAGTAAATGTATGAAATTATAATTTAAATACCATTTAGGAGTGGGAAATTAATTTCTTTCCTGAATACATGGCCTGGAACGCTGTTAAAATATTACCCACAGTGGACCGAAGAAGTTGCAGTCATGTAGTTTGATAAGCCCCCACCCATAGGGGCTGGAAGAAATATATGGGCTGCATGATGCTTCCACGCAGAGCTGAATCCGGCCCGCACACTAGTACTGGTAAAAGGCTTAGAGGATCTAAGCCTGTCCAGGAACCGCCGTGGGAGTCGGACCGTCCATGCTAATAAACCCTATTGGTTTCATTGGGCGACAGGGCTTGAGATGTCATTTCATTTCAATGTCGGGTAAAAGTCCCACAAAATTGGAAGCAACGTCTCCAAAATGACCTTTACAGTGTTGACGGGGACGTTAAACCTCAAATCAAACAAACATGTAGTTTGATGGATATTCTCACGACTGACGATAGCTTTGTTTGATAACTTTGTTTCAAAACTGACGATATCGTTTGCTTACGTGAGGTTTAAATTTAGATTATTTAATATAAAAAATCTGCTTATATTTTAATGTAAAAGCTAATAACAACTTGCCAGCAAAAATACAAATTTGCAAACAAATTCAAATCAATTTTTCAGTATTAAACATCTACAGCCTACAGGTGAACACAAGGCATGAAAATAATACAATCACACACAGACATATGAGCAGTGACAGAGATTTTTTCGAGAAGCAAATACAGTTCAGTTTCTTACTTTTTCCTTAACTTTACTGCATGGTATATAAACTTGGTCATGTTTAGTAGTATTATCTTCTTAGATCGCGTTATCATTAAATTATCAAATTTGTTTCGAGTTGGCAAACGATAAAATACAAGAGTATTAGATTCTGTGCTTCCTAGAACAGTTTACAGTTTGAACCAACAAATAACGAGATCATTCTTGAACAACTGGGCCCAGATCCCTCGCCAAGAATAACCGTTAAACAAGAACATAAAAGACACTAATGGACCATATATCTGGATCATGCAACCTATACGGGTGAACGGTTTCCAATTCTCTGCAAAATAGAAAAGTGAATTAAACATATGACGGTAGTCATAGGGCGTAGTACGTAAGTACTTGCAGGTCTCAAGAAACAGTGAGTCTAAAAGATGTCTAAAGTTTAAAGCAATTTGTTCATTTATGGCAGCTCGGTTTGAAAGTACCCTGATATGTAAAAAGATCCTCTATAGTATTTGAAAGCAACATGATTGGTATGATTGAGTCTTTGATAATGGTAGATATAACATCATTCACACAGCCTAGTCAATTGTTCGGTACATTCCTTGAATGTTTGTACATTCCTTAGATGTTTGTACATTCTTCAGTGGCTCAATGTTATAAATACAAACTGCATTATTATAACTAAACAACTTGATACATGTACGTTTGATGCTTGTTATTATGACATACAACGAAAACGTGGTGCTGAATTCTGTACAGAATATGACACATGCTGTTATTAAATGTATATTTATTTGTATGTACAAATGTTAATAAACTTGACAAATTAAGCAAGTCTTCGATTGTTTTGAAGGAACAAAAGAAAATAATGATACGCATCACGTGAACAAGTCCGTGAAATGAAGACCCCCTAAACCCCACTCTATATAGAGAAAACTGGGGTTTACGGGGGTATTCATTATTTTTCTTATTTCTGCTTCAAGACATAGGTTGTGGGTACTCGTTAGAACCGCCTCAATGAGGCGGTTCTAACGAGCACACACAACCTATGTTTTGGGCATTTGTAGGATAAATATCAAGGTTTTTCATAAGAAAAATTGTCATTTTGGAGATGTGAAAAATGCACTATGTCGCACGGGTGTGTTATCGTAATGCGATACCAAATGCCATGAGCTATTGCGCATTATTCAAATTGGTCATCTGATCGTGTGTCTTGCATGGGAGGTGGGAGGAAATCGTATCGAATCCCGATCATTGCCTTAACTTCCATTTTCTTATTCTACAGTCTTATTATGTTAACAAGTCCGTGAACTGGTAACTCCACATTATATACTTAGAGAAATCCGAAGTTACGGGGGTAAAAATTACTTTTCTTGTTTCTCCTTCCAGACATATGCTATTGGTATTCGTTATTGTCGCCTCAATGAGGCGGCTCTAACGATTATTTTAATAAGAAAAATAACATTTTTTTTATATATGAAGAATGGACTATGTCGCAAAGAGGTAGTCTTCTCGGAATCTATTATGAGTAGGAGGAGTCTGTTCCTAATCCATACCAATCCATGTGCATTCCCATTAGGATAACCGTGTGACATATTGCATTTTTACATCTCCAAAATGGCTACTTTTCTGACGAAAATCAGTGATGTTCTACTTATTTACACTGGAAACAAAGGTTATGGGTGCGGTTCTAACGAGTACCCAGAACCTATGCATTGGAGTACCCACATACACCTTATTTTTCTCTATTTAAAGTGGGGTTTATTGGGGTGATGATTTCTCGGACTTGTTCACGTGATGCATTCATCTTGACGTTATTATGTCCATGTCATCATCGCTCTCACATACAAAATACATGATAGGTGTCTTTAATATAATAAAATATAATTGGCGTCGGACGAGACTTAGACAGTTTTAAAGGGGTGAGGTTCATCGAGCCCCTACAAGACTGTTGCGGCTAACCGATTTTATTTTATTATTATAGATACTTACCATATATCGCTATCCCTCAAAAGCACAATTTTTGCCATTTTTGAGCATCCACTACATTACGAAAACACCCACGTGCGCTGTAATGACGTCCTTTATATATCAAGGACAAGTATTTTTATAAAAAAAATGTTCGATATTTTATTATTTCGAGTCCAAATATAGATTGTTGGTGCTCGTTAGAACATCCTTAATGAGGCGGTCCTAACTGGTACCCACAAGCTATGTTTTTGAGCAAGAATAAGAACAGTGATGAATACCTCCGTAACCCCACCTTTCTCAATATAATGTGGGGTTTAGACGTGTCTCAATTTCACGATCTTGTTAACATGATGTTTCATTGTCCTAACTAGCAACCACAATCTATGTTTGCGAGGATTTAAAAAAAAAATCACACATTTCCACCAGTTAGATGTCAGCTTTTAAGTCATGAAAGAAACCACTATCTCACAAAGGTATGTAATCGTAATGATATGATATCCACAGTACCACGTGTAGGTCATGACCTTTACAGTGTTGACTGGGACGTTAAACTTCAACAATGATCAAACAAAACAAAAAACACGTGTAGGTCATATGTTTGCTACTATGAAAAAATGTGTTACCTTTAAAAGTGCGTTCCGTCTCAGATTTGCATCCCTAAGACAGTGTTGAAATACATCACGAAAACACGCCTACATAATTATAACCCCCTTGAACCCCACTTTTATATAGTAAAACTGAGGTTTACAGGGGTCAACCTTGTTTTTCTCATTTCTGCTCTAAAATATAGATTGTGGGTACTCGTTAGAACCGCCTCGATGAGGCGGTTCTAACGAGTACCAACAATCTATATTTTGAGCAGCAATAAGAAAAAATTAAGAATTTTTCACCGTAAAAAAACGTCTTTTCAGCAGTAAAGTTAACAATGCATTTGTGTAGGCGTGTTTTCTTAATAGCCACTTCGTAGAGAAGTCAAACAGAAGGACCATGAATGAAATGCCTGACAGTCACTCATTTTTAACTGATTTTTAACTCATGGTCAGCATCCACAATGCAGTTTGAAGCAGAACATAAAAACAAGAAGCCCATGGTCCATTATGCTCACCACAGCTAAAGTGGGAGAAACTGACCCTGCCTGGCATGCATGTTTTTGTAACACGCCATGGTGGCTTAAAATGTAAGTAGAGGTCCACATGCTGTAAACAAAGGTTCAAGGTCAAAGGCCTTCCAGTTCCTGAACTGACGAGTTTAAAGTCCTTTTTAACATATATTGACATGGTAGCCATCTTGGCTTCCATTTAGCTGACTGCACATATCAATTCAGATGTCATAGTCCAGAAGAGAATAATAATAATAATAATAATAAGAAGAAGAAGAAGAAGAAGAAGAAGAAGAAGAAGAAGAAACGCTTTTTCTTTTCCCCATCAGAAATGCCTGAGTAACCAAACAAAACCTTGGCACAAAACAGGTCAATGTCAACAAAATGTCACATTTTGAACAAGCTTGCTAGAAATATGAATTCTCGTGCCACCCTCTATGACAGAATAAGAAAAATATAATGTTCTGCCTTTTTAACAGACTTGCTTAGGACCCCAAGTTCCAAAAGCTGCATACCAGGTTTCTAGTTCATCGGCTATTTTGTTCATGAGAAGATGTCCATCTTTTGTTTTTATCATAAATAGGTATGTCAGACAATTTTATCATGGGATACCTATCCCACAAATAAATTTTCTTTGCCTTATCCAATAAAGGCGCCATACAGTCAGTTTTGTTTGTTTGTTTGATTTGAGGTTTAACGTCCCCGTCAACACTGTAAAGATCATTTTGGAGACGTTGCTTCCAAATTTGTGGGACTTTTACCCGATATTGAGATGAAATGACATCTCAAGCCCTGTCGCCCAATGAAACCAATAGGGTTTAATAGCATGGACTGTCCGCCTCGCACCGCGGTTCCTGGACAGGCGTAGATCCTCTTAACGGTTTACCAGTACTAGTGTGCGGGCCGGATTCAGCTCTGCGTGGAAGCATCATGCAGCCCATATATATTTCTTCAAGCCCCTATGGGCGGGGGCGGTCCACATAGTCAGACCAGCAGTTTTAGAGGAGAAGAAAAGCTGAATCTGAGTCGCCCAGGACAAAGGTCATTAACTGACCTTGGTCTTTTGAATTGATAAACTTCTTTTCAGCTGATTCCAAATATCATTTCTGATGCCACAAGGTACAAAAGAAAGAAATTCCACTGTTTTTTTTTTTCCCCATCCAAAGGTCTATATCCAAACTTAGGTCAACCGAAGGTCACCATTACAAACAAGTTGGTAGAACTCGAACCTCAAATGCTGCATACAAGGTTTAAGGTCATCGAGGTTTTTTCACATTAATAAGTCCGTGGAATGGACACCGCTCTAAACCCCACTTTATGAAGAGAAAATTGGGTTTACTGATTTTACTCAGTTTTTCTCAAAGCCATAGAAGAAAAAAATATGAATCTGACCCATCCGGGAGAAATTACTTGATACAATGTATTTGTTCAATTCACAAACTGCATGACAAACAGTGAAGCTGAAACTATATTATACTGGTGTGGTCACTGCAATCTCATGTTTGGAACTCTAAGATGATGTTTGGGTTCCTGAAAAATAAAATTAGAACTCATTGTTAATAATATGGCCCCAAAAGGGCCAAGTTGGTGTTTAGCAAAATTGATCTTTTGCATCTGGAATGATTTGAAAATATTTATATATACATGTATAGGAAGAAAAAAATCAAAGTGACAATAGATAACCGTTAACACTCGCCTTGCCTTATTTACAAGACAGGAAAAACCAAACAAACTGGTTCTAGTTGTTAATGGGGAGATACCCAATGGTGTATTCTCCATTTTTTTTAAAGAAACACAAAACACATATTTTGCACAAGACATAAATCAACTAAATAATTGCCTGAGATTTCCTTATTCTCAAACCAATGGTCATACAATTCTTCATCTCATGCTAGTTACTGTTGGTTTTTATTTGCTCCAGCATGCCAGTTATTTCATGCTGTCGAGTCCTCACCCTTGTTTCATCTCTGTAATTATTTGATTTTTATGTTCTCGGAGTTGTTGCACTAACGAGTTAGGAAGCCTACATGCGGAATGAACAAATTATTAGTCTAAACAACGACAGAAATAAGGGCAAGTATTCCGGCCGCGTAAAGTCGATTTACCCCCCCCCCCCTCACACACACACACACACACGCAAGTTAAATACTTTCACTGACCGTTCCAAGGCGGTTCTGTCGTGGTTTAACTTTTGTTACAGTTCGTCTTTGAATGTGTGTATCGCTTATGTATTTTTTTTTCTTGATAACCAATTAGCCATTTTGTGGGAAAGTAACTGTCCTTTTGGCTTTCAGCTTAGAATCCATTAGGGTGTAGTTATTTCATGTTTGTATTTCTTCCCTTTGGTGTCTTTGGTGGGATCGAGGTTTAGGTTAGTTGTATCGAATCCTGATCATTTCCTTCACTTCTAATTTTAAGGGATGAAAAAAAAAAACTTTCAACAATGCTCATTATTTGGTGCACGTCCAGTGACGTCAGTCTAAACCATATAGAGGATATTTGATTTTTTCAGTGTAAGATCGAATTTTATTTCATCGAATGAACACCAAAACTGTTTTGGTGTTCATGTGTGAAATAAAATTTGATCTTGCACTGAAAAAATCAAATTTTCGGTTTCTTACATGCTTCAAAAGGCAATATTTAGCGTCTTTAATGGTGTCGCTCACATTCGGAGAAAATTATATTTGTTCCTGTTCGTTTCGCGTCAATTTAGTGGTGTCCATCGTGTTTAGTGGGTATACTATTGGGTGTAAACTGAAAGTTTGCACCTGAGAAATGGCCTGGGATGGTATTATTATGAATGATTAATGAAATAATTGAGAGAGTAGTTTTCCAAAGAAGTTGCTGGCAAGTCTAACGTCGCGCGACAAAAGACGTGACGTCAGCGTCATAAATGACGTCAGTAACGTCCCCGTCACACATGAACGGGCTATGCGTCAATTAGAACACATTTCAGTATTGTTCAGTTATCTGACAAAGATAAAATTGAAATTAGAGTTAGATTTGAAGAAAAAAGTAGTCCCAAACAGTGAAAAATAAAAAATCGTATTTTCACTGTTTGAAACAGTGAAAATATCGATTTATATTTCACTGATAAATCTCTATCATTCATTGAAAAGCATGTAAGAAAGTTCTCTGTGGGCGTCGGTGACGTCAGCATTGTTCCGCTCTTTGAAGAAAAACACCGTGTAAATGCTTTTCAGCTGTAAAAGTTTGCCCTACATCACGTGAACAAGTCCGTGAAATGAACACCCCCGTACACCCCACTTTATATAGACAAAACTGGGGTGTACGGAGGTATACATTATTGTTCTTATACCTGCTCCAAAACATAGGTTGTGGGTACTCGTTAGAACCGCCTCAATGAGGCGGTTCTAATGAGCACCCATAACCTATGTTTGCACTATTAATAAGAAATATATCATATATTTTCATCAGAAAAGTAGCCATTTTGGAGATATGGTAAAATGCACTATATCGCACCGGTGTGTTTTCGCAATGAAGCATTTTTTCGCCCAGTGGTTGGGGGCAAAGAATGTAAATACATTTATAAAAAATAAACTTAATTTTTCTGCTGTTCATGGAAGTATGAACGGCTGCGGGTCGCTAGCAAAGTTTACATTAACCCCTTCGGGGTTCATTTACTTTGCACCTACTGCGTTCATACTTTTATGAACAGCAGAAAATTAAAATTCATTGTTTTTTGATAAGTGGATGGCACGATAAGGATGCACGTTTGCCCTCGTGCCTAAAACATGTATTGATACAAAGCATGAAAATCTTTGTTGTCTCGGTCAATTGGAAATAGGAAAGGCTGGTTACTTATTGTCTTGCCCTTGCAAAAGTCTTCCTATTTTGGTGAGGGTGGTCCATGGCCGAAGCAGCCTTATCGTGTTGATACATTCATAGTTTAGTATGAGTCTGCATTTGAATTGTGATCGAAAACTTCGGAGTTGAAGTCCCACAGTAGGTTTTTCGGCGACCGCATGTGGCTTCTGTTTTGTTTGATATGAGGTTTAACATCCCCCGTCAACATTATATAGATCATTTTGGTGACGTCGCCTCCAATATCGTGGGACGTTTACCCGACACTGAGATGAAATGACATCTCAGGCCTTGTCGCCCAATGAAACCAATAGGGTTTATAAGCATGGGCGGTCCGACTCGCACCGCTTTGCCGGCTTTGATCCTCTAAGCGGTTTACCAGTACTCGTGTGCGATCGGTTTCAGCTCTGCGTGGAAGCATCCTGCAGCTCATATATAGCTTCAAGCCCCGACGGTGTGTGTGTGGTGGTGGTGGGGGGAGGGGGGGGGGGGGGCTCATGTGCCGGTCGTTCCTTTGCAGTTTATTTGTTTATTGGCTCTGTGTGTTAATGTACGTCTTTTTGTGCTTTCTTTCTTTTTTTCTCTTTCTTTTCTTATATTTTAGTTGCTTTCTCTTTTGTTTGTATGCGTGTTGTTTGATGACTGTTCTTCCGATAACATCACGTGACCGAGTCCATGAAATAAACACCCCCTAACTCCCACTTTATATAGAGAAAACGGGGTTGAAGATTATTCTTCTTCTTTCTGCTCCAAGACATAGGTTGTGGGTACTCGTTAGAACCGCCTAAATGAGGCGGTTTTTTACGAGCACCCACAACCTATGTTTCCAGTAAAACAAAAACGTAAAATGTCGCGGATTTTACCAGAAAAGTAGCCATTTAGAGGATGTGAAAAAAATGTATTAGTCGCACGGGGGTTATCGTAATGTATTGAGGTGTCTGTGGTATTATTGTTGCTTTTCCTGAATAACATTTCCTTGCTGTGTTAGAATAAGCTTCAAAAATATGGTAGACACCCCGTCAACCCGTGGTGTAGTAGTTAAGCTACTCACCTTATACAAAGGCTCGTGGGTTCGACCCCAGGCTTCTCCAGACTTTCGGATGAGTCTTTCAACCGAGGTCCCGTCTCTCTATGACCTAAGCTGTTGGTGGGCCGTAACACTCAAACGCACCCACTCAAAAATATGGCATCGACAGTCATGCAAATAAGCAAAGATAGCCCAATGACTCTTATTTGATATAAGTCATCAACAAAACATAGTGAATCAAGTTTAAGGCATCTAGCTAGCTTCTGAGAAAGTTTTGACGATTTTTTATGATGGTGTGTCTATGGCGAGAAAGCAAAATAGAATAAACGAACAAAAAAAAAACAATCTACATATCCAGGACATAAATTCCACACGGCAACCATTTTTGCCAACCATATAGCACCCAAATACAGTTTACTTATTAAGCCCATGTTCATGTGGAGCTCTAAAATAGAAAGAAAAAAGATAAGTACATGGCAATGTGACAGACAGAAGCTGGATTTTCTGTCATGGTGCTTTACTAGTATACCATTTAAACATTCAGGGTCACGTTTCGAGATATGATCCATTATGGAAGAACGGAAGAACAGAATAACTGGATGTAAACCAGTATATCCCCCACACACGCCTTTTCAAAAGCGAGGGTGGAATAAATGCATTAAGTGAGACAGATTTGCGCTACAAATGGATGCATGATTCGTCTACCCCCGCTTATCCTAAGACATCTTGTCACAATACAATTTTCAAAGGTTTTTGTTTGGATGGACTTTAACGGCCTATTCAACACTATTTAGGTCAGGCTTAAAGGAATTTATTCTTGTAACAGAAGCACGCACATTGTGTTAATAATCGTTTTATTGCCCCCTGTGATGTATTGTCTATAGCGTATCAAAAGCGGTCCTTAATCGGGTGATAAGTGGCTCTTGTTTAATTCCCTGACTGGGGCACTTAAGGGAACATGAAAAAGTAATTTCAAAATTTATACCACTAAAAATATTTATATTTGGAAAATGGAATATAAGTAATCAGAAAAAAAAAGAAAAAAAAAACATACATGTTTATTATTATTATAATTACCATCATTATTATTTTCATTGTAAGCATGGTATAAGCATGGGATGTAAAATATTAAGTGCATAACTATTGTGAGGTAATAATTATAACAACTGATGCTATATACATTTTTTCAGAGGCCAAGTGTAAACATTATTATTATTATTATTATTATTATTATTATTATTATTATTATTATTATTATTATTATTATTATTATTATTAACTGCTAAGCCTATGTATTTCTTCCTCTTCGTCTCCTTATTCTTCTTTTTAATTATCATAACAATAATACTCCCATATGACATCATACATCCTTTCACATCACGTGAACAAGTCCGTGAAATGAAGACACCCCTAAACCCCACTTTATATAGAGAAAACTGGGGTTTACGGGGGTATTCATTATTTTTCTTATTTCTGCTCCAAGACATAGGTTGTGGGAACTCGTTAGAACCGCCTCAATGAGGCGTAGAACCGCCTCAATGAGGCGGTTCTAACGAGCACCCACATCCTATGTTTTGAGCATTTATAAGAAAAATATGAAGGATTTTCATCAGAAAAGTAGCCATTTTGGAGATGTGAAAATGCTCTATGTCGTACGGGCGAGTTATCGTAATGTTTTATCAAAAACGATTATTTTCTGATAAAAAGTTTGTAATGTTTACGATATTTATGCTCCAAACATTGGTTATGGAGGCTGTTCTAATGAATACCCACAATCTATGTCGTGGTGCAGCAATATAAAAAATGACGATTACCCCTCAACACCAGTTTTCTCTATAAAAAGTGGGGTTAATTTAATATGTCACATAGAATTTACATATGTACTGACATGTTTATACAAGCAATACAATGTAACTCCTTCAAGTGATCGTCTTATTTTAACGCAGGTTAAATTGCTGATTGGTTTATCATTTTCACACCTTTATACGAAAATGGGACATGAGATTTCAGCCCTTAAATGCAATATTATGCAGATAACTAGGATTAGAAAAAAAATGAGGCCTAATACACCTCAGAGGGATCGAAAATGTGAACTCAATCAAATACCGTGGTGTGACAATCACACACGATTTGACATGGAATACACTCATAAGACACATGTGCAGAAAGGTTTCATGAGGCGAAATCTTCATCAGTGTCCTCAGGATGTGAAGGAGACAGTATATAAGGGACTTGTTCGCCCAATCTTGGAATATGGTAGTTGCATATGGGACCCCGGTGGAGTGATACTTAACCAAGAAATTGAAAAAGTTCAGAATAGAATTGCTAGATTTGTAACGAGCAATTACTGCTTTGAAACTGGGAGCATGTCTGGACTTCTAGAAAAGTTACGATGGGAGTTTTGTTTGATTTGAGGTTTAACGTCCCCGTCAACACTGTAAAGGTCATTTTGGAGACGTTGTTTCCAATTTTGTGGGACTTTTACCCGACACTGAGATGAAATGACATCTCAAGCCCTGTCGCCCAATGAAACCAATAAGGTTTATTAGCATGGACGGTCCGCCTCGCGCACCGCGGTTCCTGGACAGGCTTAGATCCTCTAAGCGGTTTACCAGTACTAGTGTGCGGGCTAGAGTCAGCTCTGCGTGGAAGCATCATGCAGCCCATATATTTCTTCAAGCCCCTATGGGTGGGGGCCGACGATGGGAGTCAAAACAAGAAAAGGAGAAGAGACAGTAGGCTCATACTAGTGTACAAAGGTCTAAAGGGTGCTGCCAGCATCCAACAGATGACCTTGTTCCCCCAGCTAGGCACTGTAGAAAGCACCATTCAATGGCGTTTCAGACCCTTACTGCAAGAACTGACATTTATAAAGAATCGTTCTTCCCCCGAACCATTAGAGATTGGAATGCCCTTCCCGATTCGATTATTTCGACAGCTGAAGGTGCTGAGGATTGCGTAGCTTAGTTTACCTCTTCGGTTATCAGCTAGGGATTAACTTCCCATAATACAGGTCCTGGTGTATGAATGTCATTTGACGTATCATCAGTAACAATTTTGATTCTGATTCCAATATGTCTTCACTGCTGGGTAGTTTTAATTAGCCTGACAATAACAAAACTGACAATAATCTAACATAATACACAAGATCTAGTTTGAAGCGGACATTTGTGGTGTCGTCTGAAATGGCAAAATTGTAGCTAACACCCGGCTACCTTTTACAAGAACACATAAATGCTGTTTTAGCATTTATCAATTCCCATGTCTGGGACTGAGTCTTTTGAAGCCCCTCATAGAGGAGAGCAATACTTTGAGAGAGCATTGTACTCTTTTATAGATAAGTAAGGTTATTACAAATTGTCCCTCAGCAATCACCAGATACTCATAATGTCAACATTTAGTAAACTTTTGTTTTTCCCCAAGGAGGCCCCTTACTTGTTGAAGACAGTGGAAACCTCTTAAAGGCATTTATTCTTGATTTTTGAGGACTATCGTTTCAATACATGATATTAGGTAGCCCTCAGTGCTGATTGAAGAGATCTCCTCTGTCTTCAACAGGTAAGGGACCACCTTGGAGAAATCAATAGTTTACTAACTGATGACTAGAGTGTACATTACTGATTTTCCCCTTAAGTTCCTCGGTCAGGGGATTCAACAAGAGCTACTCATCACCCAATTAAGGGCCGCCTTTGATCTGCTATAGACAGTATATAACAGGGTCAATAAAACTATTTTGAACGCACGGTGCGTCATACTGTTACAAGAATAAATGCCTTTAAGTCATCGATGAGGGCTACATAATATTATGTAATGAAATAATTGTCCTCAGTAATCAAGAATAAATGCCTTTCAACATTAACGGTAAACCAGTACAGTGCCCATTCTTGTGCCGGAAAATGACAACTGCCCTTCTTATATCCGCGGAAGGGAACGAGCGCCCGTGAAAATAGTTCATGATCAACCTTCACGAAGAAATTTCAAATGAAATCGTATAAAAGGAAAGAGATGAAAGAAACATATGCAGACAACGAGTTTCATCCAGCAAACAGTTTTCTGAGCATGACTGTCGATGCCATATTTTTGAGTGAGAGTGTTTCTTTCATTCTTCTTTCTTTCCATACAGGCCAATTATAATTTTTCGTCAAAGATTTCTCGAACTATAAAAGCTAAACCTTGCAATGCAATAACGATGACTTATATCGTATAAGAGACAAAGGGCTTTCTCGGCTTATTTGCTTGTCTTTTCCTTTATTCTTCTTTCTCTGCATAGTATTGGCTAGTTTGATTCTTGGCGGAGAACATGTGTTCTTGCACACCAGACAAGGAAATCCGTGATTTTACCCTGGGATAGAAATTTATCTTCTGACCCTGGTGTTCCGACCCCAAATCGAATATAATCGCGTGTTTGATAAATGCACTGGTTGATTACAACCTCGTGTGCGGCGTCGTCATGCGTGACGTCACTAAACATTCCTGTTGTGTCATCACAAAATGGCGGACGTCGGTAACCGAAGTGACAGCAGCATTGAAAATTCGCAATAGAAATGGAAGGTATGCAAGAAAAATAATCCAATATGGGTGTGAGGGTTGGATAGAAAAATCCGTCCCTCGGGATCACTGTCCGGCATCACTCGGCAAGCCTCGTGATGCCGGACAGTGTCCCTCGGGACGGATTTTTCAATCCAACCCTCACACCCATATAAGATTCTTATAATCACATTTCCCGCCTGAGAGCGATATTTGCCCGAGCCGTTAGGCGAGGGCAAGTATCGCTTTCAGGTGGGGAATGTGATTCCATGTGTCCCGTCAAGAATCAAAATAACGAATTTGTTATACTGCAAAGATTTTTCATGACATTTGTACATCTTCCTACCGGACGTCGTGAGAAGTAGATGTTTACATGTGGCGTCACCAAACGCGCCCTTCTGTATGCACTACTCTGTGGGAAAATGTTTATGTGATGTTAAGATGGGGGTTTTATAACGGAAAACAATGAAATAAAGTACAAAATGAATTGAAAACAATCAAAATATTCAATTTTATTGTGGTGCATGAAATTATCTTGCTTATATTTTTATTAACTGCAGTAAATCCAAAATGGCGGACATCGCAATTCAGCGAAGACAAGCGCGAGAGGGTAAATATTTTTGCTAAGAGCGTATATGGAAAAAATGCCCTTGCGCTGTACAATCAATAGCCTGGAAATTTCTCTGCAGTATATCAAAGGCCAATGTTCAATTTTTCGTCAAAGATTTCTCAGGAACTATAAAAGCTAGATGTCTCAAACTTGAGGTATGCAATGCAATAATGATGACATATACTGTGTTAGAGAGAGTGAGTTTTCACGGCTCATATGTTCATCTGTTCATTATTCTTCTTTCTGTCAATATAGGCCAATGTTGTATTTTTCGTCAAAGATGTTTCAAGAACTGTAAAAGCTAGAACCCTTGTTTGTTCATTTGTTTCTTCATTTTTCTTTTACTCCATATATGTCAATGTAATTCTTTTGTCAAAGATAGCTTGGTATGCAATGCAATAATGATTACATATCGAATACGATGCAATGGGTTTTCCAGACTGATTCGTTCATCTGCTCAGGCTCAAACAGGCATACTAGGCATTGCAAAAATGATGGCTTACGTTGTGTAATAGACAATGAGCTTTCTGCGCTTATTTATTCATATTTTATTTCATTCTTTTCTCTTTGTATAAACGTGTATTATTTTTCATGAAAAATGTCTTAGGAGCTTTATGATAACGTATCATAACGTTAACAGGTCTATATAATGAACATCCTCGAAAACACCAATTTACATAGTAAAAAGTTGCACGTTTGATCACCGTTTCAGTAAAGTGCGCTAAAGCGTGGGTGCAGTCAGACACTCCGACAATTCTAGTTTTTTCTGCTCTTTATAAATTCTTTTGTATTGCATGTGTAAACGCTGTTAGAAGGAAGAAGCGTTGTCTTGTCATGCCATTTCACAGAAGTAAAGGCAGTAAAATACAATGCGAATTGCTTATTTATTTCTTGCATTGTTGAGGCTATTTTCTTTTGGCAACATGCACCATCTTGACATGTCGCATTGCCTATACAGCTCTGACATAATTGCATATAATATGATATATTTAACCTTGTGCATGTATTGAAATAAGATGTCCAGATAATTGAGTTGCCGTTTGGTTTAGCTAACACCCCCGTTGTTTTATGCTTGCAGCGGTGCAGATTTAGTGCAATATTTCCGTTAATTTGTCAGTAATTCTGCTATGACAAGGGTAATGTTTTTTCTGTAATAGGATACCCGCTGCCCGTAAAGGACTCTAGTAATCCACAAAAAATAAAACGCTAATTCAATTTGGATGGGCACGTGGCATTTGTTTGAGGTCGATAGTTCGTGTTTGATTGGGTTATGTCAAAGTGGGTATTTAACAATTACAGTTTGATTTATTAAACATGACATTGTATGGGTGTGTGCAGTAATTACCTTCCTCTAACGGCTACTCCGTATACCCGGTGAGGTGAAAGTTCAATTGTGATATTCAGAATTCTCAGGACACAAAGTCCAGCTCAATACTTCTGACCATAGGAGGCAGCTAAGCAGCTGTTTGATCCGATTTAAATTTTAAGTCATTTTACGAAAAAGTCAAGATATTGCTATGTTCTACAATGATGACACTATCAGCCTGCGCAACTTTACAGTTTGTTGGAGGCATACGATTTTGTCTCTGAGCATCACGCAAGATCTGAAGAGTGTTGATAATTTCAGAGAAGACTCTGATCAAATGGTACATAGTATGGCCCGTTCTTACTCTTTGCTAGCCACATATACGTTTGTTTGATTTACTGTGAGTTGCCTTAGATTAACCCTTTTTGTACCAAATGGAATCTTCCTCTTTATATATAGCAGGAGTTCATTTCAAAATTTAGGGATGTCAGGTGTGTTTTTCATCAAAGTTTATTTGGAAAATTACTGAACTTTTAGCAAACAGTGGAGGCCCTGATCAGACGCCGCGTTCTGCGGCGTCGGAACTGGGCCTGCACTGTTTGTCACTTACCCGTTTGGGGTTTCCGGTACCAAAAGGGTTAAATTAACGAGGTCTTTCATTTGGCACAGCATTGGTCTCCACTTGAATCGAAGTGCCTTATGCTTTCTCATTTTACCCTATCCAAACAATTATTAAATTATTAGACGATGAAAATACATATTTACAAATTAATTAACTTCTTTGTCACGCTGTTGACCACGAGAATATGCTTTATGTTTAGATTTTTAATTGGGATCCGTTCATGTAGGAAAACATAATGAAGACTGCTAGCGATAACGGTTTGTCCTATTATTTCCCCTGAAATCGCAACCAGTCGGCTGTTACCATGCTATCATTTGATTTACCTGCAAAAGAAAAAAAAATATTCAAGGAGAAAGGAAGAGCTGGTGTCAGGTGCGCTGGAACGATGTGGATCGAATCTTGTTACTGCCGTGTCAAAGAGTGCGGATTCCGGCAAAGCCTAAAATAGGAAAAAAAATCTACTTGTCCATTTCCGTTATAATGAGAGCCAAGATAGGATGGCGAGTTTTCGATCAAAAGCCCAGTCTTAAAGGAAAAACATACAAATACGGTAATTAATAACCCAGGTCAACATATGATGTAAGAGCAAAACGTACTAGCAAATGTTTTTTTTTTTTTCTGTTGAGGTTTCACGTCACCGTCAACACTATTTATGTCACCCTGATTCCAATTGTATGGGACTTTTACCCGACACTGAGATGAAATGGCATCTCAAACCCTATCGCCGAAATAAATCACTAGTGGCGGTCCTCTTTACGAAAACACGGCTATACAAATACAGTGTAAATCTTACCGCCGAAAAAAAAATAAATGAAAAATTGCGACATTTTTCTTATTTCTGCTCTAAAAAATTGATTGTGGGTACTCGTTAGAACCGCCTCAAGAAAAATATGATTTACCCCTATAAACCCCAGTTTTGCTATATAAAAGTGGGGTTCAAGGGGTCAAAATTATAGAGGCGAGTTTATTGTGATGCCATTCACACCACGGTTTGGAATCGAAGTACATAATAATCATAACGAACGTTACTCCCAGCTAGAACGAAACAGCGGACTAACGTCGGGCCGACAGCGATACGTTCCGAGGTGGTTCTTCTGTCGCAGTTTATTTTTGTTATGGTTTGCCTTTGAGTGTGTGTATCGCTTATATATAATTATACCCCACCACACGATAGTGGCGGGGTATTATGATATACCCTCCGGTGTCTGTCCGTCCGTCCGTCCGTGCGTCCGTATGTCCGTCCGTCCGTCCGCACCATTTCCGATCGATAACTTGAGTAATTTTTAACGAATTTTTTTCAAATTTTGCATACATGTATATATCGGGAATGAGTGGTATGGGATTGTTAATGGGCAAAATCCGTTAACATTTGACAGAGTTATGGCCCTTTTTAGTTCAAAATAAGGGGTTTTGGGTCGTTTCCGATCAATAACTTGAATATTTTTTCACGGATTTTCTTGAAATTTTGTATACACATTGGCATTGGGTATGAGTGGTTTGGGATTGTAAATGGGCAAAATACATTAACATTTAACGGAATTATGGTCGTTAAAAATTCCGATTAAATGGTTTTTGGGGACTTATTCCTTTACTATATGGAATATTTGGATGAAACTGCACTGATGTATAAACGACCATAATAAGCAGGTTTTGTGTTGTGAATACACAAAATGCGTTAACATTTAACGAAAAATTGGTCGTTAACAATTCCCATTAAATAGTTTCTGCGCATTTATTCCTTTAATTTATGAAATATATTAGTTATCACTGCCAGTGTAGTGGTTAGAGTGCTGGACTACAAATCCTATTGTTGACTATGAAACTGAGGAGCGTGAGTTCAAATCTCCGTCGAGGAATGGAAATTTTTTTTTTTTTTTCGTTTTTTTTTTTTTTTTTTTTTTTTGTGTGTGTTCTTTTTTCTTTTTTTCTTTTTCTTTCTTTTTCATTTTGGCAATGAATTTATTTATTTTTTTTTTTATTTTTTTTTAATTTTCCTCATTTTTGATTTTTTATTCCCTTTTTTTTTCTCACCCTTTTCTTCTTTTTGTTATACCCCATCACACGATAGTGCTGGAAAATTACAATATACCCTCCGGTGTCTGTCCGTCCGTCCGTCCGTCCCCACCATTTCCGACCAATAACTGGATTAATTTGTGCTATGAATCTGAGGGGCGTGAGTTCAAACCCCCGTGGAGGAATGGAATTTTCTTTTTTTTTTTTCCTTTTTTCTCGTTTTTTCTTTTCTTTTTTTTTTCGTTTATTTTTCTTTTCTTTCTTTTTGCAATGAATTTTTTTTTTCGTTTTTTTTTCTCATTTTTTGTTTTTCATTCCTTTTTTTTACCTTTTTTTTTCCTTTTCTTCTTTTTGTTATACCCCATTACACGATAGTGCTGGGATATTATAATATACCCTCCCGTGTCTGTCCATCCGTCCGTCCGTCCGTCCGTCCGTCCATCCCCACCATTTCCGACCGATAACTTGATTAATTTTTCACATTTTTTTTTCAAATTGTGCCTACATGTTTATATCGGGAATGACTTTTTTTTCTTTTCTTCTTTTTTGTTATACCCCATCACAGGATAGTGCTGGGGTATTATAATATACCCTTCGGTGTCTGTCCATTCGTCCGTCCATCCACACCATTTCCGACCGATAACTTGATTAATTTCTCACAATTTTTTTTTGGAGTTTGCGATCAATAACTTAAGAATCTTTTCATGGATTTTCTTCAAATTTTAAAACACTAAAGGACACATATTATTGCCAAGGACAGTCACTCTGCTTTTCTGGTTATTGTATTATCTGCCCTTTTGATATACATGTATGTAGTTCCTTTACTATATTGAATGCCTTAGTGAAGTTTAACAGATAACTATAACACTTAAAAGTACCACTATTATGGGCAAGGCTATAACCATATTATCTTGCAGTGGTGGGGTATCATGCAGTGTTAGCGTGCTTTTATTATTTGTTTATATTGGATAACAAGTTGGCCATTTTGTGGGCAGGTAACTGTCATTTTGGCTTTCCGCTATTGGTGTTTCCGTTGGGGTCTGGTTGTTTCGTGTTTGTGTTTCTTTCCCTTTAGTGACTCTGATGGGAGCTGTGGGTTAATTGTATCGATTCCTGATCATTGCATTCACTTCTATTTTGACACACACGTCGTATCGCTGTCGGTCCGATGTTGGTCCGCATTCTTTGTAGACTACCCACTCGTAATAAAGTGTTAATTGGTTATCGGTACCATAAACTACGCAAAGCCTTTTCAAAATTTTATAGACGCCGCTCTGATTTAATTCAAAATTCAACATTGGACTTAAATCTCTTCTGCAACAAGGTCTATCGGAATGCGAATTCTATGGTGACTTAGAATATAAATTCAGACAAATATATAACCGCAATGACTTCAGTACCCAATTTCGTAAAATCATTCTTCGATATAAGAAGATTGGGTATAACAAAAATGTTATACGACAGACTGCATGCATGGTAGTTAATCCAATCCAGGTTGACAACTTTGCTTCCCTCTTTAATTGCACGCCGGTGGGTCAGGCCTCAGATTCTATGACGGTTCCAGCGTAAAGGCTTACTGAGAATTAGAGAGATCTAATTCATTGTAATGTTGGTTGGTGCCTGATGCTCTGTCTCTGGTCGGGCCCATTGGAGCCTAACTGTTGGTTTTCTTTTGGTCCAGAATTTCAGTGGTTTTTTGCTGTCGAGGCCTCACCGTTGTTTGATCTCTGTGGTTGTTTGAATTTTTTTTGTGTGTTCACGGAGATGTTGCACTGATGAGTTAGGAGGACTTCATGTGGACTGAACAAATTATTTGTCTAAATCGCGACGGAAGTAAGGGCGAGGATTGTGGCCACGTAAAATCGATTTAAGCCCCCTCCCCCCACCAGTGGAATTCGTTTCACTGACCGTCCAAGGCGGTTCTCCTTTCGCGGTTTATTTTTGTTATGGTCTGTCTTTGAGTGTTTGTATCGCTTATATTATTTTGCTTTGGATACCCAATTGGTCATTTGTGGGAAAGTAACTATCCTTTTGGCTTTCCTCTATTGATGTTTCCATTAGGGCCTGTTGTTTCATGTGTGTGTTTCTTTCCCTTTGGTGTCTCTGATGGGAGCCATGGGTTAATTGTTTCGATTCCTGATCATTGCCTTCACTTCTATTTTGCGACGGAAATAAGGGCGAAGATTTTGGCCACGTAAAATCGGTTTAAGCCCCACCCCCACCCGGTGGAATTCGTTTCACTGACCGTTCCAAGGCGGTTCTTCTGTCGCAGTTTATTTTTGTTATGGTTTGTTATTGAGTGTGTGTTTTTTGCTTAGTTTGTACTAATTTATTTTAGTGCGATTGCGGTGAAAGCTTTAAGCTTATTGAATCGCTCTCGAACACTCATTTCGGGTGTTTTCACGCGCGCGCGAGAGAGAGGCAGTGTCTTTTACACCACTGCTACCCGTTTACACCTGGATGGAGTGGGGCAGCGTCATTAGGACACACCTTGATACCAATAGGCCATTTTGTGGGAAATTAACTGTCCTTTTGGCTTTCCGCTATTGATGTTTCCATTAGGGTCTGTTGTTTCATGTTTGTGCGTCTTTCCCTTTGATGTCTCTGATGGGAGCTGGTGGTTAATTGTATTGATTCCTGATCATTGCCTTCAGTTCTATTTTGATTGTATTCAAAGCTAGACATTACAATAGCACATCCACGTGATACAATGGCGTTATCTGACATTCCGAATACAAGCCTATTCAAAAATGCAATTTTCAGATAAAAACATAGACACGACATAGGTTGTTGGTACTGGTTAAAACTGCCTAGGCGAAGAAGTTCTAACGAGTACCCACAATCTATGTTTCAAACAGAAATAAGAAAAATATACATATCCCTGTGAACCCCATGCAGTTAAGCTATATACAAGTGAAGTTTAAGGAGGTCAAAATGTTTTCGTGATGATTGAGGAACGAACATTTTGTGCACGAAAATCTATGATAGCTCTTATATTTCTGCTCCAAACATTAATTGTGGTGCTCGTGAGGACCACCTTTTGATGTGGTTCGAACAAATACAGTAAAATTTCGCTCGGCCCCCGCCCATCGGGGCTTGAAGAAATAGATGGGCTTTATGATGCTTCCACGCAGAGCTGAAATCCGAACCCACACGAGTCCTGGTACACCGCTTAGAGGAACTAAGCCTGCCAAGGTAAAGCGGTGCAAGTCGGACAGTCCTTGCTTATAAACCCTATTGTTTTCATTGGGCGACATGCTTGAGAAGTCATTTCATCTCATTGTCGGGTAAAAGTCCCACGAAATTTGAAGCAACGTCTCCAAAATGACCTGTACAGTGTTGACGGGGGGGGGGGGGGGGGGGGGGGGTGAAACCTCAAATCAAACAAAACAATCAAAAGTAAAATTGCGCTATTAAGACCACCTAAAAATCTGCCTTTAAACGCTTATTGAGAAGGTTTGAATTCATCTTTGTGCATTCTACTCTCAGTGTCTCCTAATAAGAGACCAGCTTTGGGACTGTTCAAAAGTGGTCTTTAAGACCACTTTTGAACAGTACCAAAGGTAGTCTTAAAATAGGAGTTTTACTGTACCAACCAACTTTGTTTTGACGCGAAAATAAGGAAAATCATATATGCCCATCACGAAAACACACCTATATAATTCTGAACCCCCTAACTCGACTTCATATTTCGTAAACTGGGGTTTACAGGGACAAACCTTATTTTTCTTATTTCAGCTATAAAATATAGATTTTGGGTACTCGTTGTTTACACGCATGAACAAATATTTGAGGCGGTTCTAAGGGGCACCCTCAACATTGTTTGGAGTAAAAAATAGGAAAAATATCACAACTTTTCATCAGAAAAATCTCCATCATTAAGATAGGAAAAATGCACTATGCCTTATGGATGTATTATAATATATTATGATTTCTGCAGCAAACATAGATTCTTAGTCCTCCTTCGAACCGCATAAGCGCAGTCTCGCCAGAGTAATAGTTGCTCCCCGCAATGCAAATCTTGACGTAGCTTCATCCAAGTTGCCTGCGCATGTGCATTTGAAGACCGGAAATGGAAGAATGCTAAGCGCCATTTTTCTCATGTGTCGGCTCAAATGACCTTTTCGCGTGGTGCAGCCTATTTTGGTCTTAGGCAGAGAAAGAGAATAACTTGAAGGCGTGTAAACACAATTTTTCTGTATAAAATGGGGTGTAATGTTGTTTATTGCACGAACTTGCTGACATGACGCAACAATGATCTTATTGTAAGCACTTGCAATGCCAATTTACTGAAGAACGGCCACCGCCCATCGGGGCTTGAAGAACTAGATAGGCAACATGATGCTTCCATGCATAGAAGAAACTGTCCGCACACGAGTACTGGGAAACCGCTTAGAGGATCTAAGGCGGTGCGAGTGAGACCGTCCATGCTTTTAAAACCCCATTGGTTACATTGTACGACTCGGCCCCGCCCTCGGCCCCCGCCCATAGGGGCTTGAAGAAATATATGGGCTGCATGATGCTTCCACGCAGAGCTGAATCCGGCCCGCACACTAGTACTGGTAAACCGCTTAGGGGATCTAAGCCTGTCCAGGAACCGCGGTGCGAGGCGGACCGTCCATGCTAATAAACCCTATTGGTTTCATTGGGCGACAGGGCTTGAGATGTCATTTCATCTCAATGTCGGGTAAAAGTCCCACAAAATTGGAAGCAACGTCTCCAAAATGACCTTTACAGTGTTGACGGGGACGTTAAACCTCCAATCGACCATCGGCCCCCGCCCATAGGGGCTTGAAGAACTATATGGGCTGCATGATGCTTCCACGCAGAGCTGGAACCGACTCGCACACAAGTACTGGTAAACCGCTTAGTGTATCTAAGCATGCCCAGGCACAGCGGTGCGAGTCCATGCCTATAAACCCTGTTGGTTCCATTGGGCAGCAGGTCTTGAGATGTCATTTCATCTCAATGTCGGGTAAAAGTCCCACAAAAATGGAAGGAACGTCTCCAAAATGACCTTTACAGTGTTGATGGGGACGTTTAACCACAAATCAAACAGAATCATTGTACGACAGGACTTCGGATGTCATTTCATCTCAATGTCGAGTAAAAGTCAAACACAATTGGAAGCAGTGTCTCCAAAATGACCTATACAGTGTTGACGGGGACGTTAAACCTCAAATCAAACAAACAAGCATTTTTACTGAAGAACAGTTTCATTTTACGACTTCAGCTTTGTCAGTTTTCAAAACCTTGTTTTATACAGAAATCATTTCATAATTATAGATTTTCCACCCCGACCCCTAGCACAATCATCATATAAACATGGTCTCACCCGTATCTCAGCATCGCCTGTCAGTTTCTCCGGCGACCTCTTTCAATTATCTCTGTCAGGGTCCTTTAGACAGCACTATATATGCCATTAGCTCTTGTCCAGCATGACCCCTACCTGTCGCTCACGGCCTAAGTAAACTGTGTCCTGAACAGGGGACAAATATGAAAAGAGGCTGTACATGACAGAATCTAGACAAAGACCTTACAACCATTAATTCATATCGGCCTTTACATCCACCCAGTTCCTTTGGGCAGCTCAGAAACTGTAAACGGATCATGCGATCAGTGAAGACTCAGATCAGCCTGCTCTTCCGAGCAGGCTGATCTGAGTCTTAACTGGTCGCACATATCTTGTTGTATGTTTAGCCGTGCTCTGTCTGCAATTGTATCACTATAAAATTGTTGTTACTTGCTTCACGAATAACCGTAAATGAGGTTATTTAAATCGCTGGCACATCCAAAGTGCCCAGCCCCTTTTATGAGATAATTGTCACTGTTAAGGGTCAGGAATAAAGGGACGATTACCACCTTCTGTTAACCCTAGTTATCTGGGCATATGTTGACCTTAGGCCTTTTGAAATGTCCGGCAGTTGAAACGAGTTTGGGATCGCTGTTAAAGTGGTCGTAGATTGATTCTCCGATAACAGTTCTGTGTCCGGTATTCAATTGCTAATTTTCGTGTCATTCAGCATCTCAAATTGAGGTAATATATGGAACCTCGGTAGAAGCTGGGGTAATACATACACAGTATTAATACAGTTTATCATATGACGTCGTGTCTGAGAGTGTAATAACGCCATGTAATATTTTAGATAATCCACTAGTGGATTAAATATGCAAATTAGCTAGATACGTCCCGTAACGTTACATGTACGACGTCCTTAACGACGTCGCGTTTTCTAATGGCGGAATATTGACATTTTTGTAAACAATTGTGAATAAAGTGTCTGAGAGTGTAATAACGCCATGTAATATTTTCGATAATCCACTAGTGGATTAAATATGCAAATTAGCTAGATACGTCCCGTAACGTTACATGTACGACGTCCTTAACGACGTCGCATTTACTAATGGCGGAATGTTGACATTTTTGTAAACAATTGTGAATAAAATGCGTTTTAAATGTCATATGATAAATAGAATCTTGCATTCGTGCTAATGTATTATTGAATTTATTAAACTCGTTGAGGAAAAGGGATAAAATGCTCGGCACAGCCTCGCATTTTATCCCTTTTCCTCAACTCGTTTAATAAATTCAATAATACATGAGCACCCATGTAAGATCCTCTATAACCTGATCTGCCACATTGTATCACGTAGAGTAGCTGTTTTAAGATCGGCGTATCACACGAGACGCGGAGCGCCGAGTGTCATGTGCAAAAATACACGATGCGTGATACTGTGCGACAGGTGAAAATCTGTTTATTATATACCTTTTAGCTTCCAAGAAATTTATTTTTTCAAAGAAATTAGCGGGGAATTTTGACGTTATATTCCGTTTGGTAAGTGACGTCATCATGTTTACACACCGGGTTTCTCGTTGCATATGGGTGGTTTCTAACGTCGCAGCTATCGCCGGACTTGGAGGTAGTCTCGTTTTGAAGGATGGTGATACGGGATTCTGTATTTTTGTTTTGAGAAACGAGTAGTAGACAAATTCTCTGAAGTATATAAAAAAATTTATGTAGGTACTCGTACCATATAACGTAGCTATAAGTTAGTGGATAATACATGTCATAAAAATCATATGTGCACACTTGTAATAATTATATGTTATTGACTTTATAGTGTGAAATTTTCGGCACGAGCTCATGTGGCGAAGGACGCTCGAGCGAGTGCCGAATATTTAACAATATATAGTCAATAGCATTTTTATTATGTACCCAAAATTTAACCGTTTGCTAGAATTCAGCATTGACTGGTATAGAAATCTGCGCCCAATAGCGCCATCGTGAAGTTGACATTAACGTTGGTGGATATTACGTCATTTAAACATTGACGTTTCTCAACACAGGACGCCATTTACCGTAACGTCGGTTTTAAAATAAAGTATTGAATCTAAAAAGACTGCTGGTATTTCATATTTGAAAGCATAAAATGCGCTTTATGCACTTTGTCACAAACTGTATTAGTTTTGTTTTACGTTCTTTACGCACGATGAGATGGCTGCCGGATTTTTATTCTCGAAATAGTCAAATTTGAAAGTACATTCAGTGGCCATAAATGAGTTCCCAAAACTGTTTGACGTCGTGATGTGCGTAAATCTGTGACTACATTTCCAGATCAAATAACTTAAAAATAAATGATCCAATGCATGCTATGTTTACTAGGTGGTATTGTTTATTCATTACCAATAACAAATATAGCAATTGTTCTTAGAAATCTTGCCATGCATAGCTCTGGTGTATTCTTCATTTAGAGTACCGTGGTTTTAAAAATGGATTCAAAAATCTGCACTGGCTTACAGATTTCTTCTTATTCTGAATGATTAAGATTTTATCTTATAATCTATATAATTTTGGTCACTCTGATGTCTTTTTAGTATGATGGACAGCTGAGAAACCAAATATGTTTAAATTTTTTTCCAATTGAATAAATACATTATTAGAAGTGGGTGGGGGTAATTTTACCCCTGACAGTAAAATTGTTGTTTTGGAAACATTAAGTAAGTAGGCTGCATCGTTTCTATCTAAATTACTGGCACACTCTCCAATGTTTAAGTTACAATCATTGAAAAGAAGAATCTTTCTTTAATATAGGAAATGTAGCTATCAACAGTGGATAATCATCAAGATGGGTGTTACTCTTTATGGGGGTACCCGTAGAGTTTGACAAATTTATTTGACACTGTTATACGAAAGATGAAGTCTTTTGTAAAAATATAGTCCAAAATGGTGCTTTTAACTAACAATATTTTTTTACAAAATTTTACAACACATTTTGATGTTGTGTTATGGGGCGCAAAGAGTGCACGGCTGTTCAAATAAACCCATTTTTTCCTGGACCTCCTTGCTGCTTCAGTCCCCTAGTATATATTCAAACCAACCGTTTTTTCTAAAACTATTATTCAGTATCTCTCAAATGAGATATATCACAGATACCGTTTTCTGTCTGTTTCCTTAGTGTCTATCACCAAAAAGTTTGCTTTTCCGTGATTTGCACGAATATATGTTCCATCCGAAAGCAGTTTAAATTTCCCATAATGTACTGTCTCTAGGTAAAATTATACACAATCAGATTGTTTTGCAGTATTTTGCCAACATTTCTACCAATTTATATTTAAAAAGACCGGAAATTGATAATTTTATAACTCTTGTAGTACACCTACATTGATTTTTCAAAAGAAATGTGCTAATATGTATGCTGTCTGGTGTTGCCATGGCAACTGATAACATCACCATTGTACTAAGTGCTGATGTATGTAACAGGTGAAAAAAATCCTGTTCACCTTTACCCGGCCGGGGATCGAACCCGGTCCGCCGGATCGACAATCAAACACTCTACCGCGTCGCTATAAAAGCCGGCTTGTACCGCAAGGCAGTACAAGTGTGCTATATTCCTATACCCTATGATATTCTCCCCCTCCACATTGAAATTCGTCCTCGAATTTCTGGGAGTCCGAGAATCACGTGAAATGATACTCGAGGAGTTTAATGCACATGTGGGTTATTTACGGTGGGCGCCAAATGTAACAGGTGAAAAAAATCCTGTTCACCTTTACCCGGCCGGGGATCGAACCCGGTCCGCCGGATCGACAATCAAACACTCTACCGCGTCGCTATAAAAGCCGGCTTGTACCGTAAGGCAGTACAAGTGTGCTTTATTCCTATACCCTATGACATGTAAACACATAAACCCTAATTAGTGATATGGGCCATTTAGCATTTGAGTATGATTTGTAATTAGTTAGGAAATTGCAACTATTTCAGACCATATTTTTCCCCAATTTCTTGTCAGCCATTTTGGGAACTCATTTATGGCCACTGAGTGTAGTTCTGTTATGAACGAGACTGCATATCTACGGTTAATATGCACTTGACTACGGACAATATGGAAAACTACGGAACATAGTAAACTGGACGTTTTCTGGGGTATATAATAAGACATGGTTACATGGTTACTGGGGAGTAACGTCATAACCCCATCGGTGACAACTCTGTTTTCTATTGGATTTCTTTTATACAATAATGTTATTAATTAAGTGACAATTTTATTAATTGACACCATTAAAAGCATGACTATTATTTTTGACCTCAGTGTTAATGCGGATGACCTCGAACAATCGGTAGATTGAGATAGCAGTATTTTCAGCAAAGCTTTTTCACGCCATTTGGTACATTATTGCAACGTTTTCCAATGGAGTATTTTACAGCCGACGTCCTGATATGTTATATCTGACGTCGTTATAGCGGACGTCGTGATTTGGGACGTCATCAATCGCGCAGTTCTGCAAGCACTACGTTGATCACGAAGCTCAGTTGAAAATTATTAACGTCATGTTCGAATAAAGTCCAATACTGGAAGGACCGACTTAATTAAAACAATCAAAAGGGTTATTTTCTCATTATTTAATAGTTGAAAAATATTGTGGTGCATGAAATTATAATCCTTTTATGCACCCCAACAGAAATTGATGTACTATTTTTATATTGCATACCAGCAGAAGAAAACTACTATACAGTCGAACTTCAATGGCTCGAATACCTTTGGGACCTCGAAAATCTGTTCGAGACAGGGACAGTTCGAGCCACTGAGGTTACTGCCAGGAGGCATAACGAGATACTTTTAGACATCTTTTTGGTGTTCTATAATGAAAATGCATGCTGTGTGTACTCATTAGAATCGCCTCATCGAGGCGATTCTAATGAGTACACACAGCATAAATTTGCAAGATAAAAGACTAAAATCTCCTTAATTATCCCCCACTATTTCTTATGTAGAGGATTTCGCTAGGGGCTCAAGAATGGGTTCGAAACATCCATGGTGAACGAGCCATCGGTGTTCGAGCCATCGAAGTTCTACTGTATGTAGATTCAGTTGAAGTTGAAGCAACATATGGAACCCCAACTAAAATAGAGACAATTTGTTGAACTCCACCTGAAACGGAGGGCAATGCGGAACCAATTTTCTGATGGCAGTCTAAGGCAAAACGCGGCAGTAACCATGTCTTAATACACGTCTGCTCATATCATTTTATGACATGACATTATCTACTAAATAACAGCGATGTTATATGAAAAATAGAGGATCTAACACGAGTGGTCATTTCATATCAAATTTATGAAACGAGCCTCCGGCGAGTTTCATAAATTTCATATGAAATGATCACGAGTGTAAGGAAGGTTCGTTTCATAAATTTCATATGAAATGACCACTCATGTAAGATCCTGTTTATCATATGACCACTTTAAATTGGATTTCATCGCCTTTAAATTTGACAAAGTTTCCACAAAAAATGCACTATTGACATGGACGTCGTCATGACGTTACTTAATCCCGCCAAAGTGTTATTACACGTGCTGTCATACGATTTTTATTACACGACGTAATCCACTCTTTATCAACAACGTCATGTGATAAAACACATTATCACATACTTGTTTCTATATTAACACCCATAACCATAATTTTGCATATGCGATAACGGCGAAACAAACCGAAGGTTATGGAACTGCCCCTGATAACCAGTTTTTGCCCGTCTGGGCTGATAACCGGAAGTAATATATTTTTACATTAAGAGAGTTAATCGTGCCCGAATAATACACTTCTGGACTGTGTCCAGGCCTTTAAACGTAAAAATCGATTGATCTACTTTAAAAACAAGAAATATCTTTAAAAAAGATATGCGGCGTAGATTTAATTGGAAGGTTGTTTAGAAACCAGTGCTTCAGCTGAAGTGCACGACCCGCCGGATGCTTTTAGCTTTATGAGTGTTACCATATATGGGTATGGTGGCCATTTTGGTCATGTGACCTGGACCTAAAACGGTTCCCCCAATAAATGCGCCTTATCGTAAGGAGCAAAAATATATCTTATACTTTAGTACTGTTTTCTGAATCGTTTGCAGGAAAAAATGAATTCTCACTTTTCCAATACAAAAGCATATGTGTCAAAGTTTGACCTAGGCACAAAGAAGGTCAAGGTCAACCCAGGGTCACCATTTGAGCAATTTATGATGGGCCTACGTCCCAGATGCTATTTATCAAGTTTCGTGGAAATCTGCCCAGTGGTTCTGGAGAAGACTATTTTGAAGGGTTTTTACTATATATGGCTTGGCGGCCATTTTGGTCATGTGACCTGGACCCCATGAGCAAATTTTGGTTTCCCCCATCCCATAGAGGCTCCATATGAAATTTGACCTTAATCGGCCCAACGGTTTCCGAGGAGAAGCAGTTCGAGAATTTTCACATTTTTTCGCCTCGGCGAGGCTATACTAAATGGAATGTAATATTTCGCAAGTTCATTGGTTAGATCTCATTGATATCTATCAGTATGCCAAAATTGTTTTAATATTCCAAGCGGTTAAGTCACTATCACCAATTTTCACAAACGGGTTACGGACGGACAGACAGACAGACCGTATATGGCTTGGTGGCCATTTTGGTCATGTGACCTGGACCCCATTAGCAAATTTTGGTTTCCCCCATCCCATAGAGCCTCCATATGAAATTTGGCTTCAATTGGCCCAACGGTTTCCGAGGAGAAGCAGTTCGAAAATTTTCACATTTTTCGCCTCGGCGAGGCTATACTAAGTGGAATGTAATATTTCGCAAGTTCATTGGTTAGATCCCATTGATATCTATCAGTATGCCAAAAATTGTTTAAATATTCCAAGCGGTTAAGTCTATATCACCAATTTTCACAAACGGGTTACGGACGGACAGACAGACTGACAGAATGACACGGTGATTTTAGGGCACTCTTCGGTCGCTTTTTCTGCAGGTCGTGTAATATGAGCTACAATAGTGACAGCAACAATTGTCTAGCTATGAAGTGGTTTACTGTATTCAAACAATTCAGATGTCACGCGAGGAAAAATAGCTTTGCAGAGGGCGGTGTACCGCCTGTTTGAGCTAAGGTCAATGTAAAAGGTCAAGGTTAAAAACATGACCTCATTTCAAGAGCATATGATCTCAAGTATATGCACAACAAATAAGAAAACGTTATCATTCACTGTTTTTGAACACAAATTCTAGGGTTAACATTTAGGGTTGTCGCTATGGTGAACGTAAACGCATAGACGGACGAACAAACGGACGAGCAGACAAACGGACGGAAACTTGATCTTATGTGCACCTAACTAAAACTCAAATTACACTTATTCCTTTTCAGAATTTATATAACATTAATGATATTCGAAAATGTCCATTTTGTGTTAAAATGGAGGAGATAAAGTATGCTGAAGACAAATGATACACTGCAACTTTTATTTAGCATATATTGTAAATTAAACATCTGTCAATTTGTAATGCGATTATTACATGTTTTTGTCATGCTATATCTCTTTATTGGTTTCATTGGGCAACAGGGCTTGAGGTGTCTTTCATCTCAATGTCGGGTAAAAGTCCCACAAACTTGGAAGCAACGTCTCCAAAATGACCTACACAGTGTTGATGGGGACGTTATACCTCAAATCAAACAAACAATTCCTTTCGCAGAAAATTCTTCCTTTCGCGAAAGGAACCTTCCTTTCGCGTAATGGTTCCTTTCGCTATATAGACCAACCACGTGAAATTAGGTAAAAAAAGCTATTCATCGCAGCAGTTACAGAATTCACTAGAATCCCAATTATACATATGACGTATGGTCATCAAAGGACAAGACGGTGAGCAAGCCGAAATTGTATATATTTTTCATTCATGTCTCACATAAAAAATGAAACATCTCCTAGGTTAAAACTTCGGTAAACTGTCGTATTTTTTTTAGTAGATTTATTTATGCAAATCATTGACCAATGAAATGGTCATCTCCTTGGACATGTGGTTTTATTGACCAATGGAGTAACGAAAAAAGTAGGACAAAAGCAAAACCATAACGGCTACGCCGTAATAAACAGTTTCAATCAGCATTTACGCGTGAAACTGATGGTGAGCTACCATCTAAAGGTGCAAGTCCGTTCCCCTCTATTGGGGACATAACAGTTGACCCCAATGGGGTCGCTAAACTGTTAGGTAAGCTCAAGATACATTAGGCATCTGGGCCCGATGACCTGAATGCCAGGGTACTTAAGGAATGTAGTGCTGAAATATCTCCTGTGTTGGCCTTTATCTTCAATCAATCACTTGCCCAGGGCACTGTACCAGATGACTGGCGACAAGCAAATGTAACCCCGGTCTATAAAAAAGGGGAAAAATATGACGCAGCAAATTATAGACCAGTGTCGCTAACATGCATCTGTTGCAAAACCCTGGAGCATATATTAGTAAGCAACATCAACAAGCACTTAGCCTTTGAGAGCATTCTTGCTGACTGTCAACATGGTTTCCGGAGTCAAAGGTCTTGCGAAACGCAGCTTGTTCAATTTTACCATGACATTGTGAGCAATCTGGATGGAGCCATAAACCGTGGCCACTAACAGACTGACTTGATCATCATGGACTTTGCTAAGGCCTTTGACAAGGTACCTCACAGAAGGCTATTACATAAACTGGAGTACTATGGGATAAGAGGATCCACGCATAGGTGGATTAGCTCATGGCTCTCTGGGCGCTCACAACAAGTTGTACTTGATGGCAAAGCGTCTGATCCAGTCCCTGTTTTATCTGGAGTCCCCCAAGGTTCGGTCCTTGGACCGGTCCTTTTCTTGGTTTTCATTAATGATCTCCCCGATAATATCAGGTCATCGGTCCGTTTGTTTGCTGATGATTGTGTCCTGTATAGGAACATATATTCTCCTTCTGACTGTCTTATTTTACAAGATGACCTGGATCAACTTGCACAGTGGGAGGCCGATTGGCAAATGAAGTTCAATGTGGCCAAATGTCACTCAATGAGAGTGTCACGACACCCTCCGGACAAGCAAATTAAGTTTGACTATACTCTTCACCAGCAAGTTTTGGAGCATGTTCAATCCGCCAAATATCTTGGTATCACCATCACTGACGATCTTGATTGGGGTCAACATATCTCAGAGATTACATCTAAAGCAACTAGGACTTTGGGATTCCTTAGACGGAACTTGGCTTTTGCACCTAGGCAGACAAAGGATGTTGCATATAAAACATTGGTTCGCCCTCAACTCGAATATGCATCACCCATTTGGCATCCCTATGTTAAAACTCAGACTCAGCAGGTGGAGAAGGTGCAGAGGACAGCTGCTCGATGGACCTGTAGGCGATGGCGAAATAGAAGTAGCGTCGGTGACATGCTTAATGAGCTAGAGTGGCCGTCCCTGGAGGCCCGTCGTGAGCAGTCCTCTTTAACCTTCTTCTACAAGATACACTCTGATTCAGTGTCTATTGATAAAGGTAGGTACTTGACCCCTGTAACACTGTCGACCCAAACAAGGGCATCAAAAGTAAACGACTCACAATATCGTAGATACCAGTCCTATAGTGATGCCCTGAAGAACTCGTTTTTTCCTAGAACTATTCCCCAATGGAATAGTCTTCCCTCCTCTGCGGTGAATGCCAAGTCCGCAGAAGAGTTCAAAGCCCGCACAGTGTAAGATTGGGACTCAGAGGTATGCGTTTTAGGATACCTCTGTTATGCAAATTGTAAATAGTTTTAAGGACGCATCCAGTGCCTCTCTTTTTTTTTCTTTTTTTTTCAGCTAAATTCTAAATTTAGCCACCCAATCAACTGAGGTAATGGCCAGATATGACCGACTCAGTATAAGAAGATAGATAGATAGATAAAAATCACCAGTGACACCGTCATTGCAAACATCTACGTCATCACTAACAACTAGTCATCACGTGATGTAAACATTCTAGCGCAATCTGTCAAATGGGGTTTCACGACACGTCAACCTTTGTGTGTAGTTTTTATGTCGTCTCCACGGAAAAAAAAGAGAAAAGTATAGAAGATATAGTATAGAGGAGATAAAATGAGGTACACGGGAGACAGAGGAAAATGAATGAAAGTGTAGAAACAGAAGAGACAGCAACCTCTCCGCACCCCCACTCCACCCCCACCTAAACACACAAACACCTTTACCTGTTGCAAGCTCGACTGGCCTTGCACATCTTTAAGCCAATATCAGTAGGACTCCACAGTGGAGCAAGATAAAACGGCATCAGCGACCCCCAAAATGAACACTCAACATCAACAACCAACAACCACTTGAACGGATTTTAGAATTAAATCGAGACAGTACACAGGAACTCGTTTCATAAAAGGCGAACTCCCACCCTTTTGCCATGAGTGTCTGTGAAAACGCATGACCGAAGAGAGAGAAGGTGTCAATTGAGAAAACGCACACATTTGTTGAAGACATGAAAAATGTGAACACTGAAAGAGACACTACGGGGGATGTCAAACATCTCCACAGTTGCGGACCAAAACCCCATTTTGTGACCTTGATTACGGGTAAAACATAGTACCGAATTCACATGAAGCAACAACGTTTGGCGGATCCATCAATATGTAAATATGGCGCTACGCCGTATAAATATAGAAACGAGATGTGATAAACAGATTATAACATGGTGTTTTGGTTATCGCCCGCAGTATCAACCCTCGACCATTATCAGCCCGAGAGCTTTAGTGGGGTCTCGGGTTGATATTGCGGGCGATAACCAAAACCCCATGTGATAATCTCTAATTCTTCCATAGCTCCAAAAATGGCATATTTTTCAGACGATTTTATATGCATATATATTTCTCCTATTTCTTCTGCAAATACAGAGTGTAGATACTCGTTAGAACCACCTTATTTATATAGGCTGTTCAAGAGAATATTAAACAATCTATGTTTAGAGTAGAAATAAGTAAAATAGCATATACCCCTGAAGCTTCCACCTTTCTCAATATCAAACATAGTTTTAAAGTATTATGAAAACATGCCTATACGAATACATTGTGATTTTTACCGCCAAAAATGAAAAATTGTGATATTTTTCTTATTTCTGCTCAAAATATAGATTGTGGGTACACGTTAGAACCACCTCATCGAGGCGGTTCTAACGAGTACCCACAATCTATTTTTAGAGCAAAAATAAGAAATATACGATTTACCCCTATAAACCCCACTTTTGCTATATAAAAGTGGGGTGCATGGGGGTCAAAATAATATAAACGTGTTTTCGGGATGGATGTTCAAATCACGAGCGTGTTGACGTGATGTGAAATATGTGAAGGAAATGTGTTGCTTATCCTTACGCAGGATGTTCAATAAACCAGATCACATCACGTTAACAAGTCCGTGAAATGAAGACCCCCCTAAACCCCACTTTATATAGAGAAAAATAGGGTTAACGGGGGAATACATTATTTTGCTTATTTCTGCTCCAAGGCATAGGTTGTGGGTACTCGTTAGAACCGCCTCAATGAGGCGGTTCTAACGAGCACCCATAACCTATGTTTTGAGCATTTATAAGAAAAATATCACCGATTTTGACCAGAAAAGTAGCCATTTTCGAGATGTGAAAAATGTACTGATGTCGCACGGGTGTGTTATCGTAATGAGAGGACCAAGGGTCCTGAGCCGCTCACCAGAGTGCTGAGAGTTTATGGAGCCATTTCATTTCTGAGAAGATTTTTGAAGGGTTTTTGCCCTGGTAGCCATCATGGTCATGTAACCTGAAAATGGGCCCACTGGTTCTGGAGAAGAAGATTTCTGAAGAGTTTTTACCTTGTGTGGTCATCGCGGCAAGGTATTGGTCATGTGACCAAACTCATATTAGTAAAATTTTCATTTGTTTGTTCCTAACAGCTTTCATGTGAAATTTGGTTACACATGCAGCAGTGGTTTCTGTGAAAGTAAGTTTTATTTTTCATATCTGAATGACCTTGCGCCAAGGTCAGAGAATTGCATTGGCCTTTAATACCCAAGTAGTTTCGTCCATTCAACTAGCTAACTGCATCTACCGAATTTCAGATCACAGGCTGCAATAGTTTCCGAAAAATACACATTTTTTTTACTTTCTCCAATACAAATGTCCATGCGACCAAATTTGACCTTATGGTAAAATAGGTAGAGTCCATCCAGGAGTCATCATTTGAAGAAACAATGATGGGCCCAAGTCCTCAATGCTTCATACCAAGTTTCATCAAAAATCGGCATATTGGTTCTGGTGAAGAGGATTTATGAAGTGTTTTTATCTTATATGGGCGAGGTGGCAATATTGGTCATGTGGCAACGCTCACATTAATAAACTTTCATTTTTTTATTTCTATAAGCTTTTATTTATAATTTGGTCACAAACGGCCCAGAGGTTCCAGTGGAAAATAAGTTTAAATTTTCATATATGAAAGGCCTTAGGCCATGGTCAAGGAATGGCCTTGACCTCGAATAATCATAATATTACAGCTTCGTCCACGATTTAGCTAACTGCATCTACCAGACTGCAATATTTTCCGAAAAAAAAAAAATACATGGTTTTGATTTTTTTCCATACGAAAGTCTGTGACAAAATTTGAGCTTGGCGTAAAATAGGTCAAGGTCATCCGAGTGTCATCATTTGATCAAACCGTGATGCGTCCAAGTCCCAATGCTATATTCTAAGATTCATGACCATCGGTCCTCTGGTTCCGGAGAAGAAGATTTTTAAAGGGTTTTAACTTATAATGGCATGACGGCCATCTTGGCCATGTGACCAAACTCATTTTAACTAATTTTTATTTCCTTGTTCCTAAAGGTGCTTGTATGAAATTTGATTACAAATGGCTTAGTGGTTTCTGTGGAAAATAAGTTTTAATTTTCATATCTGAATGACTTTGGGCCAAGGTCAAAGAATGACATTGACCTTGAATACTCATATAGTTTTATCCACTTATTAAGCTAACAGCATCTACCAGTTTTCAGATCACAGGCTGCAATAGTTTCTAAAAAAAATACACAATTTTGACTTTTTCCCATATAAAAGTCTATGTGACCAAGTTTGACCTTGGTATAAAATAGGTAAAGGTCATCTGAGGGTCATCATTTGAACAGACTATGATAAGCCTGATTCCAAATGCTACATACCAAATTTCCTGGCAATCGGCCCATTGGTTCCAGAGGAGAAGATTGTTGAAGGGTTTTACCATATATGGGCGTGGCGGTCATGTTGGTCATGTGACCTATATAAACCCCGCGAATAAACTTTCGCTCCTTCATTCCACAGAAGCTCCATATGAAATTTGACTTCAATCGGCCCAGTGGTTTCAGGGGAAAAGATGTTGACAGACACACAACATACAGACAGATAGCAGAAAACAGACAACGGAGCCTTGCCAAGCTATAAGATGACCTATGAGCTTCGGGTCAGGTAAGCTCAGGTAAGCTCAGGTAAGCTAACAACTAGCCTTTGCGTATACATTTACTTGAGCAAAATGGTACGAAACACAACGATGATCCATCCACATTTCTTGTTGCAGAGCTGGAATAAATGCAAAAACGAATATGTAATTATTAAGGCATTAACACAATACCATCATACATATCTAAACTTATTCGTCAGCGACTTCAACAATCGAAATAAAGTGTTGGTGTCAGTTGTCCAAAGTATTGTTAGCTTAACGAGCTCGTTAGTGGTCAAATTGTTAAGTGTTCCAGCAAGTACAATATTTAAAAAGTTGTTATTTTTGCTGAAAATATTACGCAAACACACATATACAAACACATTGCCACCTTTATCGCCGAAAAAATGAAAATTTTATGATGAAAAATTGTGATATTTTTCTTATTTCTGCTCTAAATATAGATTGTGGGTACTCGGGTTCTAACGAGTACCCACTATCTATATTTTAGAGCAGAAATAAGAAAAATAAGGTTACCTCCAGAAACCCCAGTTTTACTATACAAAAGTGGGGTTCAAGGGGGTCAAAATTATATAGGCGTGTTTTCGTGATGAAAATGTGAAAAGCTTTTGCATCTGCCAAAGCTGCTCACATTTTTTCAGCAAAAATATGACACCATTTTTCGTATTAAATGATAAAATTTTCAACGATACGTTTACTAACGACTGCTTAGTTTTGAAAAACTGGCACCTGATTGGTATGTTTATTAAACAATACTTTCGATACATGTACCGTAATGAATGTAAAGCCTTTCTAAGTGATATCGCCGAATGATTACTAAATAGTAAATTGACTTGAAAACACTTCTGCAGCAAGAAATATCTGAGCCTGAATTTTATGATGACCTAGTTTAGATTTTTAGGAAATTAATCGGTTGTATTGAAGTGAATGCAATGATCAAGAATCGATACAACCATAACGAGAACACGCCTATATAATTTTGACCCCCTCATACCCCACTTTTATATAGTAAAACTGGGGTTTAAGGGGGTATACATTATTTTTCTTATTTCTGTTCAAAAACATAGATTGTGGGTACTCGATAGAACCGCCTCGTCGAGGCGGTTCTATCGAGTCCCCACAATCTATGTTTTGAGCAGAAATAAGAAAAATATCATAATTTTTCATCTTAAAATTTCTAATTTTTGGCCAAAAGATTGGCAATGTATGTGTATAGGCGTGTTTTCGTAATGTACCCAACACCTACCATCAGAGACATCAAAGGGAAAGAAACACGAACATGAAACAACTAGACCCTAATGAAAACATCACAAGCGAAAAGCCAAAAGGCCAGTTACTTTCCCACAAAATGACAAAACGGCTATTGAAATAAAAAAGATATTAGCAATGCATACATGCACAGAACAGCTATAGCAAAAATAAAACGCTACAGAAGAACTGCCTTGGAACGGTCATTAAAATTATTTCACGTGGGGAGGGGGTGGGGGCTTAAATCAGTTTTACATGGAGATAACCCGCGTCATTGGTTCTGTAGATCACGAAAACACACCTATATAATTTTGACTCCCTCCAACCCCACTTTTATATAGTAAAACTGGGGTTTCAGGTGGTATACCGGGGGTATACCTTATTTTTCTTATTTCTGCTCTAAAATTTTGATTGTGGATACTCGTTAGAACCGCCTCGATGAGGCGGCTCTAACGAGTGCCCACAATCTATATTTTGAGCATAAATAAGAAAAATATCACAATTTTTCATCTTAAAATTATCAGTTTTTCGGCGATAAAGGTGGCAATGTATATGTATAGGCGTGTTTGCGTAATGGTTGTTTAGATAAATATTTTTTTTTAGTCCGCATGTAGGCATTCTAGCTTATCTGTGCTACATCTCCGAGGACACAGAAACCATTCGACCGACTACAGAGATGAAACAACGAGGAGGACTCGACAGCATGGAATAACTGAAATGCTGGAGCAAAAGAAAACCAACAGTAAGACTTCGGTGAGATCGACCAGAGACAGAGAATCAAGTACCACCAACATTACCAAAAGCATTTTAAGTAAGCCTTTACGCTGGAAGCGTCCGTCATAGAATCTGCGGGCCGAGCCGTCAGCGTGCAGTTAAAGAAGGAAGCAAAGTTATCAATCGTGATTGGATTAACTACCAGGCATGAAGTATGTCATATAACATTTATGTTGTATCCAATCCTTTTATATCGAAGAATGATTTTACGAAATTGGGTACTGAAATCATGGCATATCATGAAATCAAGCATATAAATTTTTCTGAATTTATATACTAAGTCACCATAAAATTCTGGTTCCGATAGGCCTTGTTGCAAAAGAGATTTAAGTCCAGCATTGTATTTTGAAACAAAATCGGAATGGCGTCTATAAAACTTAGAAAAAAGCTTTCCGTAGTTTATGATACCGATAACCGTGATTAAGAAGTTTAGCGGTAAACAATTTATTACGAGTGTTGAAGTCAGTTATATGACTAGACACTCTGGCAAATCGAATTATTTGCGAAATATAAACGCCATAGGATGTCGCACGAGTAACAACACCACGCAAGAAAGGACAATTTACATTCTCAAAATCCAAATCACCACGTTTATCATTATTTTTGCAGGAAACAAGCCCTTCTACAATGGATAAATGTAAATCCAAAAACATGGCTTCAGTATCAGAAAAATTTGATTTATTTAATTGAAGTTATGGAGGGTGAATTTGACTGATCAAACCATCGAATAGGTAATGTTCAAATTATAAAACAATCCAAATATCTAGACGTCGAGCTAAAACCTTCAATGGTTTCAATAACAATAATAACAATAATAATAATCGACCTTATTTATAGAGGGTAACACATTTAGTATTAGTACTAATCTTCCATGTGGCCCTCTTTTCCTGGGTAGGAACCAGTATTAAGCAATATGGATAAAGTCTCTTGCTGAAGGAAACAACACTTGGCGCTTGCGGGGTTCGGACCGGCTACCCCTCGATCTCAAATCCGATGCTTTATCACTGCACCATCAACGGAAAAGGACATCATGAAGTTTCTTTCATAACAAAATAAGAACAAATCAGCCACAATGTGTGCGCATTTCGTACCCATCGGAACACCCTAAATTTGTTGAAATAACTTAGTATCAAATCTTAATAATATATAAATACTGTCAAGTAGAAAAGTTAGAGATCCATAAATTTTCTGACATGACCATGATGTATGTAAGTTATATGCATTTCAGAAGTGAAAAAAAAAAAAAACAACAACATTTCTAACAATACTTGCATGACAGAGGACATCTTCTCTATGGAGTGTATATTCAGTCAAATTGTTAAGTTTTTCTTTTATAAGATTATGAGGAAGTGGAATGTAAAGCATGGAAAAATCATAAGTAGACAAACTAAATCTGGATTTCAATTTATTTAAAACCTCATTCGAATAGTTTTTTTTTCCTGATCTTTCAAAGACTGTGACCCAACATTTAACCACATGTTTTGATGGCAGTTAGACAAAAAGCGAATAATTTAGAAAGTACACTAGTGGTACAAGAGCTTTAATTTGCAATAATCCGTGCTCTGTATGGTCTTTTATGAAGTTTAAGTAACCAGTATAGAGTAGGAAGCTTGTCCTGACCTGTAACACATACAGTAAACTCGGTCGGGCCCATCGGTTCTAACTGTTGGTTTTCTTTTGCTCCAGCATTTCAGTGGTTCCTTGCTGTCGAGTCCTCATCGTTGTTTCATCTCTGCGGTCGTTTGATTTTTGTGTTCTCGGAGATGTTGCACTGATGAGTTAGGAGACCTTCATGCGGGCTGAACAACTTGTCTTAATCGCGACGGAAGTAAGGGCGAGGATTGCGGCCGCGTAAAATCGATTTAAGCTTCCAGTGGAATTCGTTTCACGGACCGTTCCAAGGCGGTTCTTCTGTCGCGGTTTATTTTTGTTAAGGTTTGTCTTTGAGTGTGTGTATCGCTTATACTTTTTTGTTTTGGATAGCCAATTGGCCATGTTGTGAGAGAGTGACTGTCCTTTTGGTTTTCCGCTATTGGAGTTTCCATTAGGGTCTAGTTAATTCATGTTTGTGTTTCTTTCCTTTTGGTGTCTCTGATGGGAGCTGTGGTTAATTGTATCGATTCCTGATCATTGCCTTCACTTCTATTTTGGTGGCTGAATGACAAATATGGCCATTAATTACAGACTTCTTTTCAGTCAGAGGCTATAGTTCCTAGGCCTTTGTACCACCAAGTTCTTGCTCAAGAGTGTTAATGAAGTAGAGCCGTCAAACAACGACGACATTGTTAGTGGCCTATGAAAGTCTGGAATATCTACTTTAAGGTGACGTAAAGACGTCTTAGGTTTAGGAGGTAGTAAGTTAGAGCTTTGACACTAGAAAGAAATGCGTATGTTTACTAGTTCCGAAATGCAAAGTAAAAATTCAAACTGGAATAACTTTTGAACCGCTAAAAAGAAGGCTTCTAACCTAGTCGAGTATTAAATTGTAACCCAATCATAGTTGATAACTCTTTCTTCTTTGCTACACGACGGCGGGTCAGGTCCACGACCCTTTGATCACTTCAACCTAAGTTTTTGCTTAATGTAATGTCCTTGGTCCGGTCCTCCTTGATTCTATCACTGCTGGCTGTTAGATTTTTTCGGTGTATTTGCTACGGACCCGCATCTTATTTCATCACAGCAATTTTAATTCATCTGCTTGTTTCCTGGTATGCCTCGGTGATTGAGTCAGAAAACATCTATGTGAAACGCAAACCATATGTGTTTTCTTTAATAATATTTGAACCGAGGGAGAAGATTCGATTCATCTCCCCCCACTCACAGTGTTAGTGCTGCTGAGCGTCCTTAGGCGATGATTCTGGTTTTGTTCGTTCTTAGTGGCCCGTTGCCACACCATTATGAAACACGCTTATTCAAATATATTGAAATTTTTACCAGCAAAAATACAGGTTTTCAGATGAGAAGAAAAACCTAATAGTTGTCATATTTTTGCTTGAAACATAGATTGTGGGTATTCGTTAGATCTGCCTCGTCGAGGTGGTTCCAAGGAGTACCCACAGTCTATATTTCTGAGCAGAAATAAGGAAAATAATGTTCCCCTTTGAACCCCAGTTTTACCGTATAAAAGTGGGGTATAAGGAAGTCAAAATAGAAGTGAAGGAATTGGTCAGGAATCGATACAATTAACCCACAGCTCCCATCAGAGACACCAAAGGGAAAGAAACACAAACATCCCTAATTGAAACATCAATAGCGGAAAACCGAAGGGACATATAGGCATGTTTTCGTTATGCGGAAGCCGACGTTCTTTGCATTTCTTTTAAAGAAGTGTAATCACCCTGTCGGGGAAGAGAGAACTAGTTGCTTTGCTTTCCGATAGGTGAATACCAAAGATATTTCATCGTGTGTTGAAACAACAGAATTTTCAAAATATTTTATTTGTTCCAGATATGTATTTAATTTACTGCTTAGGATAAACTATTTTACGTAAGTTTGTGTTTGTTCTCATTCTTGGCGCCATTGGTAGCCTGTGTTCTGTTATTGTGACACATCGCCATTTGTATTTTGTTAACGTAAAGAGAATACCGCTTTGCAAAACATGTTTTGACACAGTTGTGCACTGTAACCGATTGACAAAGCTATGCATCTGTCAAACAGCTACGCCGATTCATAGGTTTAATGTCTTTTTGCTTTTTTGCTCCCTACAGCTTCTCGCGCTTTTCTTAGAATGTCATAAGGTTGTCTGGGTTCCCAGACCACCAAACGATAATTCAAAAACCTGAAATTTAATAACGTTTATAATGCCTATAATAAATCAAGCGCAGAGTTCTGACTTTCCAATGATGATCACATTCTAGTAATTGAACTACAGATATTCTTTATCGTGCAATCAGACGATAGTTGCTCAGCGCGGTCTTATTTGAACTGTATTGGTTTCCCGCCATAACAATATGGCGCTGTTTTGCTCGTAGTAAAACCACGCGCTATGAGAGATGTGGTGTCTTTAGAATGTTTATTTAATGAAGATGCATACATATGGTCTTAATTATGATAAATCTCAATTTATGATTAATTTCTTCAGAATAGCATAATGAAATCTGCATGTATTTGTCGTCTGTGTGCTGTTGTATGCGCCTTAGATGCATATCCTGTCTGACACGAGCCTGCAAACAGAGCAGATTTAAAACTGAAAAGCTGCATTGAAAATTTGAAAGGAAAACCAACAATTGCCAATAACAAAGAACAATTAATAAGTTGTTTTTTGCAGCAATCGGCAGATGGCTGTTTTGTTCCATCTAGAATCAAATCTTGACGGCTAGCAATGGAAAGAAAGTCCGTAATCTCTCAGACATAATGTCAAGACTTCATAGAGCTTTAGAAATGGTCTTTTAATCAACCTGTGTTATTAGATAATTGCCAGAGCAGAATTTTTATCGTTCCAGGATATTAGGTAATTTGCATGAAGAAACTGTAGTTAAATTTACTGATATAATGGGGTTGAAGTAATCGCGGAACCATAATTTGAAATGCAGGCCACGTGGTTCCAAACGAGCCAAGCATACGCAACGGATATGATCTTAGACGTTTAACATGTTTGCCTGTCGTTTGAAATCAAGGGATCTTTTGTATGGACATTGAAATGAAATGCAGCAGGACACGGCCGAAATAAAACTGCAAGTGTTTGCTTTTCTATGCTGCATCTTGCCTAAACTTGTGCATATGCTATGTTTCAAATCAGAACATGCAGCAGTGTCTCTTGCCAGAAAAATATTGCCACTGACAGGAAAAGATTCCAGCATCGCACACCTGCACCCTCACATAAACATAAAGAAGGCAAACAGATGCATAAATATACCACTATATCATTTCTGACAATCTCGAACCGACAAACCGCTAATCAGAGCATGCGCAGCGATAGCAAAAGATCGGTTGTGGTTACAACCTTAAGGGCATTTCCTCATCGCTTCCTTTGCTTGCATTGTAAAATTTTCGCAATGAATTACGACGTTTCTGTGTTTCGCATAATCTGTCAAAAAACCAGGATTATTGGCGCTAAAGATATCAATATTTCTGTCATTTGTCCGTTAAAGACGAGCATTAAAGTCAAGCAGAATCAGGGATGAATTATTCATTACCACTCCAGTGTAAGGGCAACTGGTAACCCCTATAAAATCATTGAAGCCTTTAGTCGCAGACTACATAAAGCAACAATATGGCTAATAGAAAAGCAAATAAAAACAAATGGAAATACTCTATGATCAAGTTGAATCACAGATGGAACGTAAATATTATTCAACCGTTATGTCATTTTGAAGAGCAATAATTAAATCCCCTTGACACGGGTCAAACTTCAGAAAAACTACAGTAAAAGGGCTCTCCAGTAATACCAAAGGGAGCTCTCTTTCCAATACATGAATATCAATACAATCTGATAGTCTTTTCAAATCAGGCTTTTAATGTAGAGAACTACGTCGACTTTGAAATTATGTATTTTTATTGCTACCCACATTGTAGCAAAAGCCGATGAAATGAAAGACTTGGAAGGAATGACTTATGACAAATTAAATATATCTAATAGCCGTTTCTTTCGTCAAACAGCTGCAAACCCCTGTACATATGTCATTGAGTCCTATTCGCCATATAAGCAATATTGTAGTGCACATTACAATACGTAAACTTTATAGCTAAAAACTACCTGCATTTATTCAAATAACGTTTAATACAGACAAAATGTCGAAGATTTTTATTAATATTACTCTTTTTCTGTATATTCGATCCAGATTTTGTGATAAAACATATGTAGATAAAAGAACGACAATGTTTTAATTAAACTCCCCTAATGAGCATGAAAATGGCGGCAAATATTTGAAACTTCTGACTCCCATCCTGCACCGCAAGTTAATTATGTAAACATCCGCTAGATGTGCATTCTATTGTTAATTAAACTGCACTATTGTATGCAAGAATCAATAGCCCCGTTGCAGTCGTTAGAGACATTATATTCTTTCTATTTCTTTGTATGGAAGTGTTGGAGGCCACGATGAAAGACTTCGTGAATGTCAAACTGATGATCTGAATAAGAATTTCGCGCCAGTCTCAAACTTTGGAAATTAGCAGAACTGAATATTCTATTTGGAGACTACGCTAAATTATAGAGAAAATGGCGATATAGATCTAAACTTAACTTTATTCACATAAATTATTCAATTGCACACACCCATGCACCTATAAGCTTTTGTACCACGTTTGGAAAACATGTCCATTTATAATGCGGTATTAAAAGGGAATATCAGTAATATGTTAATGTTTTTAAGTTTTTCTAATTTTATTTGCTATTTTTTCTATTGCAATCTCCAGGACAGCAACTAACGCCAACGGACATGTTTTGACACTATTTAAGCTGACACTTCACAACCGCGGTTAATATAACTAATAAACGCACCAACTATTCCGACTTTGGTTTTCAGAGTTGTTTCTCTCTTGAACAATAATAGTTTGTCAATACCGGTTGGAAATGTCTCACATCCTTGTCTAATATAGAGATCTTACACGAGTGGTTATTTGAGATGAAATGTATGAATCGAACCTTCGGCGAGTTTCATAAATTTCATATGAAATGACCACTAGTGTAAGATTCTGTTGATAATTTTAATAGGCTTTTGTTGCAAAAGAACTTCAAGAAATAGGGTTGTTGCCGACCGCGCATGACGTTACGCGCCAGTAACCATGTGTTATTTTACACGTGTGGTCATAGAGGATCTTACATGAGTTTTCATGTATTATTGAATTTATTAAACGAATTGAGGAAAAGGGATAAAATTCGAGGCTCTGCCGAGCATTTTATCTCTTTTCTTCAACGAGTTCAATAAATTCAATAATACATGAGCACGAGTGCAAGATTCTATTTACCATATGACATTTAAAACGCATTTTATTCACGATTGTTTAACAAAAATGTCAATATTCCGCCATTAGTAAATGGAACGTCGTTCAAGACGTCGTGCATGTAACGTTACGGGGCGTATCTAACTAATTTGCATATTTAATCCACTAGTTGATTATCGAATTTGTTTATTACATGACGTTATTACACTATCAGACGCGACGTCATATGATAAATAGAGGATCTTACACGAGTGGTCATTTCATATGATATTTATGAAACGAGCCTTTGGCGAGTTTCATAAATATAATATGAAATGACCACGAGTGTAAGATTCTCTTTATCATATGACTACTTTAAATTGGATTTTATCGCCTTTTAATTTGACAATTTTTCTACCAAAAATGCATTGTTGACATGGACGTCGTCATGACGTTACTTAATCCCGCCAAAGTGTTATTACACGTGTGGTCATACGATTTTTATTACACGACGTTATCCACTGATTATTAACGACGTCATATGATAAATATTGTTATGACATGACGTTAACCACCTAATAAAAGCCGGATTCCATATGATGAAGTGAAAACATCATGACTCGAATAAGACATTCTTCCCATGAAAATATTGACATTTTTATTATACATGTGCTACAAAAGCAGAGTGGGTTTTCTTCCATTATTAAAAAGAGTCACTGATGAAAAATTGTGATATTTTGCTAATCATAGATTGCGCGTAATCGTTGCAACCGCCTAATTGGGTCGGTTCTAACGAGCACACATAGTATTTGTTTAGCGGACAAATAAAAAATATAATATATACCCTTGCAATGCCTTATTGTCTCTATATGAAATGGGGTTTTAAGGGTTTCCACCGCACATAGTGTCCAGTGCATTTTAAACAAGAAGTGTACATTTTAGGTCGGTTTCGCTTGTGGAAACACAGCTTGTTATTGCTGGTTAAAATCCTCTTCGTTAAGAGAATTTTCATTACGAAAACACGCCTATGCAAATCCAATATAAACTTTCCCCCTGACAAAAAACCAGTATTTTTAGATGAAAAAGTGTAATATTCTTCTTATTTCTGCTAAAAATACAGATTGGGGTACTCCTTAGAAACCGCCTCGTAATATATACCCCTGAAAATCCCAGTTTTACTATATAAAATGGGGTTTGAAGGGGTCAAAACCATGAAGGCGGGTTTTCAGGATGAATGGAACTGCACTATCTTTATATGCAGCAAAAAAAAAAAAAAAAAAAAATCACGGCAGCGACACGGCACATCTATTATCAGAGACATTAAATAGTCAAGTTAGACTGAAAATTGAGAATTACATAAATAACCATCCGCTCTTTAAAATAATAAAGACTGAGGTGATATATATAAAAAGATAGATTAATGTGTCGGCCCCAGCCCATCGGACTTGAAAAAATAAATGGGCTGCGTGATGCTTCCACGCAGAGCCGAATCCGAAGAGGATCTAAGCTAAGCCTGCCCAGGCAAAGCTGTGCGAGTCGGATGTGAGAGTCGGACCGTCCATGCTTATAAACCCTATTGCTTTAATAGGGCGACAGCGCTTGAGATGTCATTTTACCTCAATTGCGGGTAAAAAGTCACACAAAATTGGAAGCAACGTCTCCAAAATGATCTATATAGTGTTGACTGGGACGTTAACCATCAAATCAAACACAACAAAAAGATTAATATGTAATATAATCATAATAATCCCTGCCAAATTGTCGTATTATACAAATAGCGCAAATGTGCAAAGACGCTGTTGAAACAATAGCAACATAAACGCAGGTTTCCAGCAAGAAACATGAGCGAATCGTGGAAGCGCATGCGCAATGCAGCTATCGCTGAGCACATCTGTACGCACCTTTTGTCGTAACAAGGCTATAAAAACTAACAAAAGAAAAGTGTATGATAACTTACCTTGAGGATACTTAAAATAACAATTATGAGTTATAAAAGACCTAACTCCTATGCTAAATATAGCGTAGTCGAAGCTCGAGGCCCGGTCCAGAGTTACGTTAAAACGTGTTATTCCTTCTATGCGATCCATTAAGAAAACACGCCTATACAAATACATTGTAAATTTTACCGCTAAAAACGAGAGTTTTAAGATGAACAATTGAGACATTTTTCTTATTTCTGCTTAAAATATAGATTGTGGGTACACGTTAGAACCGCCTCGTCTAGGCGGTTCCCACGAGTCCCTACGATATATATTTTTTTTATTTCTTACGCTCACGTGACTAAACTACCGCTTACCAATAAAGATAAACCTCGCGCAAAGCAAAAACAAGTACCAGAAAGGGTGTTTGATATTTTTGTCCATTGTTAATCGATCGACCCAAATCGACCCACATCGACCCAAAATTACAAACTTCTGCTGTTGTCCACGAGACAATCTCTGACCATGCATGCATAAAATCCAGGTGCATATATCGGTGATTTTTAGCAGCGCTAGTCTTCTCCCTGTGACGTCCGAACTATTTGTAAAATGTAAAATCTGGACTGAGCTCGTGTACTGGGGCATTGGCAAGCAAACAGTGTAGACCCAGATCAGACGCTACAGAACGCGACGTCTGATCAGGGTCTTCACTGTTTGTTTACAGTAGAGAAATTTAAGTTCCAAGTCCCCATTTTTCTAACTACACATAGAGACAATTGACCCACTACTGCTGGCAGTGCTTTGATTTAATTTGCCAGGAGTCCCAAAATATAACATAGGCAAACCGTGTAGATCCAGATCAGACGCCACAGAACGGTTTAAACCCAGTTGCAGAGCCAGTCGATCCACCAATGTTTTCGGTGTTCTTTTTTTACCATTACGAAAACACGCCTATACAAATACATTGTAACCTGTATCGCCGAAAAAATGAAAATTTTAAGATGACAAATAGTGACATTTTTCTTATTTCTGCTCAAAATATAGATTGTGTGTACTCGTTAGAACCGCCTCATCGAGGCGGTTAAAACTAGTACACATAGTCTATATTTTAGAGCAGACATAAGAAAAATAAGGTTTACCCCTGTAAACCCCAGTTTTACTATATAAAAGGGGGTCAAAATTATATAGGCGTGTTTTCGTGATGTTTTTGCTGTCAAAATGGGTGGAACAACTTTGTTTTCGCGTTATTGGCCGGCTTTTTGAAAAGAACTCCATAGTCGTTCAGTTTTAAGCCCATGGGGTGCATGTCATTTTAAGTACGCGAACGGGAAAAATGATTTTCTCTTTTACGATGGGTGAAAGGTTAATATTGTTCCTTTTGTAACAATTGGTTTTTGAAATAGTTTTTCTCCGAGCAAAACACTTGGACAGATGTATGCAGTTGGTCAAGCAAAATTAATGGTTTATCATTTTGTTTGTTATTTCTTTGTTATGAACAGAATTAATCGTTTAACTTTAGCACCTTAAGAACGGAATTACAAAAACCCCACAACGATAATACACAGTCGTACGACATCACGAAAACACGCCTATACACAGTAAAACTGGGGTTTATAGGGGTAAACCTTATTTTTCTTACTTCTGCTCTAAAATATAGATTGTTGGTACGATGAGGCGGTTCTAACGTGTACCCATAATCTATATTTTGAGCAGAAATAACAAACATATCATCAGTTTTCCTTTTTAAAGCGGTAAAATTTACAATGTATTTAGTTTAAACGTTTATTTATTTGTATAATACATGATATACATACATACAGATAAATCAACAAAGACAATATTATACAATGGGATTCAGAAGAAAGTCGAAAGACTTATGGAACTCTGTCTCCCATTTTTACAAAATATCAATGTACAATAGTAGCGTTATGACTTGTGATAATACAGAACAAGTGAAAATGACGTATGATATTATTATGGATATTCTTGTTAAACTCATTTCTAGATACTTATTCCTAGCGTCTAGCTGGATTGGCTCCACGGGGGACATGGAATGTAAAATACAATAGATGAATGTATTTATACAGGCGTGTTTTCGTAAAGGCTAATATATCCGTGTGATATAGTGCACTTTCATTTCCCCCAAAAGTGTCGTTTTTTGACGAAAAGTTTTGATAATTTTCTAATTAACTCTTGAAACATAGGTTGTAAGTGCTCGTTGGAACTGCCTCATACACCCACAGCCTATGCATTTGAGTAGAAATAAGACATCACAAAAACACGCCTATATAATTTTGACCCCCTTGAACCCCACTTTTATATAGTAAAACTGGGGTTTACAGGGGTAAACCTTATCTTTTTATTTCTGCAACAAAATATAGATTGTGGGTACTCGTTAGAACCGCCTCGATGTTTATCCGAATGAACCCCATCTTCCCGGATATAAGCTATTCTGTGTTAAATGCTTAAATGCAATCCTGTGATACCAATCACTTTTGGGTACTCGTTAGAACCGCATCAATACGGCGGTTCTAACCAACGCCCACAGTCTATATTTTGGTTAGAAATAAGAACAATATCAAACAATTCATCAGAACAATGCTAGTTCTAAACGAATGAAAAACGCCATTTCAGCATACAGATACATGTATCAGCGAGGCAAGTAGGTATTGCGATTATTTCCAAATATGGGTCTACATATTCATTGTTATCTCGATTATGTGATTTGCGTTTGCAATGCACTGTATTGTAATACTCTGTGTTGTCTGTCACTTATATATGATGTATATCCTCAAAGCCCAATAGGGCTACTGGAATTGAATAAACTATCTTACTTACTTACTATGTTATCTTCTGTATGAGCTTTAATTTTATTTCATAAGTATGCAATTTAAGATGTCTTCTCTGTTAACCCATATACGCCTAGCGGTCCTTTTTGTAACGTTGCAAACAGTGTAGACCCGGATCAGAAGCCGCAGAATGTGGCGTCTGATCTGTCGTCCACATTGTTTGCTACAAGATTATACATTTTGGTAAAACTTAACACAAACAAAACAAACCTGACACACCCTATAATTGGTAATGGAATACTCCAAACTTATAAAGTGGGCGATTCCATTGTCATAAATGGATTAATACAGTTATCTTCATTTGATACCTCCCAAGATACTTTTGATGATAATAAATCAAAATTGTCAGTCCTGTTGAAATTAACAAATTGAAATAATTGTGTTAAAGACATCTGTGATGCTGTCGAAAGCATCTATAATTTCGTTAATTATAGTGCTTGTGGGATCTTAAACGTCCTTTGCCTTTCATTTAATTTTGGGTAATTTTTTGCGTAAGGGAACCGCAATTATCAAAGGGTGTGTTAAAAATGTTGTTACAAAAAGGTTACTGAAATAATTAAGATCTCTAAGTTACAGGGACGTATGCAGTGATATTGTTTTTCAACGTGGTTTTCATTATTAACGCCTATATTATTTTAAGCCCCATAAACCCCTCTTTCATATAGTAAAACCGGGGATTACGTATGTATGAATTATTATTTTTCCATCACGAAAACAGGCCAAATCATTTTGACCCCCTCGAACCCCACTTTTATATAGTGAAACTGGGTTTTACAGGGGTAAACCTTATTGCTCTTATTTCTGCTCTAAAATATAGATTGTGGGTACTCGTTAGAACCGCCCGATGAGGCGGTTCAAACGATAACCCACACTCTATATTTTGGAGCAGAAATAAGAAAAATATCACAATTTTTCATCTTAATATTTCATTTTTTCGGCGATAAAGGTTACAATGTATTGGTATAAGCATGTTTTCGAAATGTTTATAATTTTGAGCCCCGCAAATCCCACTTTCATATAGTAAAACTGAGCTTTACAGAGGTATGAATTATTTTTTCTTATTTCTGCTCAAAAACATAGATTATGGCTACTCGATAGAACCACCTCGCCGAGGCAGATCTAACTAGTTCCCACAGTCTATGTTCAGAGCAGAAATATGAAAAATATCGGATTTTGTTTAATCGGAAATTTTTCATTTCTTGGTGGCACAATTCTCAATACATGTATAGATTTGAATAAGAGTGTTTTCGTAATGTATTATTTACCAAATGATATAACCCTTCTGAAGTGGGTACAGCCATCTGTGAACTTCAACTATACTAAACAGAATTAGACTACAATCAGTAGCAATGTAGATCCTGATGAGATGGCTCATCATGAGCCATTTCATTCGGTTCTGGTTACATATGTATATGCTTCGGTCTATTGGATTGAAAGGTCTAAAGACAGTATAATTAGTACAAACTAAATGAACGTATGATATTCCTTTTTGTTAAAACCATTACATGTTCTTGTCGGCACCCGCGTGCGATATCATTCACCCCACGCCTTCATCCCCCAACCCCCGAAACTCCCCAGCCCACCCAACCCCGACCTCACCTGTCAGCTGACCGCCAAAAGGCAGTACGTTTTAGCTCACCTTGTTCGAAGGATCCAGGGGAGCTTATAGTGTAGTGGCCGTCTGTCGTCCATCATCTGTCGTCCGTCCGTCCACACATGTGACCAGTTACATCTCTGCAACCTGCAGGCTGATCTCAACAATTTGTCATCTGTGGTGGGGCATTGATGACAGAAGCGTTTTTTGTTTTTAAATCGAATGAACACTTTGGTTGCTATGTGGTTGCTATGGCAACCACAAGGTCCCATAGACTTACAATGGGCAAATGCTTGTCATCTCCGTAGGGCCATCAGTTCTCATCGAATCTTTCTGAAACTTATATGTGAGGTGGTTGGGGATAAAAACTCGGATTAGTTCGAAAACCGGGCAAGTCGGCACATTAATCATAGAGTTAAGTCCTCTTGATTTCTGAAAATGCCTATTTTTTATCTTGACATCACTGTAGCCCCTTCAAATTTGATCGGATCTTCCTGAAACTTACATACAAGCATGTCAGGATTAAAAGCTCAGATGATTTCGAAAGCTAGTGATGTCGGTCGATTACTTATAGAGTTATGTCAAAATGCATATTTTTCGGATTTTCTTGAAACTTACAAACAAGTAAGCCAGGGATAAAAACTTGTATGAGTTCGAAAACTGGCGAGGTCGGATAATTTATCATAGAGTTACGTCCCTTTGATTGCAGAAAATGTCTATTTTATTCATTTATTTATATTAATTTATTTTTGTTTATTACCTTGTCATCAACGTTACTCAGACTTTCGGATGAGCCTTTAAACCGAGGTCCCGTATCCGTATGACCTTAGCTGTTGGTGAGACGTAAAACTCAAACACTCACTCATCACCGTTACTCCTTCAGTTTTCATCGGATCTTCTTGAAACCTATATGTAAGTAAAATAGAGGTGAAGGCAATGATCAGGAATCGATACAATTAACCGACAGCTCCCATCAGAGACACCAAAGGGAAAGAAACACAAACATAAAACAACTAGACCCTAATGGAAACATCAATAGCGGAAAGTCAAAAGGACAGTTAGTTACTTTCCCACAAAATGACCAATTGGCTATCCAAAACAAAATAATAGACGCGATACACACACGCAAAGACAAACCACAACAAAAATAAACCACGACAGAAGAACCGCCTTGGAACGGTCAGCGAAACAAATTCCACCGTGGGGCTTAAATCAATTTTACGTGGTTACAATCCTCGCTCTTACTGCCTCCGGGATTTAGACAAATAATTTGTTCAGTCCGCATGAAGGCCTCCTAACTCATCAGTGCAACATCTCCGTAAACTTTAAAATCAAGCAATCACAAAGATGAAACAACGATGAGAACTCGACAGCAAGAAACCACTGAAATGCTGGAGCAAAAAAAGACCAACAGTTAGACTCCGATGGGCCCGACCAGAGACAGAGCATCAGGCACCAACCAACATTACATAAAATAAGATACTCTCTAATTCTTAGTAAGCCTTTACGCTGGAACCGTCATATCATCTGAGGCCTGACCCACCGGCGTGAAATTAAAGAGAGAAGCAAAGTTGTCTACCGTGATCGGGTTAACTACCATGCATTATGTTGTACACTATTTTTTATATCGAAGAATGAATTTACGAAATTGGGTGCTAGTAAGAGCTCCAAGCTATTGAGATTGAGCAATAGGTGGTCTGAAAGTACCAAAGATTTAAGCCATAACCCTTTTAAGATCAACATATTGGAAGGTAGAAAACAGATGTTTCCCAACGTTTACGTCTTGCAAAAGCTTTGAAATTATGGGATACATTTAGGTACTGTTGCGCTTATGCGAAATTTGCTGAATGGCCATGTTAAATGACAGGATTCGAAATTTAAGATACACTGACAACTCAAAAAAGCATTTATTAACCATAACTGACACCACAATATAAGGTTATGGCAAATTTACCATGCTTTCAATATCTACTGGCATTTTCCGAGTCGAGACATGGTAAAAAGTACCTTAATTTATTGTATATCACTGTGTGACAGAATGCTGTGGAAAGCTATGCTTTTTCTCCAGTGCAAAATGTCTTTATATTTTATGATTTATGATATATGCACTACAAACAAAGTATTTGCAAAGTCAAAAACAATTTTGGCCATTTCTGATGTGCTGAAGAACTCTTTGATGAATCAAATACAAACAGTCCCGAATCGCTGCCAGAATATAAACAAGAGGCCCATGGGCCACTATGCTCACCAGAGCTCAATTGCAGCCATGTATTTTAACATGGTATCATTTTAATCTGCCAAGAGAACCCCAATATCCAAATGAGCACCCATGTGGATTCAGTATATGAAACATTAGGTCTTTTATGAAGTAGAGGGGCGGGACATGGACCCAATGGAGCCCTGGTTGGCATCACTAAATGTGTCTCATCACACTAGGATGGTTTAGCAGTGGGGATCTGTATGGCTGGAGATATAAGGCCTTTTAAACAGTGGAGGGGTTGGAGCATGCCCTGTCGATCCCAGGAAAGCCCAAGATTGTTGTCCCTAAATGTGTCTTATCATAAGGACCAAGTATATATATGGTTTAGGGGTGGGAATCTGAACAGTTTCCGAGATATGAGGCCCTTTTATGAAGTGGAAAGGCCCCTGCGGACACCCCTACAGTAGGTGTGCTAATAATAAGGAACAAGAACATATATGATTATGGGGTGGGGATTTGAATGGTTTCTGAAATATATGGCCTTTTATGAAGTGGAATGTCGGGGCACATTGCCTCAGCACAAAGAGACCCCCAAGATGGTGTGACTGAACGAGTCTTATCATAAGGAACAAGAATATATATAGTTTAGGGGTTGGGATCTGAATGGTTTCTGAGAAAAATGGCATTTTATGAAATAGAGGGGGCAGGGCATGTCCCCGGCACATCCCGGGGGACCCCCATGTTGATGTCACTTAATGCATCTTATCATAAGGAACAAGAATATATATGGTTTAGTGGTTGGGATTTGTAAGGTTTCTGAGATATATGGCATTTTATGAAGTGGAGGGGGTGGGGCATGGCCCCTGCACAACCTAGGCCCCCCCCAGGTTGACATAAAAGCATATGGCTGAGAGAACATTACTCAAGGAACATGTTTATTTAAGTTTTGTCAAAATATCTGCAATGACTTGGCAGTAAATGCCATTTTTCAGTTTTCCCCATTATAAGTCAATGGAAACTCTAAGCTGCCATAGCAACAAAACTGAAAGGCCAAATTTCATAAAAAAAAAACACAAAACCTGTAAAGGCAAATATGGTGAATATTTTCATAAAGTCTCAGCCTCCTAGAGCATATGGTTTCTGAGGAGATGATTTTTTAAGTATTTTTTTGTCTATTTTTTGCATTTTGGTTTCCATGGCAACCAATAAAATAGGCAGAATGCCTAAAATCATACGGCAGATAGTAGATTGCCTATGGAACATTTCTATGAAAGTTTTGTCAAAATATCTGCAGAGGCTTGGCAGTAAATGCCATTTTTCAATTTTCCCCATTATAAGTCTATGGAAACTACAAGTTGCAATAGTAACCAAACTAATGAGCCGATTTTGATAAAAACACAAACTTTCAATCCCCCAGCCCAATGATACAGATAAAATTTGGGCCCAATCGGCCCAGTGGCTTAAGAGGAGATGTCGTTTGAAAGTGTTGACGCAGACGACATACGTCATACGACGGACGACGGCAGACAACTGCCTATCCTATAAGCTCCCCCGGAGCCTTCGGCTCTGGTGAGCTAAAAATGTTCACTGTTTAACATACAATTCACATTCAAGTGAAAAGGCCTCACTGGTGTATATGGAGCTAAACTTTTTGATGAAATCATCAACATCATCATCATCATTGTCATCAATGGCAATATCACCATTTACAGTATTTATTGTCGGTGCCATAATCCAAATATTTAAAATATGAGCATTTAGTATTTAAACACCATATGTTTAAACAATCAGTTTCTATCCAGGGCATCAATAACAATATTAATACCATGACCATTTATAGCACCAATATGAGCAATATAATTTAGCAAAAACAACGATTTGGATTATTTAGTTTTGGGACACTAATTGCACACCTGGGTCAAAGGTCTGATCCTTTGTTTGGAAATTTCATAAAGGGTTTCCATCCCATGAGATTCAGCAGGGAAGGACCAGACAAGACTGTGCTAGTGCCAAAGATGCTGATTACACTGTGTGTACATACAGGCTTATCTGCATATTTATCGTTCATACACGAAATTTGCAGGTTTTGTTCATGATGAGGCTCATTCATTATGGTCTATAATATATCAAATGATAAAAGTGTATGAATAGATGGGTGCAAATGTTAAGCAGCTAAACTACACAGTTTGATCTAATCCTGTGTGAAAATATTTCTATGAAGCAGCCATCACTATTGTACCACTTTTGGCGCGGCTATACTTACACATTCTATGCCAAATAGAGAATAGTATTCTCAATTCTCAAACAATCTATTATTTTATTCCTAAAAATTCCAGAAAGGGGTGTGTGCATGGAATATGCTGGTTACAAAAACACAATATAATGTATTTACTATTTAGCAATATACAAGTTGCCTATGTTAACTTAAAACAAGTTTTTCGTGAAAAGCTTGCCCCAAATATGCTTACCATAGTCCCATTTTGGACCATTTTACTGGTTAAAATCATGGTGTGTATCATATTTATACTTCATTAATCAGTTTCCTGCATGAAACAAGTTAAACAAATGTAAACTGCACCACTGTTAATGACTACATCTGAAAAGACCTTAATATTTCAACATTGTCCTAATATTAGTCTTATTACATAACTGGCACATTCGTGAACTTGCGTACCGCATGTTGGCATGGTATAAAACATGTTTTGCAAGACTTAAAAAATGGGAAATATTGTGTTTCATACTGCCCAGATATAGTACTAAAATAATATACTAAAGAGAATTTTGGTACCATGGTGGCCACTCAAAATGCATTTTTGTGAGCTTTCGTCACACGGGAGCTTCTACTATGCTGAAGTCATTGCATTTATATATTTTTCTGAACTTATATACTAAGTCACCATAAATTTCGGGTTCCGATAGACCTTGTTGCAGAAGAGATTTAAGTCCAACATTGAATTTTGAAATTAAATCGGAGTGACGTCTAAAAGAATTGAAAAGGCTTGCGTAGTTTATGATACCGATAACCCTTATTAAGAAGTTTGGCAGTTAACAATTTATTACGAGTGTTGAAGTAAGTTACATGAATGACATGAGTAAGTCAGGGATAAAAGCTCGGATGAGTTCGAAAACTAGCGATGTCAGTGGATTAATCACGGAGTTATGTCCCCTACTTTGCTGAAAATATTATTTTCGACCTTTCCATCACCGCCGCCCCTTCAGTTTTGATCAGATCTTCTTAAAACTTAAAAACAAGTAAATCAGGGATAAAAGGTCGGGTGAGTTCGAAAACTGGTGAGGTTGGCCCATTTATCATTGATTTGCACCCCTTTGATTGCAGAAAATGCCTATTTTTGACCTTGTCATCACCTTAGCCCCTTCAGTTTTTATCGGATCTTCTTGAAACTTACGTATAAACAAGTCAAGGATAAAATCTCGTATGAATTCGAAAAGCGGTGAGGTCGGACCATTTATCATAGAGTTACGTCCCTCTGGATTGCAGAAACTGCTTACTCTTGACATTGTCATCACCGTAGCCCCTTCAGTTTTTATCGGATCTTCTTGAAACTTACACGTAAGTAAGTCAGGGATAAAAGCTCGTCGGATGAGTTCAAAATCTGATGAGAACAGCCTATTTATCATAGAGTTACGCCCCTTTGATTGCAGAAAATGCCTGTTAAGACTTACAAACAAGTAAGTCAGGGAAAAAATCTCAAATGACTGGGGAGGTCGGCCTATTTATCATAGAGTTATGTCCCTTTGATTGCTGAAAATGCCCATTTTTGACATTGTCGTCATCGTAAGTCCATAAGTTTTGAACAGACCTTCCTGAAACTTACATATAAGTAAGTTAGGGGTAAAAGCTGGATGAGTTTGCAAACTAACATTGTTGGCACATTACTCACAGAGGTATGTCATCTTCTTTGCTGCAAATGCCTACTTTGTACCCTGTCATCAACATAAGTCCTCTAGTTTTGATAGAATCCTGAAACTAGCATATAAGTAGGATGAGTTTGAAAACTGGTGATGTCTGCCTATCTCTCGTAGAGTTACGTCCTCTTGAATGCTGAAAATGTCTGTTTTTGACTTTGTCATCAGCATAGATACTTCAGTAAAAATTGGAACTTCCTGAAACTTTGAATCTGTTAGCTCAGATGAACGATTTAGGACCACCAACGTCCTCTTGTTGGTGCACATACGTAAATTATTAATGATTTAGTTTATTTTTTGTCTGTTTGTGATGAGGTTTTACGTCCTCGTCATCAATACTATTTAGGTAATTTTGGAGACGTTGCTTCCGATTTTTTGGGACTTTTACCCGACGTTGAGATCGAGCCCTTCCGCCACCAAGAAAGCAAGTTTTAAGGGACTGTCCGATCCGCACCACCTTTCCTCGGTAGGCTTGGAGCGGCTTCGGTAGCTCTGTCGGATGCGCGTCTGACTGGTGATCAGGAGGACGCGGGTTCGATACCTGTTGGGGTCGGCAACATTCTTTCGTGGAGATTGATCATGAAATCATTTCTACGGTCATTCTCTCCCTTTCGGTGATTCAAGGAGGGCATTTGTCAGTTTGTGGCAAAAGAATGTGCACTGTACTGGTTAACCGCTTACGTATAAGCCTGCCCAGGAAAAGTGTGGTTAAGTAAACTGACCAGCTCAAAATGACGTATATAGTGTTGACTGGGACGTTAAACCCCAATATAAACAAACAAACAAACCAACACTCTAAAGTTCGGTCGGTTTCAGCTCTGCGCGACAGCACAATCCAAGTCCGTTGGGCAGGCGCAAATTTAATTTATACCATCTTGTCACTTCTTTCCATTTTTCGATGGCCTCAGGCTGTTGTTTTCTTTTGGTTCTTGCAGTCTATTTTCTATCTATCTTTCATAGCTATAGAGTTATCCATTACAAAATCACACCTATACAAATACATTGCAAACTTTTAAGATGAAAAATTGTAATATTTTTCTTATTTCTGCTCAAAATATAGATTATGTGTACCCGTTAGAACCGCATCGGTTCTAACGAGTATCCACAATTTATATTTAACAGCAGAAATAAGAAAATAAGGTTAACACTATAAACCCCAATTTTACTATATAAAAGTGGGGTTCAAGGGGGTCATGTGTTCGTAATGGTTTTTGCTGATATGGAAATGTAAGTTATGTTTCCTATTCCTGATCTGAACAGTTATCGTGGTGCTCGTTAGAATCGCCTTTTCCTGGGCATGCAGCGGTTAACCAGTACAGTTCACATTCTTTCGCCAGAGCTTGACACTGCCCTTCTTGAATCCGCTGAACGTCATCAATCTCCACGAAAGAAGGGTGTTGGTCTGAGTTCTAAAGGGTCCCGACCGTCTCCAGTATTGAGCAGTTCTACATTTTCTGCAGCCCGAATACCTTTGGGATCATCAATTTGTTCAAAATAGGGTTAGTTCAAACTACTGCGGGTAAATCGTGGCGCCATTTCATGAGGATAACGGGAATGATTATTTTAGAACAAGTATGGCAAGGAGTTGGGGTGTCCGAATGTTTAGGGTACATACGGTAGTTTGCATCTCTTATACATATCCGAAGTCTCGCCAGTGCCATGGGTGCTCGCAGATATGTCGAAATCTTCAGATAGCTGCATGCAAGGAGTCGTGCGGCTAGCCCTAATAGTTGGCTGCACACGCACGTACGTAAGGACGCACATTTAAGACTATAAAAGGCGAAATAAAATAATCAGAGAATGCAATGGGCTGTTATCCCAGCCAGCAGATGTGGACCCGGCTGGAATATCATGTCAAAGCTTCTATATATTACCTATATTACCTGTATCAAACATTATGCAACGGGCCTCCGTGGGCGCTGACTCGTAATCATTAGGTCTCTCACCACTGTGGTTCGCGCCTCGCTCGGAAAATATATGAGAAGCCAAGGTCTGCAACGGAAGGTAAATGAGGTGTTTTTTCTCCTTCGGATAATCCGGTTTTCACCCATCTCTGATTTACGATTGGCTCGAAATAAATGAAAATATCTTAAAAGGACCGTAAATCCAAAATCAAAACCCAAGCATTACCAACCTCGCCTTGTACAAAGTAGGCCATCCGAAGTTCCAGCTGCATAATGTTTCCTAAGGAGGTCATGTGACGACGAGGTTAATGGGTAACAATTCCAGTGAAACCTGGATGTGTTCTATTTCGACAACACACCCGTGTGACAAAATGAATTCTTCAATATCGTTATTCATATGAAAATATCTGACATTGTTCTTAATAGGTCGTGGGTGCTCGTTAGAACCGCCTCATTAAGGCGGTTCTAACGAGTACCCATTACCTATATGTATGAGCAAAAATAAGAAAAACAAGATGTGTTTGTGAAACACGAACATGTCCCCGGGCATGGCCATTTTTTTTTCAAAGTTGGTCACGGTTCAAAGTCAAGGCCACAGGTGAAGAATTTTGGTTTGAATGGGAACCCCTTGGCACAAGGAACTTACATGCCAAATATGAAGGCTATATCTTAAACGGTTCGAAACTTATGAACAATAATATTTTTTTCTTTAAAGTAGGTCAAGGTCACAGAACAAAAAGAATTGCATGAATGTAAAGCTCTTGTCACAAGGAACCTACATGCCAAATATGAAGGCTCTATCTTAAACGATTCAAAAGTTATGATCAATTTTGTTTGTTTTTTTAAGTAGGTCAAGGTCATGGTTAAAAAAAATGCATGAATGTAAAACTCTTATCACAAGGAACCTACATGCCAAATATGAAGGCTATATCCCAAACGGTTCCAAAGTTATGAACAACATGTTATTTTTTTCTTTTAAGTAGGTCAAATGTCAAGGTTACGGGTCAAAAAGTTTTGCATGAATGTAAAGCTCTTGTTACAAGGAATCTACATGCCAAATATGAAGGCTGTATCTCAAACGGTTCAAAAGTTATGACCAATGTTCTCTTTTTCTTTTATGTAGGTCAAGGTCACAGGTCAAACGTTTTTGTGTGAATGTAAAGCTCTTGTCACAAGAAACCTACATGCAAAATATTCAGGCTGTATCTCAAATGGTTCAAAAGTTATTACCAAAATGTTATTATTTTATTTTAAGTAGGTCAAAGGTCAAGGTCAAGGTCACAGGTCATTTTTTGCTTGAATGTAAAGCTTTTGTCACAAGGAACATACATGCCAAATATGAAGGCTGTATCTCAAGCGGTTCAACAGTTTAATTTTTTCTTTTATGTAGGTCAAAGGTCAAGGTCACGGGTCAAAATTTTTTGTGGGAATGTAAAGCTCTTGTCACACGGAACCTACATGCAAAATATTAAAGCTGTATCTCAAATGGTTCAAAAGTTATGACCAAAATGTTATTTTTTTATTTTAAGAAGGTCAAAGGCCAATGTTAAGGTCACAGGTCAAAATATGAATGTAAAGCTTTTGCCACAAGGAACATACATGCCAAATATGAAGGCTGTATCTCACGCGGTTCAAAAGTTATGACCAATGTTATTTTTTTCTTTTAAGTAGGTCAAAGGTCAAGGTCACAGATCAATTTTTTTTTGCATGAATATGAAGCTCTTGTCACAAGGACTGTTCATGCCAAATATGAATACTCTATCTCCAACGGTTCAAAGGTTATGACCAACGTTAAAGTTGTCCACGTACAAACCAACAATCTAACAAACAAACAAACAGACAGGGCAAAACCAGTATGTCCCCACTATCGCTACCGGGGACATAAAAAATGATATATACCCCTGTAAATCTCAGTTTTCTCTATTTAAAGTGGGGCTTAAGTGGGTGTTCATTTCATGGACTTGTTAAAGAGATGATTAGCCAATTCTAGACGATGGTACACCTAGAATTATGACTTTCACTCATAAATTTCTGAAGTCACTCCTCCAGCTTTGCATTTTGGATACGTCCATTCTTGTGAAAAGGGGGTTTAGGCAAAATTAGTACAGAGGACCCTCGTTATAACGACAGTATTTTTTCTCTATTATTGTGCCGTTATAAAGAAATTGCTGTTATAAAGAATCCCAATTAGGAGTATGATAGGTAATAAAAGGCCTTTTCCCAGTCATTACTCCAAGAAACTAATGTTATAGACATTTGTTAGAATCGCCTCGGTGAGGCGATTCTGACAAATATCTATAACATTTGTTTCTTAGATTTGTTGAGTATTAGATTACAAGACCCTTTCATGAGAAAACGATAACGTCATGGAAAACCATTACTTTGGCTTTTACTATGTGTCATGGAAAACCGTGACAAATGATGGTCACGGTTTTCCGTAAGATACCTGACTGATGACTATGGACTCGATTTGTGCATTTTCAACCCGAAGGAAGCCCAAGCCGCTCGGAACCGAGGCTAAGTTGAGTAGTCATTCCAAGCAAATTGTCGATATAACGAGTTTGCCGTTATAACAAATGTCGGTATAAAGAGGATTGACTGTAATACGATTACAAACAGTCTAGACGCTGATGAGACGGCTCGTGATGACTAGTTGTATAACTACAGGGTTGAATTGCCAATGAATCCCCCGCCCCGGGCTTGGAGAAATAGATTGGGCTGATCGATGCTTCCGTGCAGAGCGGAAACCGACCGCAAACCGCTTAGACGGTCTAAGCTTGCCCAGGTAAAGTGGTGCGAGTCAGACCGTCCAGTGCATATAAAGAGTATTGTTTTCATTGGGCGGCAGTGTTTGAGATGTCATTTCATCTTAATGTCGGGAAGAAGTCTCACAAAATTGGAAGCAACGTCTCAAAATGGCCTAAAATATTGACGGGGACGTTAAACATCAAATCAAACAAACAAAGACGCTCTGATACGATTTTTACAGATGTCAGTAAGTAATTGTAAAGTAATTACACTTTATAAGTACGGTAGCCCTGAACGGACTTCAAACGTCACTTCTTCACGTGAAGACTTGTTGATATCACGAAAACACACCTGTATAATTTTGACCCCCTTGAACCCCGCTTTTATATAGTAAAACTGGGGTTTCCGGGGGTATACCTTGACTGGTTCCCTCACCCTATAGCTCTATAGCTTTCGCATATAATAGAACACAGGCATCCAGTTAAGGGTATACCTTATTTTTCTTATTTCTGCTCTAAAATATAGATTGTGGGTACTCGTTAGAACCGCCTCGATGAGGCGGTTCTAACGAGTACCCACAATCTATATTTTAGAGCAGAACTATCGAGGCGGTTCTAACGAGTACCCACAATCTATATTTTAGAGCAGAAATAAGAAAAATATCACAATTTTTCATCATAAACTTTTTATTTTTTCGGCGATAAAGGTGGCAATGTATTTTTGTAGGCGTGTTTGCGTAATGTTTTTTATACATCCGACATCAAGACTTTAACTACATCACTTCTGGCTTGATGAAGTTAGAAGCTGAACTTACGCTATTAGAATTAAAAAGTTGGAGGTCGAAAGTTGGAAGCCACCAAGTTAGAAGTAAGAAATAATGAAGTGAAAAGTTGGAAGGCGGAAGTAAGGTGTTCGAAGTAAAAAGTCATGAAGTAAGTCGTCATGAAATTATCAGTTGGAAGTCGAATTTCGAAACTAGAAGTAAGAAGCCACCAAGTTAAAAGTAATAAGTAATGAAGTAAATAGTCGGAAGTAAGAAGGACGCCACGAAACCGGAAGTCGGTAGTAGGAAGTCAGAAGTTAGAAAAAGGAAGTCATGAAGACGGACGTAAGAAGTTGAGAGGTAAGTAGTAAGAAACAATGAGATCAGAATTCCTTTCACGAAAACACGCCTATATAATTTAGACACCCTTAAACCCCAGTTTTATACAGTAAAACTGATGTTTACAAGGGTATACGTACATGGACATTATTTTTCTTATTTCTGCTCACAAACATAGGTTGTGGCAACTCGTTAGAACCGCCTCACCGAGGCGGTTCTAACGAGTTCCCACAATCTATGTAACTCGTTAGAACCGCCTCACTGAGGCGGTTCTAACGAGTTCCCACAATCTATGTTTAGATCAGAAATATGAAAAATATTGGAATTTGTTATCTGAAAATTTTATTTTATCCATTCATTTATTTTATTATTATTATTATTATTATTATTGGTTGTGAAACTTTCAATTTATTTGAATAGGCGTGTGTTCGTAATACTTTATGGGCTACTACTTTAACCATCAACTTGTTGGAAACGCAATGCCTGTTGTACGTTTTTAACGTTTCTTTATCGGGCCCCATGTACAGAAGCAATTAGTTAGTTATCAAAAATAATTACACGATTTTTTCTTGTTTTGATTGACAAAATGTCAGATATGTCGATTTTTGCAGCTGAAAAAATCAAATAATAATGTCTGTACTTGCTAATACTGTTAGCCGGATCACAGAAAAATGTTAAATATCTTATGTTGAACTAACGAAGATTCAAATAAGCCGGCGCGTCAGTCCAGCCTGAATGGAGTCCTCCGGTCATCAATATACGAAACAGTGAGGACTCCGATCAGACTGCACAGATTCTCAGGTTTATTTGGTTTTCCACTTTTCGCGCAGTATTGCTGTTTTCCGGCCTTATCATTCATGAATTTTAAGCAGTATTTTTCTGTTACAATCGACATCCTGTGATAAAAGCTAACACCGTTAGTCAATTGTTTTATAGAATTTTTGAAGGAAAAAGAATTAGATCTAAAAATCAGCGATTAGGCCTGTCACGTTCTGGTATTAAATGTCAATTTCCCATAAAAACTCGAGTTCATAATCAGCTAATATCAAAGCATACGGCAATCATAGTGCATTCTAAGAAGCATAAAATTTGTTTAATTTAATCAAATTTATTCATTAAAGGCATAAAAGTTTAAAAGTTTTTGTATTTTTAAACAATACTTTTTTTATCTGACCCGTACGCCATTTTGTGTGTTATTTTTCTTTCAGATGCGTTTGCACAATAATATCCATTACGAAAACACGCCTATACAAATACATTGCAAATTTAACCGCCGAAAAAACTACAATTTTCAGATGAAAAATTGTTATATTTTTCTTATTTCTGCTCAAAATATAGATTGTGGGTACTCTTTAGAACCGCCTCATCGAGTAGCCACAATCTATATTTTAGAGCAGAAATAAAAAAATAATATTTACCCCTGCAAACCCCAGTTTTACTATATAAAAGTGGGGTTCAAGGGGGTCAAAATTATATAGGCATGTTTTCGTGATGAAACGTATACTAACTTTTTTAGAAAGACCTTTCAGGTCTCTGCTTCTTATGTCAACCGACAAACTGAAGTCCCGCGATGACGAATCACTCCTATGTTTCAAGAAAAATAGGTCCTTATATATTAATGAATAGACGCGCATATATCATTTCACATTTGATAAGTAAAAATAATATGCAGATTGTGAAACTGTGGAAGCCAATTACACAAACAAAGAATCTCGGGTAAAATGCCCTAAAATTAGCTGTAGATTTCAAATTGGTCTCGATTCGCGACTTTGACATGACCTCGTATACTTTTGTGCGAGTTCAGCTGACCAACTAAAGTAGGGGAACAGCAGGCTTTAATATACTCTTGTACAAAGTTCTAAAGGGTGCTGCCAACATCCAACAGATGACATTATCCCCCAATTAGAAGATGCAGAAAGCATCCTATCTTTTTTGCTTTTCAGGTGCTCTCTGCAAGAACTGACATCAACAAGGGATCCTTCTTCCCTAAAAATTTGAGACTGGAATGCACTTTCATATTCGGTTACTCATCCGCGGAAGGTGCAAAGGATAATGTAGCTAAGTTTACGTCTTTTGCGAGAGCTCGGGACGAACTTCCCTTCTCACAGGTCCTGGTGATTTGTTTGTATTGGAGTTTAACGGTCCCGTCAGCACAAGTTTAGCTCATTTTTGAGCCGGTGAGTTACTAATCCACACTTTTCCTGGGCAGGCTTATACGTAAGCGGTTAGAACAGTGCACATTCTTTAAATTCCCTTCTTGAATCAGCGGATGGGAGAGGATGACCGTAGAAAAGATTTCATGATCAATCTCCACGAAAGAATGTTGCCGACCCCTGCAGGTATCGAACCTGTTAAAGCCGCTCGGATGAGTTCGCTTTTTTTTTTTTTAGCCATGGTCATAAAATCAGATTTTGCTTCCTATTCTTCTGTATCTGAATATTTCCTTTTTTACTGAGGTGTATCTGAGTTGTTTTACTGAGGTGTATTTGATTTGATTTGATGTCAGCGGTAAGCGCGTTCGACATGATCGAGAGGCTGTTGGTTCGAATCCGACCACTAGAGCCGAGATGTGTCCTTGGGTAAGAAACTTTATGACAATGTCCCACTCGACCCAGGTGTAAAAGTCACTGCTTCTCACTCGTGTGCGTGATAACATCCGGAATGAGTGTCTGAGAGCCTTGCAATAAGCTTGGAGCTTTCATCGCAATCGAACTAGAATAAATTAGTTTAAACTAGACTAAACTATTTGATTTGCTTGATTTGACGTTTTACGGACCGTCAACACTGTATAACGGACCCGCCCACCGGGGCTTGAAGAAAGATTGGGTTGCATGAAGCTTCCACGCAGAGCTGAAATCGACCGAACACGAGTACTGGTAGACACCTTAGAGGTTCTAAGCCTGCCCAGGAAAAGTGGTGCGAGTTGGACCGTCCACGCATATAAAAAACTCTATTTGTTGCATTGGTCGGCAGGGGCAGAGATGCCATTTCATCTCAATGTCGGTTAAGAGTCCCACAAAATTGGAAGCAACGTCTCCAAAATGACCTATACAGAGTAGTCAGGGCGTTAAACCTCAAATCAAACAAATTAACAACACTGTATAGACGTGGGATTTTTACCCAACATTGAGATGAAATGACGTTTTAAACCCTGCCGCCCTATGAGACGAATAGGGTTTATATGCATGGACTTTCCGACTCGCACAACTTTTGAATATTCGTTTTTACGCAAAATGCAATATGATTTGTTTGTTTGGTTTGAGGTTCAACGTCCCCGTCAACACTGTAAAGGTCATTTTGGAGACGTTGCTTCCAATTTTGTGGGACTTTTACCTGACGTTGAGATTAAATGACATCTCAGGCCCTGTAACCCAATGAAACCAATAGGGTTTATAAGCATGGACTCGCCCCGCGTTGCCTAGGCAGGCTTAGATCCTCTAAGCGGTTTACCAGTACTCGTGTGCGGGTCGGATTTAGCTCTGCGTGGAAGAATCGTGCAGCCCATATATTTCTTCAAGTTCCGATTGGCGGGGGCCGAAAATGCAATATGAAGGCAATGGACATTTTTTCTACTTTAGCCCTGACAAAGACACAATATATTCCTCAGTTGATAACAATAAAACGATACATGTATATGTAGATTAACCGTGCATATTATTTGTTCATTGACTGATTGACTGATTGATTGATTGATTGGTTGATTGATTGATTGATAAGTTGGTTGATTGATTGATAATTTGATTGATTCATATTGATTGAGTGGTTGATTTGTTATTTGTTTGTCTATGTATTTATTACGTAAACTATAGTATAGTAGTCGCAGATAAAATTGACTAGGCGGAGCTATTCGGGTGTTGTCAATATTTGTCAAATTTGCTGAGTCCACTAGAAGATTCGATAGAGTGCATCTCGCACGCTTTCTACAAGCGGACGAAATGGTCAGATACGTCACAGCTATGCTTGTGTTACAGCTGAACTCACACAATCGGGTGACTTGGTTAACCTTTTTGTTAATGGAATATTCCTAAGGCAGGTACAAACGATAGCTCCGCCTAGTCAATCTTATCTGTGACTACTATAGTCGCAGATAAGATTGACTAGGCGAAGCTCTCGTTTGTACCTGCCTTTGGAACGTTCTATTTTCAAAAAGGTAAACCAAGTCACCCGAATGTGTTAATTCAGCCGTAACACAGTGTATATGGCCATTTGGTCCGCTTGAAGAAAGCATGCGAAAGGCACTCTACCGAATCTTCTGGTGGACTCAGCGAATTTGACATATATTGACAATACCTGAATTACTCCGCCTAGTCAATTTTATCTGCGACTACTATACAAGCTAATGGTACACACTAAAGTTCCAACCCATCCCAATATATATACTCAGTCAAAAACGTAACTATACCAATTTCCGGGTAAATTCCAGTAGCTATCCGCTAGCCATTCAGCTAAAGATGGCTGTAAACATGCGAATTGGACGTTTGTCCATAAAATGCATAAATTTGCATCTGCCCATATTATTCTGCTAAAGAGTTGTCTTGCAATATGTGCCTAGAAAGGTTTTGCTAGAAAGTTGATATTGCGCACGCGCAGATAATCATTTTGCGTCTGAGATGATGAACATCGAAACTCACTTTACCTTTTCAATATCTTATGAGGTTGCACTTTTATCAAGGCTTTAATTTGTGAAATTCTCAGATTATCTCCCTTTTAATTAAAAGTATAGCATTTTTAAAACTGTTGTTATTTCTATACCTGCCATTCAATTTTTGCAATTTCTTTAAAAAGCAATTGTTGCCATCATTGCTGTTAACCATGATGGAAAATAATGCTGTGGAGTTTCAATTGAAAGCAGCATTTTGCACAGACTTTCAAAGAATCGGAGGTCTATACGTGATCGTCTGTTTCTCTTAGCAAATGGAACTGAAGTTCCAAATCTTTTGCGAATAGACACAGAGGGTATCTAATAAAAGGTTACATGTATAACATTTTAGAAATCTTGTGCTAAGTGTAATTTTTTATGGTGTTAAATCTAGGCTTTTGTACCGATATATTTTGTGAAATTGTCATAGTGACCCCTTGGGTGTTTACAACCATAGCCCAGGCTGGCGAGTTTACAGAAACAAAAACAGTTTGGGCTTTTGCATGGCAAACATTACGAAAACACGCCTATACAAATACATTGTAAGCTTTATCGCCGAAAAAATGTGAATTTTAAGATGAAAAATTGTCATATTTTTCCTATTTCTGCTCAAAACATAGATTGTGGGCACTCGTTAGAACCGCCTCGTCGAGGCGGTTCTAACGAGTACCCACAATCTATATTTCAGAGTAGAAATAAGAAAAATAATGTTTACCCCTGGAAACCCCAGATTTAGTATATAAAAGTGGGGTTCAAGGGGGTCAAAAGTATATAGGTGTGTTTTCGTGATGAAGAGTCCTCTAACCAAAACAAACAATTTTGTGTATATTTCCTTTGTAATAGCTATAGTAACAGAAGCTATGTATAGGAACTTCTTTGACCGAGTATATTTGTATAGCTATGTGTCTATGTAATTGTTACAGTATTTTGTCTTAACCTCATTTGCCCTTGTAAGACCGAAGTGAAAATAAGTTTATGTTCTGTTCTATTCAATACGTAAGAACACCCTATTATGTACATAAATTATACTTAAACTCAAATATCAGTTTTGAGTACGAAACTGAAACTCTTTCAAAGTTGTTCAAAACTGTGGTTACCAAGGCAAAAAAAAATAAGAGGGGAAATTGGACAAAATATTTTAAATCATCTCAGAAACTGGATTGCCTATGCTTTGATATTTTGAATGTATTTGTACCAAGATTATTCAAATTATATTGCTGGGGTCAAAAATGACACTGTCCCAGGGGTCACATATTTAGCCTAAGCCTTTATAGGGAAAAACTTCTTAAATAAATCAGAAGACCTATGCCTTTCCCAAGTCTATTGACCATTTATTGTCCACTCAACTCCTACAGTTTTTAGTTGATTTCACTGAAACTTTCTGCATTAATCACAAAGAGATTTGGCAGTGTGTCATTTCTTCAAACGACCCCGCCGATCGGGGCTTGAAGAAATAGATTGGCTGCATGATGCTTCCACGCAGAGCTGAAAGCGACACGCACAAGAGTACTGGTATACCGCTTAGAGGATCTAAGCCTGCCCAGACAAAGCGGAGCGAGTCGGCCCGCCCATGCTTATAAACCCTATTGGTTTCATTGGACGGCAGGGATTGAGATGTCATTTCAATGTTGGGTAAAAGTCCCACAAAATTGGAAGCAACGTCTCCAAAATGACCTTTACAGTGTTGGCGAGGACGTTATACCTCAAATCAAACAAACAAAACAAACAAAATATCTTCAAAGTCTGTCACACAATTATGAATTGCGCGCTCTTGACCTTTAAAAAAAGTATGTCTATGGGTGGAATCTACCAAGAAATGTAGTTGTATGTAACAACTTTATATAGAGGATCTTACATGAGTGTTCATGTGTTATTGAATTTATTAAACGAGTTGAGGAAAAGGGATAAAATGCGAGGCTTTGCCGAGCATTTTATCCCTTTTCCTCAACGAGTTTAATAAATTCAATTAAGAAATGAAATTTATTTTTCTGCAGTTCATAGAAATATGAACGCAGTGGGTCGCGTGCAAAGTGGTTCATGTGAACTTTGCTAGCGACCCACCGTCGTTGATACTTTCATGAAAAGCAGAAAAATTAAGTTTATTTTTTATATTTACATTATTTGCCCCTCATCGCTGGGCGAAAAAATGCATGTAGGGCAAACTTTTAAAGCTGAAAAACATTTACACGCTATTTTTCTACAAAGAGCGGAGCAGCGTTGACGTCATCAACGCCCGTAGAGAACAATGGTTTAGAATGACGTCATTTAAAGTCACTGAAAATCATGTGATTCGATGCGTTCATTGACGTATGAACGCAATTGTTTTCTATAGGTTTACATTAGACTTTACACTGGAAATGTAAATATTAATGCATGAGCACGAATGCAAGATTCTATTTATCATATGACATTTAAAACGCATTTTATTCACGATTGTTTACAAAAATGTCAATATTCCGCCGTTAGAAAATGCGACGTCGTTAAGGACTTCGTACATGTAACGTTACGGGACGTATCTAGCTAATTTGCATATTTAATCCACTAGTGGATTATCGAAAATAATACATGGCGTTATTACACTCTCAGACGCGACGTCATATGATAAATAGTGGATCTTACATGAGTGTTCATGTATTATTGAATTTATTAAACGAGTTGAGGAAACGGGATAAAATGCGAGGCTTTGCCGAGCATTTTTTCCCTTTTCCTCGACGAGTTAAATAAATTCAATACTATATGAGCACGAATGCAAGATTCTATTTATCATATGACATTTAAAACGCATTTTATTCACGATTGTTTAAAAAAATGTCAATATTCCGCCATTAGTAAACGTGACGTCGTTAAGGACGTCGTACATGTAACGTTACGGGACGTATCTAGCTGATTTGCATATTTAATCCACTAGTGGATTATCGAAAATATTGCATGGCGTTATTACACTCTCAGACGCGACGCCATATGATAAATAGAGGATATTACATGAGTGTTCATGTATTATTGAATTTATTAAACGAGTTGAGGAAAAGGTATAAAATGCGAGGCTTTGCCGGGCATTTTATCTCTTTTCCTCGACGAGTTTAATAAATTAAATAATACATGAGCACGAATGAAAGATTCTATTTATCATATGACATTTAAAACGTATTTTATTCTCGATTGTTTACAAAAATATCAATATTCCGCCATTAGTAAACGCGACGTCGTTAAGGACGTCGTACATGTAACGTTACGGGACGTATCTAGCTAATTTGCATATTTAATCCACTCGTAGATTATCGAAAATATTACATGGCGTTATTACGAGGACTGTTCAAATATGAATGCAACTAAGCACATAAAAATGATTCCGTGATAGATTTCGATGAAAAAATTATTTTGTCCCCTCAAAGTATTCCCCTTTGACAGATATACAAACTTTCAGTCTTCTGATCCAATCATTGAATGCATTTTGGTAGTCTTTTCGAGGTATACTATGAAGGCACTGGAATATTGCAGAACCGAGGTGTTTGCACTGTACAAATTTTCGACCAGAAAGGTATTTTTTCAGCCGCGGGAACAAAAAAAGTCACACGGGGCAAGGCCAGGGGAATACGGGGGTGAGGGAGTTCAACAACCTTTTCCTGCTTCAGGTAGTCTTGCACAATGAACGCCTTGTGCGATGACGCATTGTCATGTAGCAATCTGACATTGGCCAAACCAGTTGCGGGTCTTCGTTCTTTGAAATATTTCTTCAATTTTCAAAGAACTTTATTCTTGTAAAACTTCGCATTTACAGATTTGCCTTTAGGCACAGCAACCTGAATAGCAGGGCCCTGATTTGAAAAGAATATGGCATACATTACCTTCTTGACGCCCATGGTCCGCTTTGCAATGCATGGTCTTTTGCAATACTTTGTTGCCCATATTTTGTTCTGAATCTTTCGTTTTGGCCCAAAAAATTGAACCCATGTCTCGTCTCCTGTAACGACATTAGCGAAAGACCATGCATTGTAATTTGGAAACTTTTTAAGCAACTTCTTGGCGCACTGAACGCGTGTCTTTTTCTGCTCATCTGTCAACAGATGGGGAATCCATCTAGCAGATATCTTTCTCATTTTCAAATCCCGTTTTAGAATTGTATGAGCTGCCCCTAATGAGATGCCAACCATACTAGCTATTTGCCTAGTGGAGTATCGTGCATCGGTAGCAACTATTTCTTTCACCCTAGCAACCATCTTGGCAGATGTTGCTCTTTTCGGCCGACGATCATGTGGTTCATCTTCTGTTGAGCCTAGCCCACAGCTGAATTTCTTACACCAACGAAAAACTGTCGGAAAAGATAATTCATTATGCCCATAAACCGAACATATTTCTTCAAAAATGTCCTTGCACCGTATACCAAGAATACAACGATTCTTAATATAGGACCGTATTTCAACGGCGTACTCTGACCTTCTTCCAACCATGTTTTGTATTAGTATACAAGGGTAGACAGTGTTTATCGAACGATATACATGGCTAAAGTGCACGGATTCTAACAGGTTTGGTTTCAATGTATGGGTAAAATGTTTTTCTACGCCGTGATATTTATTTCAAGGTGATTTTCGCATTAGTGAATGAGAAAACGTTCTACTTGCATTCATATTTGAACAGTCCTCGTACACTCTCAGACGCGACGTCATATGATAAAACAGATTTACAAACCACTGAACTTAAAAACAATTTTTCATTTATAGCTAGGCGGTTCTAATGAATACCCACAACATAGGTTTTAATGGAAAATTGACAAAATTTATCCTTCAATTATATGTTGCTCTGAGTCATCATCGTGGAATATGCGTGTGGTTATGCAATACCCCAAAATTTCGAAATGGGCTTCTGCTATATATTCGGCCGAAGGTTCTGTTCAGGACAAAATATGAACAAGTGGCAAGATGTTACTTGTACTCTAACCTACTACAGTCGAACTTCGATGGCTCGAACCACTTTGGGACCATGAAAATTTGTTCGACACAGCGGTAGTTCGAGCCACAGAGGGATACTATTAGCACCATACCAGGAGGCATAATGGAGATAATTGTGGATATCTTTTCGGTGTTCTGTATTATAAATGTACGTTGTGTGTACTCATTAGAATCGCCTCATCGAGGCGATTCTAATGAGTACACACAACATACATTTGCAAGATAAATGGAGAAAATCTTCCTAAATTACCCCTATATCGTATTTGGAGGAACTCCCTGCGGACTCAAGAACGGGTTCGACTCATCCATGGTAAACGAGCCAACGGAGTTCCAGCAATGGAAGTTTTACTGTATGTTGGGGCGGTTGGGTGAGGCGAAGGTGTCATGTATCTTGCATCCCTGGGGTATCCAACTGATTATCTTCGCCTAAGGGCGCAGACACTTAAGACTTAGGGGTAAACACGGAAGTACAGCCATTACTTACCCACAGTGCAGGTTGACCTTTAGACTTACAATGCAACAACAAGTTTAAGCTTTCACAAAAAGAACAAAATGGCCCATAACAAGTACAAGTTTGAAAAAAAGAGGCCCACGGGCAGAGCTCTAGCACACAATTGCTATCACATTTGTACAAACCAAAGAGGCCCATAACAAGTATAAGTTTTACACAAAAAGAGGTACACGGGCAGAGCTCTGGCACAGAATTGCTATCACATTATTTGCTGTCATATTTCTACAGGCTAATACAAAATATACATCTACAAACTCTCGACCACGATGGCCCACTCTGTATCCTATAAGCGGGCGAGCTAAAAAAACTTGCCTCGCCGCTAGCAACAATTTTTTTGAGAACCATATCAATATGTTAAGCATGTAAATTATTTTCTGTATCGTCATGACGTTTGGACTTGTATAAGTGCTTCGGCAGGACGGTTTCAATCCCATCAACTGGTCGAGAAATTAACATGTCGCACTGGTTTGATGAGGTCAGCAAGTACCAGAGAAGGACGGAAACGTACACGGCCTGGTAGTATCACTAAGTGCAAGACTGGCAACTAGAATTTTGCCAAAGACAGTAAATTGTTTTAAACATATTTCTTGGATAAAAATCTAGACATTCACAGTTAATATGTGCTAAGCGTAGACCTAGCTTTATGTAAAAGCTATACTTGTTTTGGCTTACAGTTTGGCAAGGCCTGCTGTCCTTGGGGCAGGTATGGGTGGGTGGGGGTGTTGTTATTTCTTCTGGTTCTACACTTCCATTTATTTTCCTCTTTCATACCTGACCTTCACTTTCATCATCTACTTCTTTACACCCTTCACCTGGTAGACGACACATAAACGCCAATCAATCAATCAATCAATCAATCAATCAATCAATCAGTCAATCGCGTGATGTTAGTGGGGGTATGGGCACGGTGGGTTGCCTTTAGGGAGTGAATGAACCCCGAAGGGGTTTATATGAGCTCTGCTGGCGACCCGTCGTTCACGCTATCATGGACGGCGGAGTAGTTAAGTTTATCTCATATTTACATGCATTGATTCCCGTCACTGTGCGAAAAAAAATGCTTATAAAGCTGAAAAACATCTACGCGCTGTTTTTCTACAAATAGCGGGACACGGTTGATGTCGCCAACGCGCAATATGTTCATTAGTGCTGAGGTTGAGACTGCGGTGTTGACGTCAGTACTCAAGTACTGATTTAAATAGCTATATTATGTCTTTAATTTTTGCAGTATAAAATTCTAATATTTCTAAAACTAAAACTTACTTGTCAGGTGAGACATGTATCTTAGCGGATTTGGTTGCCACTTTTTGTTATATTTTAAATTTTGCAAGTATCGCTACTTTGGACATCTCCTTCCTGATGTCCGAGACTTCCGAAGAGCGTGGGCCATGTTTGCTGATGTTGGCTCGGTGGGGGACGCCTATAAGTCCGGGGTGGGCGTCTCTTGCCTGATGCCTTCAGTTGACCTGTCTCATGAGCTACGTCGGTCGGTGTGTGCTCGAAGGTGGATGTGCTGTGGTTGACGGGTCTTGCCGATCATCCGTTTCGGTTTCATAACTTTGGGGTTGAGACACACTGATGAAGATAAAATATCAGAAAGGATTCTGTGTCACTAAATTTGGTATAGTTACGCTTTAATCGTATAGTTTGCAATCTTCTTGATGCTTATTGACGCAATGTTCCTATTTCCTTGATCCTATATTGTTCAAGCCTGTCCAACTTGCAGGTATTCAAGCGTCGTAGACCCGAAAGTGATGACTAGTACGGGTTGTCTCGTCAGGGACAACATAGTTCGCCATCTTCCTGATGCTTATGGACATAATGTTCCAGCGTTCCATGCCGTCATTTCTGTTAGCCTATTCAACCCTGTAGACTGATCCGGTGGTGTAAACTAAGTGTCTCGTCGGGGGCACTGCATTGCTTTATATGACATTGTTTAATTTTTCCAAATTCTCGATTACGTGGAAGACAAAAAATAAGCAATGTACTATTTTGTATACTGTTTGTCGTCTTGGCTATTGTTGGTGTTTTGTTTGTTGCGTGTGTTTTGTTTATTGAAGAACTAGATGGGCTGCATGATGCTTCCACGCAGAGCTGAAACCGACCTACACACGAGTACTGGTAAACCGCTTAGAGGATCTTAGCCTGCCCAGGCAATTCTGTGCGAGTCGGACCGTCCATGCTTATAAACCCTATTGGTTTCATTGGGCGACAGGGTTTGGGATGACATTTCATCTCGATGTCCGGTAAAAGTCCCACACAATTGGAAGCAACGTCTCCAAAATGACCTTTACAGTGTTGACGGGGACGTTAAACCTCAAATCAAGCAAGCAAGCAAGTGTTTTGTTTATTGTTTGTGTCTTGTATATTATATGTTCCTTACTGTACAATATCCAAAGTTTTGCTCCACGGGGATTTCATGCTCCAGCATGATATACTAACATGTTGCTTTGCAAAGTTTTAAGTAGTCATAAAAAGTCCTATCACTTCATCTTTGAAGGAAATGCACTAACTTTTAGACCAAGTAATATGATGATATTGTAGCCTATTGGATGCTTATATGACTGCATTATTGTTGGCGTCTTAAATTCAAAGGCTTGTCCCTTTCCGTTGAAAACCAATTTGTAATCATTTAGGCCTTTAGCTCGACTTCTAGATATTTGGTTATATTGATTATACTTATTTCGATGGTTTGATCAGTCAGATTTACCCCATAGAACTTCAGTTAAATTAAGCAAATTCTCCTGATACCGAGGTCCCATGTTTGGATTTCCATCTATCTATTGTAGATGGGTTCGTTTCCTGCAAAATTTATGATAAACGCCATGATTTCGATTTTGAGATTGTAAATTTTCCTTTCTTAGATGGTGATGCTCCTCGTGTGGCATCCTATGGCATTTATATTTTGCAATTAATTCGATTTACCAGAGTGTCTAGTTATGTAACTGACTCCAACACTCGTAATAAATTGTTAACTGCTAAACTTCTTAATCAGGGTTATCGGTATCATAAACTACGCAAAGCCTTTTCAAAATTTTATAGACGCCATTCCGATTTAATTTCTAAATCAATTGTTGGATTTAAATCTCTTCTGCAACAAGGTCTATCGGAACCCGGGTTTTATGGTGACTTAGTATATAAATTCAGAAAAATATAATAATTACAATGACTTCAGCACCAAATTCGTAAAATCTTAGATTGGGTACAACATAAATGTTATACGACAAACTGCATGCATGGTATTTAACCAAGGTTGACAACTTTGCTTCCCTCTTTACCTGCATGCTGGTGGGTCAGATTCTATGACGGTTCCAGTGTAAAGGCTATCTGAGAATAAGAGAGAATTTAATGTTATGTAATATTGGTTGGTGCTTGATGCTCTGTCTCTGGTCGGGCCGATCGGAGTCTAACTTTTGGTTTTCGTTTGCTCCAGCATTTCTGTGGTTGCTTGCTGTCGAGTCCTCACCGTTGTTTAATCTCTATGATTAATTGATTTTTGCGTTCTCGGAGATGTTGCACTGATGAGTTAGGAGGCCTTCATGCGGACTGAACAAATCATTTGTCTAAATCGCGACGGAAGTAAGGGTGAGGATTGCAGCTGCGTAAAATCGATTTAAGGCCCCCCTCTACCCACCCACCCCCAACTAGTGGAATTCGTTTCACAGACCGTTCAAAGGCGGTTCTGTCGCGATTTATTTTTGTCATGGTTTGCCTTTGAGTGTGTGTCTCGCTTATATTATTTTGTTTTGGATACCCAATTGGTGGGTAAGTAACTGTCCCTTTGGCTTTCCGCTATTGATGCTCCATTAGGGTCTAGTTATTTCATGTCTGTGTTTCTTTCCCTTTGGTGTCACTGATGGGATCTGTGGGTTAATTGTATCGATTCCTGATCATTGCCTTCACTACTATTTTGTCTCTGTTTTCTAATCTTGAACTCATAACGTTCCTGCAAATGCTACTAGTGATATGTGGTGAGATCGAAACCAACCCAGGACCAGCATTAGATCTTTCGCCATCACTAACACCACGTGGTATCTTATTTATCACGACACTGTTGCTGGTTTGCTCAGGAGATATTGAGCTGAATCCTGTCCCAACGGAAACGCACCTTCTCTGAAACTTCGGATAATATAGGAGAATCAGTTATAACGAATACTTTCTCTTTTGTATACTATAACATACAAAGCATTCTAAACAAAGTAGATTTAATCGGAACAGACTTAAAAAAAATGATATTATTTGACTAATTGAAACCTGGCTGAAACCAGAAATTTTGGACGGCCTCATTAGTAAAGATGGATATAAACTTTATAGGCGTGATCGTGAAGGTGACGCAAAAAGTAATGCTTACTCACGCCGAAGATCAGATCTCGAACTTCCGGTATAGAATGTATTTGGTTGGACTTAAAAATCCATAGAATGTTCGTACTGGGTACGTTCTATAGGCCACCCAATTCTCCTGATGCAACCCTGTCGCCCATCGAAGACCCCATCGGACTTGCTTTCGACACTAACATAGTTATTGTTTTTTTAACAGGAGATTTTAATCCCGACATCTTGAAACAGGCTTCGAATAACAAATACGTGATTCATGTCAACATTTCAATCTGGGACAACTTATAACGGTCTCAACGCATAAAACGGAGAATTTCTCTTCCACCATAGACCTGCTATTTACTTCTGATAAAATTCTGCAATGTTAAGTGGTATTAATAATCCTTTTCTCGGTCACAGTATCAGATGCCATTGCCCAATATTTTCGGTTCTAAATTAAAAAAAAACACATTACACCGCTCTTTCGCCGGCGTATCTGGCTCTTCGATCGTGGCGTCTATTGATCCTTTTCGCATGAGGTTCTAAATACTACCTGAGACGAGGTAAAAGATGTCGATGTAGATAAATATGCCAAAAATGTAACTGAACAAATTTCAAATTTGACTTCTAAATATATCCTCCCAAAAATGGCAAAAAATCAGCAGTCTGACCCACCATGGCTAACAAACGAAATCAAGAAAATGATACTAAATCGCAGACGTTTATGCAACAAATTTCAGAAATAAAAAACAGAAATCAAAAAGTGTTGTAGATTATGAAAAATATAAACCAACAAGAAACAAAGTTATTGGAGAAATTCGAAAATCGAAGCAATTACAAACAGATAAACTAGCCGAAAAATTGAAGAATGAAGACAAACAAAAAGATTAGTGGTCAACGGAAAAGCAGTTCATTAAACAGATCAATCCCCAACAATTCCTCCACTGAATAAAGATAATATTGCCTATACTAAAGACGAAGACAAAGCAAATTTAATGAACTATTTTTTTTTTGCAACAAACTAAACTAAACGATGCAAATGCTTTTTGCCCTCTGGTGTTCTGCTAGCCCAGAATCATTTAAAATTAGTCTCTTCTACTTCAGCAGAGGTTGAATTAATGTTGAAGTCTTTGCATCTAGGTAAAGCAGCAGGTCCAGACCCAAATAATAATCGTATACTTAAGGAACTTGTCATTCCTCTTTCCATCCCATTAAGTGGTCTTTTTAACTTCTCTTTTAGCTAGGGTAAAGTACCTAGCATGTGGAAAGAAGCTAATGTGACTACTATCTTTGAAAATGACGACCCTTCAATTATATATAATTACAGACAGACGTCTCTGTTAAGTACTATATGCAAAGTTCTAGAAAAATGTCCACAAGCACCTTTTAATCTAATAGTTACGTGATCACGACATACTCACATCCTTTCAGTCAGGATTTATCCCTGGAGACTCTTCTGTCAATCAACGTGTCCACATCTACAATACAATTTGTAAAGCTTTAGATAAAGTAAAATAAGTACGTACTGTATTTTGTGATAGAAGTAAAGCCTTCGATAGAGTATGGCATAAAGGTCTTTTATACAATTTTCAGAGTGTCGACATTTCTTGTTCGCTCTTACATTGGTTTACAAATTACTTACATAACAGAAAACAGACAGTAGCAATTCCTGATGGTGTCTCGCCTTGGTTTATTGTTAAGGCAGGAGTTCCTCAAGGTTCTATCTCAGGTCCTCTCCTGTTCTTGATGTACATAAATGGCATATTTTTTGGATATACATTCTTCCATTAGACATTTTGCAGATGACACAAGTCTGTACATAATTGTAGAGGACCCTATGCAAGTAGCAGCTCAGCTTAATTCCGATCTGGCGAAGATCCAACTATGGGTTAACAAATGGCTTGTTTCCTTCAGTCCCACCAAATCTGAGTCAATGATCTTCTCTCGTAAAACCACCATACCATACCACCCCATATCTTCATGAATCAGAAGTGTGTTAACGGGGTCCGTTCACATAAGCATTTCGGCCTTATATTTTCGACCGAATGCACTTGGCATGATCATTTATAATCTATCAGAACGAAAGCATGGTTTCGGGTAAATATAATACGAAAGCTCAAATTTACACCCGATAGAAATCTTTACAACCAATATACACATCTTTTATTAGACCACTTCTCGAATATGCTGACGTTGTCTGGAACAATTGTACCCGAAATGAGGCAAATGCACTAGACAAAATTCAAAATGAGGCCGCAAGAATCGTCACTGAAGCAACAAAACTGGTATCTATACATTCTCGCCTCTCTAATTTTGGCTGGGAATCCCTCGAAGCCCGAAGAAAAAAGACATAAACTTGTCCTCTATTACAAAATGCAGAATTTTCTTGCACCCGAATACCTTTCGGCATTGGCACCATCAATCAGTTGCGGAATAATTCTAATTTACAGACCGTGCGAGCCAACCCACAACTGCATTAGTCATCGTTTCTTCCATCGGTTACTCGTAGTTGGAACGAGTTGTCACATAAAATGAAAACTTAACCCTCAGTAGCAGCCTTCAAATACAAGAAGAAACCCTCCGCCGTATTTTTGCGCTGGTAAACGACTAGGCCAAATATGGCATGCCAGACTCAGACTTAATTGCAGGTCGCTACGTCATCATCTTTTTCAAAAAAATATTCTAAATAATTCCTCTTGCGACTGTGGAGCTATCGTGGATATTAAACACCACCTCCTTGTCTGTGAACAGTACAGAAAATTACGACAGAACTTAAAAGACGGTGTCCCAATGATCTGCAAACCTTCTCTAAACGTTCTTCTTCATATGGCATTACCGATCTGTCAGAGAACGATACTATTAAAATAGTTATAGCAATACAGGACTTCATTCGTAAATCTAAACGATTGTGCTGAAGTCGCCTTTTCTTTTTTATTTTTTAGACAGCCTACAACCACAACTTCACTAATATTATGTAAATACATGATCCTTACATAATAGACCGACTCCCGCCCATATGGGCTTGAAGAAATTGATGGGTTGCATGATGCTTCCACGCAGAGCTGAAACCGACCCTCACACGAGTACTGGTAAACCGCTTAGAGGATCTAAGCCTGCCCAGGCAGCCTGTCCATGCTTATAAACACTATTGGTTTCATTGGACGACAGGGCTTGAGAAGTCATTTCATCTCAATGTCGGGTAAAAGTCCCACAAAATTGGAAGCAACGTCTCCAAAATGACCTTTACAATGTTGACGGGGACATTAAACCTCAAATCAAACAATTAAACAATTACATAATAGAATATAAGAATGTCTCTACCTCAAGTGCCCTTCCCCTTGGCGCCACATTTCTATTCTATTCTTTATTTCAATATACTTTGTTTCTTTACTGTACACTTTTGTAATTCTCAATGACATTGATTTGGCGAAATATATAAAAATAACACACACAAAAATAACACTAAGTCAATTAGCACAGCACTATAATTGTAACTCAGGGATACAGAGTGACTTTCTTCTGGAACCCACTTGTATGATACTGTAACTGTAGCTATGTTTTCAATATGTGCATGTTTGTAACTGCTGCATGTATTATACAATTCAATAAAGTTTAAATCAAGCGCTAGAATATGACTTTCTAAGCTTATTGAAAAGCTATAACATTGTGAAGCTACATTTTAAACGGTAGGTAATAAGGAGTACCAAATGAAACGTAATGAACGAAAACACGCCTATATAATTCTGACCCCATTTAACCCCACTTCTGTGTAGCAAAACGCAAAACTTCGGCCGAAAAATATAGCAGAAGTTCGAAATTTTGCGGTATTGCATTACCATCAACAAAACACGTCTATATAATTTTGACCCCCTTGAACCTCATTTTTAAATAATAAAACTGAGGTTTTCAGGGGTAAACCATCGAGGCGGTTCTAACGAGTACCCACAATCTATATTTTAGAGCAGAAATAAGAAAAATATCACAATTTTCACCTTAAAATTTGCGTTATTTCGGCGGTAAAGTTTAGGCGCGTTTTCGTAATGACCACAAACATATTCCATAATGATGACTCATAGCCCTTTGGACGTCATGCAGTCTGTGAGTGATTCGCCGGAGTTTACACATCGATAAATTCCACAAAAATAAAATTCATTCCTTTATTTCCCTAAATTTTGCTTAAATAGAGGCGGTTCAAATGAGCACCACAATCCATGTTTGGACTACAAATAAGAAATTATGAAGAAAAAAAAAAAAAAACATCTGGACAATAAGGTAGTTTAGGTCGTAGTACCAAAGCGTTACTCCAAAATCATTAATCCATAGACAAATGGCAAATATTAATGTTCAGACCAACAGAAGAGTGTAACCAGGTGTCCTAGGATAGTAAGCATTACTTGGTAAGCAAGCTTCGCACACCATGCCTTCGACCTGAACGAAGAAATGGAGTAATGCCTAGAAGGGTATTCCGAGATTTTGGAAGTCTTCCCATGGCTTTCCATTGACAAACACATCAGAAATAATTCTGGAAATGGCCACATTGTACGGATCAACAAGATATGAAAGACTGAACAGGTATGAAAGACGCCATTTTGGTTTACGTGTATGTTGTCCATCTGGTTAACAAGTCCGTGCAATATACAGAAAAATGGGGGTTATGGTGTATTCATTATTTTCCTTATTTTTGCTTCAAGACATAGGTTGTGGGTACTCGTTAGAACCGCCACAACCTATGTTTTAGGCATAAATAAGAAAAATATCACATTTTTTCATCAGAAAAGTAGCCATTTTGGAGATATGAGTGCACTTTGTCGCACGGGTATGTTATTGTAATGATAACGGTTTTAGGTTGAAACACTTGTGTTTGAAAAGACGTTGACCTTTTCATATTCCAGTTTTCATACATTCCCTACAACGCCCATTAAAAGAGTATGAATACAATAAGAATACAAATATCATGCAACATTAGAAATAGCTCCTGAAGAGGGTTAACGCTATGCATATAAGATACATGACTGGGGAGGTACAGCTTGTCATGTTTGACTAACGAAGACAAATTAGCTTAAAAAGTTAACAAAAGTGGAAGCGTGCTCTTTTAATGAGGTCACGAGACCACAGCGAGGTGTTACCGTGTGAGGTAATACTATATTTTTCGTAACAAAGAACGGAGTGACATATTTATATAACCGTAAATGACTTGGGCGAATTCTTTTTATCATATCACGGAGAAATCAAAATAAAAACGGATGTTCAGACAACTTGAAGGCTGATTCTGAAGAAACTCAACACCCCAGCCACAATGTCGCAATCGTTGATGTCGCAATATTTTGACGGCAATATTAAGTGCGGAAGCCCAAAAATTTAATGGGATGATGGGATCGTTCATCTTTGTCATGAAGATGCTCACTTAATTTTTATCAGCATTCATGCTTTTGTGTGATCGGATAAACGATCATTACAGCATAATAGTAATAATTGGCGCTAAACAATTTATCATGTTCCTCATAAATAATTCATCGGGAAGTGTATCAATGAAAAATATCTTGTTTAAAAACCTATTGTATTTCTATCAAATGACCCATCAGTTTGCAGATAATTCAGTTTAACATGGGGATTCAAACTCTCAAATTTAATTACCTATGACATTCTTGTCATGGTAGAACAAACCTATGTCGTCTGGTTCTTCATTTGAATAACATGCCAAGTTTAGACACGAGGGTTTCACTCTCGTCACATAACAGTGGCATTATGAAAACACCCGTCAAAATTTGGGCATACAGTCAAATTCCGCTATTAAGACTAAATCTGCTTTTTAAAGCTTGTTGAGAATGTTTCAGTTGTTCTGTGTTTGTGGTTTCCACACCAAGTGTCTCCTAAAAAGAGACCACCTTTAAGACCACTTTTGAACAGTTCCAAAGGTGGTCTTAATATAGGAATTTTACGCAGTGAAGGGCTGAAACCGACCCGCACACGAGTACTGGTAAACCGCTTAAAGGATCTAAGCCTGCCAAGGCAAAGCGTTGAGAGTCGGACCGTCTATGTTTAAAAACCCTATTGTTTCATTGGGCGACAGGGCCTGATATGTCATTTCATCTCAATGTCGGATAAAAGTCCCACAAAATTGGAAGCAACGTCTCCAAAATGACATTTACAGTGTTGACGGGGACGTTAAACCTCAAATCAAACAAACAAATAATTTACGCAGTGACATTCCGCTTTTTAAGACCACCTAAAAATAAGACTAATTCTGCTTTAAAAAGCTTAGTTTGAAGGTTGTAGTTATTCGTTCTTAATGTTTCTGAATACAGTGTCCTCTGGTCATGCCGAAACCACCTTTGGGACTGTTCAACAGTGGTCTTACAGTCCCAAAGATGGTCTTAATAGAGGAGTTTTACTGTACTTTCATATCACCAAAGAAGCAGTTTTCCGTTGAAAAGTATTTCTCCCAACTTCTGCTGCAAACATAGATGGTCCCGTCTCGTTGCGGCGGTTCTAACGAATACCATATTCTCGTAGAGCAATTAGGCAAATTTTGCATACTTATCTCTTTATGACGGTGTGTTTTCAAAGGATGTTCATTACCCGAACTTGTTAACGCAATGAATTAAGACTTCGGACTCTGCAACTGCTCAATCATAATTCTTTTAAAGACATATGGAGCCCGAAATTGGATCTCCGTGATCCACCTGGCGATTTTCACCCATGATTGTCTTATTTGTTTGTTTAATTTGAGGTTTAACGTACCCGCCAACACTGTATAGGTCATTTTGGAGACATTGCTTCCAACTTTGTGGGGCTTTTACCCGACATTGAGATGTAATGACATCTCAAGCTCTGGTGCATAATGGAAACAATAGGGTTTTTAAGCATTTTGACTCGCACCACTTTGCCTTGGCAGGCTTAGATCCTCTAAGCGGTTTACTAGTACTTGTGTGCGGTCGGTTTCAGCTCTGCTTGGAAGCATTTTGCAGCCAATCTATTTCTTCAACCTCCGATGGGCGGGGACCGCCCATGATTGTCCTAATCCATACACTTTTGCTTTGCTCTGTCGTTTTGTTTCTGGTGACGTTTAAGAACACTGTCCACATTATTTAGGTCATTTTGGAGACGTTGCTATCGATTCTGTGGGAATTTAACCCAGCATTGAGATGAAATGTTATCTTAAGACCTAACACCCAAAGAAACAGCTATGGTTGAAGAGATGGCCCGAGTCGCACCACTTTTCCTGGGAAGGTTTAGGTCTAAGCGGTTCACCAGTACTCAAGTTCGGTCGGTTTCATCTCTGTGCGTAGTAGTATCTGAACTTGAGATGGCTAGAAATATCACCTTTCACTGGCTCTTCATAGTCAAGCTTCTACTAGATCTTGAGATACAGATCTATTGTGTTTCCACTAATTAATTTGCTACTATAAAGCCTCAATATAGTCGCAAAAACACTTGACGCTTGACAGTGAAGTTTCTATTGGGGAAGGAATAAAATCTTGAGATACAAGATTTTATATCTAATAGAAACCTGTCAGTAGATAGCTTCAATATATGATAAGTAGTACCCGCCGCCGGTCGGTTTTCTAAGCCAAATTGTCAAATGTGTAGATGTGGCCGTGTGGAATCTCCAAATTGTGGATCCACATTCTCCACATTAAATCCACATTGCTCCGCATTGAACATTTACAGCGTAGTCTTAGAGGCCAGAAAGGGTTGGTTGCGAAATTGCCGAATGTGTAGATGTTGGCACGTGGAATCTCCGCATTGTGGACGCACAATTTCCATATCACATCCACACTTGCTCCACATTACCTCAATAATTTCAATCCGGAGATGTGGAGGTTACACAATTTCATTGTTGAGGTTACACACTTTCAATGTGGAGATGCGGAGGTTACACAATTTCAATGTGAATGTTACACAATTTCAATGTGGATATGTGGAGGTTACACATTTGCGATGTGGAGATGTGGAAGTTAAGAGATCAATAATATAACACTATGAAGTCTTGAGATACAAGACCAACATAATGTCATCTTATGGTACCCCTGGACCTCTTGAACCTTTCAACTGCAAGTTATTTCAAGCTTAGTCAAAAGTTGTGCCCCTATAATTTTCAGGGACAAAAACTTTCAGGGACAAGAACAAAGTCATTTTCAGCTTTCATCACGTGAACAAGTCCGTGAAATGAACACCCCCTTACACCCCACTTTATATAGAGAAAACTGGGGTTTACGGTGGTAAACAATATTTTTCTCATTTCTGCTCCAAGACATAGGTTGTGGGTACTCGTTAGAACCGCCTCAATGAGGCGGTTCTAACGGGTACTCACAACCTATGTTTGCAGTATAAATAAGAAAAATATCACAGATTTTCGTCAGAAAAGTAGCCATTTTGGAGATGTAAAAATTGCACTATATCGCACGGGTGTGTTATCGTAATGGATGTCCTTGAAATTTATAGGGATAAAGAGTCTAAACTACATGTATTTCAAATAAAGAATAAACACATCTCTGAAGGTATCCAACTAGAACACTACCGATTGCCCATGACCCAATCGAGCCTAATCAAGATTAGATCAAGTGGTGTGTATCTAGGGACAAACACTTATAGGGACAAACACGTCAAAGCGTCCCCATAATTTTCCCTATAAGTTTGTCCCAAATAAACACCCTATACTACTGCCATCTATGGGACTGTTCAAAAGTGGAAAGTCCCAAAGGTTGTTCTAACATAGGAATTTTACTGAAGCTATTTATATTAAATAATCAGAAGTAAACGCCAATTTGAGACATCACGCTTACTCGGGTCCTTTGAATTTTACCGCTAGGCGACGCTGCATCTTATGACGTCTTAAAGACAATGGCGTCACGTGAAAAATTTGCTCCGCACTCGTACAAATTCTGGTTAAACGCATATCTGAGGTTAAAATTACCGGTAGTGTCGCACAAAAGCTTTACAATGAAAGGATTATTGCACTGATATTGTTGAATATAATATTACATGTTTACAAAGACCATAATATTACATGTACATGTTTACACAGATTCAATGAAAACGCACCACTAGTACTATACCTCATATTTTAATTGATTCACAATATGTCCAGCATTTGATCACGTTTAATGAATTATCACTAACTTTTCCACAGACTCACTACAGAGTTACAGCATTTCATTGGATGCCGGGATTCGGAGACTCGAATAAGCCCACAAACCCGAAAAATCAAAATCACATATCCTAATACCGGGTATGTCCACCATTAGCATCAAGTGTTGCTTGGCATCGACGCCTCGTGCTTCGAATTGAACGCTATTTCTAGTCTTGCGTGATGTTGTCCCATTCTTCCTGTAGCGCTATGGCAAGGTGCTGACGAATGATTGGCGGATGACGTCGGCTGTACACACGTTTTCCGAGCTGGTCCCAAAGGTGCTCAATTTGGTTTAAATCCGGCGAAAACGCAGGCCAAGGAAGAACTTGCACACCATTTTGAATGGAAAAGTCCATGATTAGCCTCGCAGAATGAGCACGTACATTGTCATGTTTGAAAAGCGTAACGTCACCATTATTGCGTAAAAACGGTACCACTTCAGACTCTAAGATTTCATTGATGTACCGACGTACCGCCAAATTGCCATCAACAACGATGAGTTTGGTTTTGTGGCACCATGAGATCCTTCCCCACACCATTACACTACCACCACCCCAACGTGACACCTGTTTAACACAGCAGTCTTAAAATAACTCCCCACGTCGACGCTATACTTTAAGCCGCCTATCAAATATTTCAACACAAAAACGAGACTCGTACGAGAAGAGTACACCACGCCAACACTGTTGTGTCCATCGGATACGCTGTCGACACCAATTAAAGAGACTGATTCGACGTTCCACCTTCAAGACGTTAACCCTATACGTCTTATGACTAGAAATACCGCGTCCCTGGAGATGCCGCCGTACAGTTAAGGCACTTACGCGTAAGTTATGGATTCCCACTGTCTCCTAAGCAGTTTCCACAGACGTCCTTAATCGGTCGCGTGAATGACGCAAAACAATGTACCGGTCCTGCTGACGTGAAGTAACACGTTCACGTCCAGGCGTTGTCTATCGTCCACAGACTCCGTAGCGTTGTGCCTTTCAACAATCGTGCAATCGTAGTGTGCGAACAATCCATACGCTCTACAACTTGGCGGCATGAAAGCCCACATTCAACCATACCGAGGGCACGATGACGATCGACGTTACTTGGCTTGTTCTTATGAAATGTTTTGCTGTTTTTTTAGGCCCGTCGTGACCTTCTTCTATAAGATACATTCAGGTACAGTGGCCACTAATAAAGACAAATACTTGACCCCTGCAACAGTTTCAACCCGAACAAGAGCATCAAAAGTAAACAACTCACAATATCATGGGAACCAGTCCTATAGTGATGCCCTGAAAAATTCTTTTTTTTCCTAGAACTATTTCCCAGTGGAATAGTCTTCCCAATGTTAAGACTGTAGAGGAGTTCAAAGCCCGTGCAGTGTACGAGAAGATTGAGATTCAGAGGTATGCGTTTTAGTATACCTCTGTTATTCAGATTGTAAATAGTTTTAAGGACTCATCCAGTGACTTCTCCTTTCAACTGAGGTAATCATTACGCAAACACGCCTATACAAATACATAACCACCTATATCGCCGAAAAAAATGAAATTTTTGAGATGAAAAATTGTGATATTTTTCTTATTTCTGCTCAAAATATAGATTGTGGGCACTCGTTCGGACCGCCTCATCGAGGCGGTTCTAACGAGTACCCACAACCTATATTTTAGAGCAGAAATAAGAAAAATTAAGGTATACCCCCGGAAACCCCAGTTTTACTGTATAAGAGTGGGGTTCAAGGGGGTCAAAATTATATAGGAGTGTTTTCGTGATGATGGCCAAATATGACCGTCTCAGTATAAGAAGATAGATAGATAGGTAACGCAAAGCATCCTAACCTCATAATGACAGTAAAGAAAGTGGCAAAAATATCGTGATTACGAAAATTTTGCCATTTTGCATTTTGCACGTGCACATGAACATCATGAAAACCACGTATCAAACAAACTCATGCTTCGGTGACGACTTTACAATACCGTATTTATCAGTTGAAAAAGTCATTTTTATCTTAAACTAAATATATCAAAATTCTAAAAGTGGTGCGTTTTCATTGAATCTGAGTATATTATTACAATATTAATAAATTTATTACTGATCGCTATACTTATCACATACATACATACATACATACATACATACATACATACATACATACATACATACATACATACATACATACATACATACGCGGTCTCTCAGTCTCAGTGTGTATATGTACATTTAATTCAACTTATATATATGGGAGGGGTGAAGGTGCCGACAAAAAAATGCATGTACCTCGTCGGGGATATTGAAGCAATAACACTATAATCATAATGCCACTGAATCATATCCCATTGTACATGTTAGATAGGATACACAATGAAAAACAACAACATCATCAACAACAACTGGACGCTATTTAATAATCAACCTCATTTCTTAATTGGTTTCTTTAGAGAAATAAACGCTTCAGTCTAAGCCTTTTAAGTCATTATTTTTGCCCTTGATAGAATTAAATGAATGATAACCCCATCTAATAAAACCTAATGTAGTGTAAAATAGCATTGTATATAGTAAAATTATGACTAAAATCATATCTCTGGGATCACGCGCGCTTGATATTTTTAATTTGCATATGAGTTTTATAAAAGAAGTTAAAAAGCATATGCTAATTGACAAAACTGAATAGAAGATCTTTTGTGAGCTCGCTTTGCACAGGGTCTTTTTTTCTCGGCGAAATTGATGTTGTATGACAAAAAGAAATCATTATTTATACAATATCATGGTTGATTGATAAATGGATGACTTGATATTTAAATGATGGATCTAAAAGTATTCTCGCACGCGCCAAGTCAGTGTGCGAAGTATTCCAAGTCGCTGAAAGTCTAATTGAAATATTCATCTAAACTAATTATATTACGTTACAATCAAAGTTTTTACGAAATTATTATCATTTTGCCGTGTCACGTAAATAAGCCTCGTCGCGAGAGAACCTGTCCTTTACGAAAACACGCCTATTTAAATATATTGATTTATTTTACCACCGAAAAACGAAAATTTTAGATAAAAAAATGTCTGACATATTTCTGCTCAAAACATATATTGTGAGTACTCGTTAGAACCGCCTCGTCGAGGCGGTTCTGACATACAATGTATGTTTTTGAGCAGAAATAAGAAAAATAATCCATACCCCTAAACCTTCAGTTTTACTATATTAAAGTGGGGTTTAAGGGGGTCAAAATTACAGTGAAATTCCGTTATTAAGACCACCTAAACTTAGACTAATTTTGTTTTAAAAAGCTCATTAACATGTTATGAAGAGTGTTATATGTGTTTTCTTAGTTTTCTCCACATCACATTATCTCTTTATGACGTGGTGTTTTTTCTTCTTAACATTTTAAAGCAATATTGTAGAAGCCCAAACATTTAATGGGATGATGGGATCGTTCATCTATGCCATGAAGATGCTCACTTAATTTTTATTAGCATTCATGCTTTTGTGTGATCGGATAATTTGTGTGATCGGATAAACGATAATAAAAAAAAACATAAAAACACCACTTTTTATGTGTTTTCTGCACATAATGTCCTATGGTCAGGGATCACCTTTGGGACTGTCCAAAAATGGCCTTAAATACTATCTTTGAACAGTTCCAAAGGTGGTCTTAATATAGGAATTTTACTGTATAAAAGCATGTTTTCGTGTTGCTTTGAGATTTTTGACCAGAATAGACACGAACAGCCCTGCTCAATAACATTACTACTGAGATTCTTAAAACTTTATATAGTTGAACTTCAACAACTCGAATACCTTTGGGATCATGAAAATATGTTCGAGACAGGGGTAGTCCGAACTACTGCGGTTTAGTTATAGTGCCAGGTTTAATGATAATTACTTAAAGATATATTTACCATGTACCAGGTATGTTGAGTTTACTCATTAGAATCGCCTCGTCGAGAAGATTCTAATGAGTTCACTAAACAAACCTTTTAACAATAAAATCAGGAAAACCTGCCTAAAATATTCAAATACAGTCGACCCTCGTTATCTCAAACTCCAAGGGACTGAAATATATTTGGTTTGAGATAACAGTAGTTTGAAGGCGTTGAAATCCAAAACTGATATAACAATGCACATAATTTAGTTTGACTTAAACCATTGTTTGAGATATCAGGGTTTGAGATAAAGAGAGTACTGTATATAAAAATCTTGAACTATTTGAAGACTTCTGTAGGGTTTGAAGAACTAGTTCGAATTAACCGTAGTAATCGAGAAATACGTGTTCAAGTTATTGAAGTCTTACTGTATATAGAGAGAAGCCTCCGTGGTCGAGTGGTTACGCTACTCGCCTTGTAAACCAGGGGTCGCAGGTTCGATCCTGGGCTTCTCCAGACTTTCAGATGAGTCTTTAAACCGAGGTCCCGTCTCCGTATGACCTTAGCTGTTGGTGGGACGTTAAACTGAAACACTCACTTTACTGTATATAGAAACTAGAGGAATTATACTATCTGCTGATCGAACATTAAGGTGGTGATCGGGCTGCGCGCATGCGCATGCTGATCTGAAGCTTTGCTGTTCGCATATGGCAGAAACCCATTTCCCATCACGCTGCACAAAAAGACATCGATGCGAAAACGTTTTTGCGGACATGTTCGCATCCACGTTATCTTATCAGTGTCAAATGGATGAACAGCTTGATGAATGGTTTCACAGGCTGAGGCTGATCTGAGAGTCTGCGCTTTGCGCAAATGCCCGAATACGACAGTTTTTCGTTTGACACGAAATGTAGTAGTGCTGCCATTGTAGTAAAATAACGCGTGCGACCAGCGAAGACTCAAATAAACCTGGGCACATGCGCATGCCGGTCAGTGTTATTAAAGCATTTCATTTTACGGACTTCAATTTCTTAGTAAAAGAAATGATGTGGTTGGAAGTTTGCGGATGCAAATGTAGTTTTTAACCCTGTGACATGTAGACGGGTTCAGATACCTATAAAAACTGTGTAGATCCAGATTACGAGCCGTCTCATCAGGACCTGCACTGTATGCCAATCATTTTCCATCAAGGCCTCTATTTACAAGAATGGACGCGTCCAAATTCAAACACGGAGACGTCCTCTTTAGAAAGTCTGAGGCATTCATTGTTTTACATCGAATTTTGTTAGCTTTTTCTTGCGGTGCCTATTTAATTTCAGACCGGCATCTCAGTATGCCCACGTGTGCGAATGTGACCCCGTGAAAGATTGTTTGTTGTCGCTTTTCAACACGATACTTTTAATTGTACTTTATAAGCAAGACATTTAATGATATTGAGGGCTGTGTTCGTTCTTTAACCAATAAGACACTTGAAAAAATGCTCATTCAGATTTTGGATGTTGTCAGATTTGTCTCATTTATTGTAAGATTTACAAAACATTCTGTAATTTCAACAAACAGAGTATACCCTGTTGAGACGCCAGTGTTGCAGCATCTGACCTGGTTATACGCTGTTGCCAAAGTCCCATACTTCGACGCAAGGCATTTGCGGGTTACATTGATCGATTGATTGATTGATTGATTGATTGTTTTGGGGTTTAATGATACGTCAGCTTGTGTCGTTTCAGAGAGAGAGAGAGAGAGAGAGAGAGAGAGAGAGAGAGAGAGAGAGAGAGAGAGAGAGAGAGAGAGAGAGAGAGAGAGAGAGAGAGAGAAAGAAGAAAATATACAGTGAAATTCCGCTATTAAGACCACCTAAAATTAAGACTAATTCCCTTTAAGAAGGCTTATTTGAAAGGTTTTAGTCATTTTTCTGTGTGTTTTCTGCATGCAGCGTCTTCTAGAAATAGAAAGGTGGTCTTATTATAGAATTTTACTGTATTAGAGGAGACGAACGAGTGATACTTCACCAAAAAAAAAGAGGAAAGTGAAGAAACAGAACAACATTCCTCCTCTACCCTTATCTGCTACAATCACAGCAGGCCTTGCCCAAATATAAGCCAGTATCAGTTTGGCGACCTACCTTCGCCTCACCAACCACCCTGTGGGTTAGAATAGATTTAAAATGAACCGTATATGTCAACGTATAGTTTAAAAACACACCATCTTGTCAATAAGCCTGTGCAATGAATATCCTTGTCATGTATATCATGTAGAGAAAAGTTGGTTAAACAAGGGTTTCATGAGTATGATCAGTGTCTTCACTGTTTGCCTAAACCCAACCAGCACAGAATGTCGGACCAACGCCGAGCCGACATCGGTACGACCTTTTACGTCCTATCGATTTCGGCCTGAATTTGGCCCACCGTTTTGTGTTAAATGGGAACAACATTTTTTTTTAAAAAACCTACAATAAATGAAATAAGCCCAACACGCCTTGAATTGGAACGGACTCGCCCAAAATTACTAGGTTGAAGAATCCATTTATCATATATGGGTTGAATCAATAAAAGTCTGCAAATGTTTTCTTTCTCTGATACACAACAAATATTACTCGGAAGTCTATTATTCCCTACCAGCTTTTTGCGACCAGGTGAATCAGAAGTTCAAAGACACAAAACGATCGTTTTAATAATGATAGCCCATCTGAAAAGAGGGCTGATTTTTTCATTCGAGGAGACAAAAGCCACACCGCATTCATGATCAGGTAATAATGTAAAGGTAGGTTTATAATTCTCTAGAACATAGAATTCTTTAAGCCACACGTGTGATTATCGCGAAACCAGATATAATTTAATACCTGTATTTTTTCTTCATTTGTAATTTTAAAATTGATAATTAACACGTATTAAAAAGCAGTAAAATAGAGACCGAGCTTTAAAAAGTCACTTATGGCACAAGTGAGGGAACAGCTACACAGTCAAGATGACACAAGCTTGGCCTCACCACTGGTGACTAAGAAGTAATTATCTCCCTTTCGCTGTTTCAGGAAGGGCAGTTGTCAGTTCCTGGCAAAAGAATTGCACTATGCTAGACAAGCTTGCACAGGAAAAGTGTGGTTATGTAAACTGACCGACTCTATATGACACAAATAGCGTTGTCTGGGCCGCTAAACTCAAACAAACAAAAAAAGGTAGTGCAGTGCCGAAAAGCAGCCAATGCACAAGTACATAAAATGAATACCACACTTTATTTTGAGGTTTACAAGAGTAAACATTTTCTTTATTCTTGCTCACATTACGAAAACTCACCTATACAATAGCAGTGTAAGGTTTTACCATCGAAAAACCGAAAATTTTAAGATGGAAAATAGTGACATTTTTCTTATTTCTGCTCAAATTATAGATTGTGGGTACTCGTTAGAACCGCCTCATGATGAGGCGGTTCTAACGAGTACCCACAACCTATATTTTAGAGCAGAAATAAGAAAGGTAAGGTTTACCCTAGTTTTACTGTATAAAAGTGGGGTTCAAGGGGGTCAAAATTTTATAGGTGTGTTTTCGTGATGAAAACCATCGATTGTGGGTATTCGTTAGAACCGACTCTAACGAGTACCAACAATCGTTTTTTGCAGCAGAAATAAGAAAAATATCAGAATTTTTCATAAGTTTTTGGAAATATGAAAGAATGCTCTATATCGCACGGGTGTGGCACATGTATCCAAATGTGATGTGAAAGTTACACTTTCTTGTGTCCATATTTTAGTTCTTTGATGCTAAAACCAACCACATTATGTTTTATTACTATTTTACTCTCATACGGGACTTCCTGGAAATTTAAACAGGTGTTGTAATCCAAGTTTTTATGACTATGTGGGTAATGTCTTAAGATTGGAATTATGCAAACATTTGTTTTTCTTGAAATGTTTAGACACGTGTTTAAAGAGTTCCTGTCATTCTGTTTGGTGCAATAATACGCTTAATTATATTTTTAATTAGCCCCCTTATTCAGATTGTTTTCTGCAGATTTTATTGTAAATAAAACGCTAAAATAGCATTAAATTAAGATCAGTAAAACAATATACTAGGACTTTTACTGAAATATAAATGTCGAAAACTAACTGTAAATGAATTTTAAAAGTCACTCCCAATTCGTAAATGTTAAAATTAATTTAACTTCAACATGACAACAAATAATAAAAGCACGCGCTGGGCTCAAAAAGTTGAAAAGCACGATGAAAAATCCCTGTTATTACGACATTTTATCGTCATACGAAATTACACACACCAGGAAATGCAAATTGGATGAAACATGGTTACATAAAAGAAAAATGCTTTAAATGACAGTTTTATTTTTTGGAGAGCAAATGATGCGAAAGAAGCGTTTGACAGGCAAATTTTATAGCCGATTTTACCGTTTTTGAAATTGCCCCTTGTGCAGAATTTTTGAAATGTCAAAACTCAGCAGGACGTTATTCACAGTTTAATAATATCGCTAGGAAAAAAAAATACAGAAAAAAATCTTTGACTGTAGAGAGTTTAGGGGTTTACCGCTGTTATAGTGTCTCTCCCCACCGGCGTTAATAAGTCAATAATCTCTGTACTTTGCTCATAATAGCTTTCAGAATTGATCAAAATGATTATGAGCAAGTTTACATCCTGATTGTTTGATACGTAGATTTTTACTGTTTTTTTGTTCATGGTTGTTTTTTATAGGTTTTGTTATGTATGCCTTGTACGCCACCTGTGCGTGGCCTGAGTTTTAAGATTCTGTTCAGTTTCTGTTCTGTTCTGTTCTGTTCAACTTTATGAAGGCCGAAATCATAAAACCGTCTAACAAATATCTACAATCTATGTTCAGAGCAGAAATAAGGAAACTTCCCTTTTATCATCAGAAAAAAAGGTAACTAGACAACAATATATCAGGTACCGACGCTATTTTACGCTTATGAATGATCGTTTAATACTGACATGTATAAATGTGGTCATGTCCTATCACTGAAATTGTTATTATGCAATGTCATGCATTTCTACAGATGAGGGCAATGTACATACTTGTATGTATTTTCCTGAATAAACTTATTTTGACTTGACTTGAATGGTACATGATCTTATTTCACATCTAGTTAGGCAGGGGACACAGTTGTATTATGAATTTGTAGATTTTACGAAAGCTTTTGATTATGTAAATAGAAATGTATTATAGGGGCTCCGTCAAGCGATTTTGGTACTTATCGCCTATGCGAGCAGCGAAGGTTCAGGCGAACCTGCGCATCCGCGCAGTCTCGCCAGAACCTTCGATGCTCGCTCATACAAGCAGTGAATCAAGAGGATCCTTCAGGCAGAAAACCATATCCCTGGCCCCTCTGAATGGCCGGGCATGCGCAATTAAAATTTGTCATGACGTAATGCTCGAAGACACAAATTCGCATGGCGGTGCTCAATTATATGTAACGAACCAAGCGGAAGCACTATTTACAATTATTTTTTTTTTCGAGCATTGAAAATTTGGATCAAAAAAACAAAAAACTAACCTATTTTGTTTAAACTAATTTTATTCAATGTTGGCTTTAATTTGGGCATGTCGGTTATCAGGATGTAATTGCAGTTTGTTTATTTGTCATGGCAACATCAGCTGTTTACAACCGTTCTCAGCTGAATATTTCAGTCACAACATATCAACTCAATGAATCAATTTAAAAGATCCACAACCACGTTTCAACTTTCCACTTTTCACAATGTATCAAATTCCATCATAACAACTGCATGGTTTGGTGGGGTAGACAACCAAATCATGAATTTGACAACAGACGATCAAACTGCTAAGCAGCAGTTGACACGCAATGAAATAAACTCATGAATCTCTCTTATCCGATTGTTAATGTTAGCAAACTGAGCTTTTTTCCGACTGAATTTTCAACTTTCGCCGGTGAGGGGACGCCATCTCCGGCACATGACGCTGTAATTAACGCTGTCTTTTTACATGAAATTGATAACCGCCATGACAGGCGAAGAATTTACTAATGCTGCTGGATAGAATACCTGTAACAGAAGGAAAACGCACAGCAGAAAACAGCACTACATTATTACCTATCCGCTCGGTTAACTTAAATTATTAAAGGGAGGGCTGGGCAGGGTGGGTTTTCTTTGACGAGCGAACAGACCTCTCCGAAAGATTATTACAAAAAAGGCAATTTGCTATGTAATACGCATGCGTGTTAACTTCCGTAAGGTCAAAGGACACAAAAATGCATTTATAGTATAAGGCAAGCGGCCCTGTTAAAATTACGCTTTGTTGTAATAAGACTAAATATTACGACCCACCCTATTCTCAAAAACACAAAGTGTATTTGATGACTATATCCCCTCGTAATTGCAGTTTGTTTAATTGTCATGACAACATCAACTGTTTACAACCGTTCTCAACTGAATATTTAAATCACAACATATCCACTCAATGAATCAACTTAAAAGTAGGGCTGGCTAATCGGAGCTGAAAAGATAATCGATTATCTGTCCCGTCATTGCGATCGATAATCGATTAATAATCGCTAAGGTTTTTGTCATAATTTTACCTGTCTTGCTTTCTTCTGAGCATGACTCCTACCATATGTTGCACTTTACCATATGTATATTTGAACAGACAGGCCTGAGCAAACAGTGAAGACCCAGATGAGACGCCGCAGAATGCGGCGTCTCATCAGGGTCTGCACTGTTTGCCACTCATCCAGCTATTTTAGGCATAACTTTGGGTAGTAAATTGTACCTATCAAGTAATCGATTAAAAGCAAATCAGAAATGATAATCACTTTTGTTGAATTTATCGATCGATTAATCAATTATACGATTAATCGTGTCACCCTTACTTAAAAGTGGTATAAACCGATTCGTTTTGGAGTAAGAGGACAGATGCTTAAAGTAATACAAAGTATTTATTCAAATGTTAAGTCTAGGGTGAAATACAATTATAATGAAATTAGTAGAGATTTTTAATATTATTAAGGTGTGAGACAAAGGTAATTTCTGTCTCCGTTCTTGTTTTCAATGTTTTCCAATGATATCGAACAAGAATTTTATGCTAGTAGTGTAGATGGCTGTGATCTTGGTTCTATAAAATTATTCCTGTTGTGTACAGACGATATAACACTGTTTTAACCCTTATCTTGCTGTTCACGACAACTCCTGTCTTTGCAAACAGTGTAGATCCAGATCAGATGGCTTCTGAAGAAGCCATCTGATCAGGATCTGCACTGTTTGGCATTCAGTTTATGAATTTGTAGCAATAAATTACATCAAGTAATTTGATTGGTTGATAGACAGAAATGGGTGTGGCTTAAATGAATATTCAGCAAGAGAAGGGTTAAGAATTGACTAACAAGACCGTCTAAACTCTTTAAATGTGTATTGTCAGCGATGGAAACTCACGGTGAATACAGAAAAAACACAACCTACAGCTTTAAAATTTTACAACGGGGAGCAAGAATTAGAAATAGTTTCATCATTTTCGTTCTTATACGCAGTGTTTATATCTGGGGGTCTTTTTCAAATGCAAGAAAAGAAAAAAACAAATTTTCGAGTTTTACTTTCAAAAGTTACTTAGATATCACAAAATTTAGAATTGCTTGTTCGAGATTAAGAGTTTCGTTGCATAGACTTGAGGTTGAGGCATGAAGATAAGCAAGACCGGTAAGTGTACAGTATGTTGATAGAAAATGTCGAATAGTAACAAACTGGAAGATGAATTTCATTTTATACTAGAATGCCCCCTAAATACAGAACTTAGACATTTATACCAAGATATGTATTATACGGTTAGACCTAGTATGTTTAAACTGGTGGCACTACTTACTATGAAGAAAGAAACAGGAAATTGTATAACCCTCTTATTTCATAATCTTGAACTGACTCCTTAATCCGTGCCTTGCATTTCGTTTCGACAAGCCACAGTTTCCGGAGTCACATTCTTGTTCGCACACGTATGTTTTGTGAATCTTATTGTTTTAATAAACACTTCATCCGCGGCCTTAATGGTCAATATAATATCGTTGATGCGCATTATATGAGCAATTAAGACCTTATAATGTACAAACGTGTAAATTCACCTTACTTTGATTTTGAGCAAAGGCTCGGGCGACTTACCTGGACTGGTCATTAGAATGGAATTAAGCCCTCTCACCTATCCCCATCCATCCTCGATCACCGCTGTCTCGTAGATATGTTTTATCGCGCCTGCCTGTTTTAACATGGCACAATTTTCAGATTGTTCGTTCAGCCACCAACGTTTGTGTCAGCTCTGGCGTCTACCCTACAAGCGTCGACCCCAATGTTGATCCTTTCATTCCAGAGTTTCTGAAGTGAACTCTTCCATACGATCATACACCCACCGCCCCCGCCCATCGGGGCTTGGAGAAATAGATTGGGCTGCACGATGCTTCCACGCAGAGCTGATACTGACCGCACATGAGTACTGTTATAATCCGTTAGAACATCTAAGCCTGCCTAGGAAAATTGGTGTGAGTCGGCCCGTCCATGCTTATATACCCTATTGGTTTCATTGGGCGGCAGGGATTGAGATGTCATTTCGTCTCAATGTAGGGTAAAAGTCCCACGAAATTGGAAGGAACGTCTCCAAAAAGACCTAAATAGTGTTGACGGGGACGTTAAACCTCAAATTAAACAAACAAACAAACGATAACACACTCATAGTGTTATAGTGCATTATTTCATTTGTTTCGATGAAAATTTGTGATACTTTTCTTATTTATACTCCAAACATAGGTTGTGGGTGCTCGTTAGAACCGCCTCATTGGCGGTTTTAACAAGTACCCACAACCTATGTCTGGGAGCAGAAATAAGCAAAATAATGTTTACCCCTGTAAACCCCAGTTTCCTCTATATAAACTGGAGTTTAGAGGGGTGTTCATTTCACGGACTTGTTTACGTAATGTGCATTGATCACGTCCATGCTTGTAATTGGCTAATTGTAGAGTTTATTCAATCTCATTAACGGAATGTCAAACAGTAAAGATCCTGCCCAGCCGTCTCATCTGATCTACGATGTTTGCATTGGTATTCCTACCGGTCTGGAGGGTTGATTTTGTACCAGTCTAGCGGTCTGAAACGGTAAAAGTCAGATTTGGCCCCTACAGGCGCGAAATACATGTAGCCTTTGAAGAAAGAGCTGTAGCTTGCATACAGTCGAACTTCAATGGCTCGAACACCTTTGGGACCTCGAAAATCTGTTCGAGACAGAGGTAGTTCGAGCCACTGAGGGTTACTGTCAGGAGGCATAACGAGATACTTTTAGACATCTTTTCGGTGTTCTATAATGAATAGTTATGCTGTGTGTACTCATTAGAATCGCCTCATCGAGGCGATTCTAATGAGTACACACAGCATACATTTGCAAGATTAAAGACTAAAATCTCCTTAATTATCCCCCACTATTTCTTATGTACAGGATTTCGCTAGGGGCTCAAGAAAGGGTTCGACACATCCATGGTAAACGGGCCATCGATGTTCGAGCCATCGAAGTTCTACTGTATATAGTTATTCTTTGTTCTCCTAGTTTTGGAGGAGAGGATATTAGAGCCGTTAGCTTTGCTTTCCGAGTTACATTTTTGTAAGTGTTATGGCATTTCTCTTTCACTCTGTGTTATAGGAGGGTTGGAATATTCAAACGAGCGCTCATAATTTATGTTTAGAGCAGAAATAAGGAACAAATACAACTGTTCGCTTGAAAAAATGTCATTTCTAGAAACCAGAAAGACAATATTATCGCGCATGGATATGTAGTCATACTGGTGTACATGAACCCATTGTATGCGGGGAAAACCGTAAAATAGGGTGGCCGGGTGAGGCAATGGTGTCGTGTATCTTGCGTCACTGGGGCGTCCAAATGATATTGGATTACGGTTGGGCAATGCCTGCTGTCCTTGCATCAGGTAAGGGTAGAGGGGGGCTAGTTGTTATTTCTTCTGTTACTACACTTCCATTCATTTTTCTCTTTCTCATCTGTCCATCACTTTCACCTCCTCTACTGTTTCTTCTATCACTTTTCTCCCTTTCTCTAGGAGACGACACAAAATGACCCATAATGGTTGACGTGTCGTTAAACCCAAGACAATCAATAAAAAAAAAACCCTAAAAGGGTACCTTGGCAAACAGTGAAGGCCCTGATCAGAGCCGCAAAACGCGGCGTCTGATCAGAGCCTGCACTGTTTGCTAAAGAATTTTCCGTCAAAAATAGAATAAAAACGAAAAATAGGCCTGTTACAACGCATAATGTAGTAATGTAGTAATTTCTTCATTTTGATTTTTTTTACTACATTATGCGTTGGCATAGTCGACGCGAAATGAAGTAAAAAAATTATTTCATTTCGCGTTGATATGCACCATATCGACGCACAATGAAGTAATGATGGTAGAACATAGCTGTCTTCGAAAAGACTTAGGAAGCAATACAGTTAAATTCCTACAATTTAGACCACATTTGAGACGGTTCAAAAGTGGTCTTTAAGACCACAGTTGAACAGTCCAAAAGACGGTCTTCCACAAAAGCACACTGAAGGTCAAAATCACAAAGAAAATGTAGCTTTAACCTTCCAAATATGCTTTAAAAACAAAATTTGTATTAATTTTAGGTGGTCTTAATAGTGGAATTTCATTGTATTTGATTAAGCCAGTAGAATTAAAATCGTACGCCTTGCGCTATTTTGGTCTCATGCCTGATGTCTTTCCCTCAATCAAACAAATCAAACAAAAGACAGGCAGGCAGACAGACAGACAGACAGACAGACAGACAGACAGACAGACAGACAGACAGACAGGCAGAATGGACAAAAACTATATACCCCCTTGCATACTTCGTATGCCGGGGGTATAAATAGATGGGCTGCACGATGCTTCCACGCAGAGCTGATACCGCCCGTACATGAGTCCTCGTAATCTGCTTAGAAGGTCTAAGCCTGTCCAGGAAAACTGCTGCGAGTCGGCCCATCCATGCATATAAACCCTATTGCTTTTAATTGGACGGCAGCGATTGAGATGTCATTTCATCTCAATATCGGGTAAAAGTCCCATAAAATTTGAAGCAATGTCTCCAAAATGACCTAAATAGTCTTGACGGGAACGTTAAACCTCAAATCAAACAAACAAACTGTTGACGCATAATGAAGTAAAATTAAGTATGCCACCCATCGCCGCAAAATGAAATAATTCTTTCATTTTGCTCAAACCTCTTAGTATCGACGCATAATGAAGTAAAAACGACATTTTATTTCATTTCGCGTCGACTATGCCAACGCATAATGTAGTAAAAATTTCAAAATGAAGAAATTACTACATTACTACATTATGCGTTGTAACATAGGCCCGACACCATTTATACGACAAATGGACTTGTCCAACATATAGCAATGGAAGAGTGCAATAGTTTACAATGAGTTAAGTGAACCCCCTCTCCTCCAAAGCGGGAAAGCTGATACATTGCAAGGAACACTGACCTCTACAAAGGCATGCGAGAACCAGCGTATGGGACTAAATTATTGAATTAAATATTTCGCAATAATGTCTTAGGTATCAAATTAAGTTTAAGAAGTTTGTTTGTTTGATTTGAGACAACACTGTAAAAGTCATTTTGGAGACGTTGCTTCCAATTTTGTGGGACTTTTACCCGACATTGAGATGAAATGACATCTCAAGCCCTACCGCCCAATGAAACCAATAGGGTTTATAAGCATGGACGGGCCAACTCGCACCGCTGTGCCTTGGCAGGCTTAGATCCTCTAAGCGGTTTACCAGTACTCGTGTGCGGGTCGGTTTCAGCTCTGCGTGGAAGCATCATGCAGCCCATTTATTTTTTCAAGCCCCGATGGGCGGGCGCCGTAAGTTTAAGTAGTAGTGGTAGCAGTAGTTGCTGTTGCTGTGGTAGTGGTAGTGGTGGTTGTAGTAGTGGTAGTGGTAGATGTAGAAGTGGTGGTGGTGGTGGTTGTTAGCGGTGATGGTAACTAGCAGTAGGAGTAGTAGTAGTAGTAGTAATATTATTATTATTAGTAGTAGTAGTAGTAGTAGTAGTTAAAGTAGTGCTAGTTACCATATGTGAGATGACAAGTTCTGCATCGGAAGATCAGGCGTTTTTTCTCCGGGTACACAGGTTTTCGCCAACCTCTGATTAACGATCGGCTCGAAATATGTGAAATGATCTTGAAAGAGCGTTTAACCAAATACCCAAAAAGGAGAAGTAGAAGAGGTAGAAATAATGGTGTTTGTTATTGTTGTACAGTGATTTTTTCACTTTTATTTGAGGTTTAACGTCCCCGTCAACACTATTTAGGTCATTTTGTGGGACTTTAACCCAAATTGGAGATGAAAATAACATCTCAAGCTCTGCCGCCCAATGAAACCAGTAGGGTTTATAAGCATGGACGGTCCTATTCGCACCACTTTGCCAGGGCAGGCTTAGACCTTCTAAGCGGATTACAAATACTCATGTGCGATCGGTTTCAGCTCTGTGTGGAAGTACCATGAATCCAAGCCCCGATGGGCGGGGGGCTGTTAGTAGGTCGCATAATTACATAGAAAGGGACACAACTAAATAAACTTTACAACGCGATTGTAAAACACAGTTATCGATACACCTTCAGTGTTTATTATCCTTGCACTGCTTCAGTGGAATGAATACATCTCTTTCAAACATATTTCGTCTCCATTAGCGGTAGGGGTATACTCTGAAAGTAATCACGATAACAAGTAGTCCGTGAAATGAAGACCCCACTAAATCCCACTTTATATAGAGAAAACTGGGTTTTACGGGGGTACAGATTATTTTTCTTGTTTCTGCTCCAAGACATAGGTTGGGTACTCGTTAGAACCGCCTCAATGAGGCGGTTCTAACGAGCAGCCACAACCTATGTTTCCAGTATCAATAAGAACAATATCAAGGATCAGTCATTTTGAAGACGTGGAAAAATGCACTATGTCGCACGGGTGTGTTATTGAGCTATCTGGAAAAAAAGCTTCCAAAAATAAAATACATGTAGCCGGTATTTTTCTTTAAAACAATACAAATGAATGCATTTTATGCAAAAATGCGAACAATTATGATGACAGGTAAACGAGTTTGAAAGGGATTCCCTAACTAGGTTTCGAACACTAGTTAGATCTATTTTTAGTTCGTGACAAAAATAGAATCCCCATATATGACGTTATGCGACGCTCGTTTTTGGCCTTGTTTGCTTAGGCCATGCATGAATCGGAAAAAATATGACGCTGAATAGCATGCCATAAGTAACGACACTCAGAGACGATACTGTCCCCATGTATGTGTAAAGCGACAGATTTATTTTTAGAACAGAAATTCCGAAAACATGTTCAGAGCGAATGGTAAACACGAATGAAAACGACCATTTTCACAAAGTTCTGAAGCTGTATTTGGCTCCAAAAGTGTACACATGACAAAGGAGTATGCATTGCAGATAAAAACCAGAAAAAAATTGAGACCCGGTAGCTAAACAATGCACCTTTAAAGTAAAGAATTCGCACCGGAGGAGAGAAAATCCTTTTTTCAGAGGGACTCATTTAACCCTTAAAATATCGAGAAAAACTGCATCTGAAAATGTAATCTATTTATGTCGTCTGCTGAGTCTTCTTTCAATCTTTCAAAAAATATTTTTGCATACAGGCAAACAGTGTGGACCCAGATCCGACTGCTTCTCTAGGCAAACAGTGTGGACCAATATCAGACTGCTTCTAGAGAAGCAGTCTGATCTCGGTCCACACTGTTTGCAACAATGACTTTCAAAGTAGCCGGCAGACGAAAAAGCAGACGACAGTTGTCGTGATTGGCATTTTATGGGTTAACTGACGTTACAGAAGTTGCCTGGCGAAAATATGTGCCATGTGTATGAATTCCCGAAAACAAATATAATAAGGTAAACTCCTGCTTCATATAGTTCGAACAGATTGATCCGAGACTGTATGATGAACTCTATTAACATAATTTCACACCCGACTGAATGCGTATATTTATCTTCGTTTTCCGAAGATGGCGATATTGTTATACAATGCATAGAGGTCGGTAAATGGGTCGCTATTCAGGAGATGCCGAAAATTCACGAGAAGTTTACGAAAGCCGACGTATTGTGCGGTAGCAGTGATTATTTTATTCCTTGCATAAAGGTGGGTCTCATGTCAAATTATTCGAACTATAGCTTAAACTGATAAAAAGAAAGTAAGACTTATGGCAACTTCATTCAGGTACTGCTAAATTCTGCTCATCCGTTTATATACATATAAATATGTACTACATGTATGTCTTGTAAACTCTGGCCACATTTACAAAAGCTGATCGCGAAATAACCCTCTCAGCCCAAAGACCAGTACAGATACAGTGAAACTTCGATATCTTGAATAAGACTGGTTCGTTTACTATGGCTAATTCAAATTAGTACTGGGGTCTTTGAGAATATTTCCCAACGCTCCAGTTAACCATATATAGAGGATCTTACATGAGTGTTCATGTATTATTGAATCTATTAAACGAGTTGAGGAAAAGGGATAAAATGCGAGACTTTACCGAGCATTTTTTCCCCTTTTCCTCAACGAGTTTAATGAATTCAATAATACGTGAGCACGAATGCAAGATTCTATTTATCATATAGTTTAAACATATTTTATTGCATCCTTCAAGCAAGCAATAGGGTCGGGCCACAAGTTCTACCAACATTAGTTACGGCCCTCCCTTAATAGATCTTCATTACAGCAATATACAGACACATGATAATGGCAAAGTAAACAAGTAAGCACTACAAAAATACGAAAAGGTGATGTAGTAAAAGTTATAATAATGTAAATAACATACTAATCTAATAAATGATAAGATAACGGAATGGAATGTCATAAGATGAATTGTCATACTGGCCTTAGTGAACAGCAGACTAATCAGTAAACCTTTGGTGTCCTTGATAAAAGTTTGGACGGCTGTGAAAATAGTGACATTTTCTTCTGGTGTGAGATTTTCATTTCCAAACAAAAGTTTATTAATATTTAGTGGATTGAAATTCCTCGTGGATCGAAACAATGCGATTCGTTCATTGGTAAAGTGTGAGCATCTAAAGAAATAATGCTCTGCATCTTCGACTTCTTCAGAACAACTGCATGTAGGACTTGGTGACAGATGATTAATATACAGATCAAAAAATAAATTACTACAGTTATTTCTAATTCTCGCATGTAGGACTGAGATGCGTCTACTACCAACTTTGTAGTATGTAGGAACTATTGAATTAGTTTGTGTTTTTTTCAACTGGTACTTAAAGCTAGACAGAGACGGTGAATTACGTAATTCTATGTCAAGCGAATTCCATGCCGAAATAGACGAAGGAATACATAATTTTCGAGAAATTTCTGTCCTGCAAAAGGGAACAGTAATATTGTTATTATTTCGTAAATTATAGGCATTTGTTTCTCCAACAAGTGGTGGAATTAAATCGGATACATATGAAGGAACAAGACCATTAACTGATTTATACATGAAGATAAGTTTCTGCTGCTTCCGTCTTTCGATAAATGACACCCGCCCACTCTCTTTATAAAGGTTATCTAAGGAAACTGATCTTGTTAAGCCTGTAACAATGCGGGCAGCTTCGTTCTGAAGTTTTTGGAGAGACTCAATGTCTCGTTCTGTGCAACCGTCCCATACAACGCAAGAATACTCGATGATGGGCAGTAAATATGAAAGGTATATTTGGTTTAGAGCAACACGACTAAATGTATATTTGAGTTTCCTCATTATACCAATAACTTTAGAAGCACTTTTAAGAATATTTTCAATATGGTTATGCCATTGTCCATTATTGCTAAATGTTAAACCTAAATGTTTGTGTTCTGTTGCAAATTTTATAGGTGCACCGTCAAAAATTAAATTTGGTAGTGATTCAATAAATCTTAGGGTAAAAAGCATTGCTTCAGTTTTAAGCGGATTAAAATTGATTAACCACTGAGCAGCCCAGCTGACTAACATACGTAAGTCATGATTGATAATACCTTCAATGTCTTTGATGTTTGCTGCAGAGTAAAATAGAGAGCTATCATCAGCAAATAAACGTGTAAGACTAAGTAAAGATTCAGATATATCATTGACATAAACCAAAAATAATAAAGGGCCAAGAACAGAACCTTGAGGAACCCCAGCAGTAACTCTCCTCAAGCTTGATGAGCTGTTTCTTATAACAACGTTTTGCTTTCTCCCACTTAAACAGTCACTTATCCATTCGAGTAATTCCCCTTCAATGCCAAACTGTTTTAATTTAAAGATAAGTCCCGTGTGCCACACGCTATCAAAAGCCTTAGAAACGTCTAAGAAAACCATGCAAGAATATTTATTATTGTCGAAGGTTTGACAGATGTGATGGTATATGTCAATAAGTTGGAAAGTTGTAGAATGATTTGGCAAAAACCCAGATTGATATTTATAGAGTAAATCATTTTCATGTAAAAAGTTAAAAATATGTTTAAAAGCTATTCTTTCCTGCAGCTTACCAACGTTACTTAAGAGTGAAACTGGTCTAAATGTTGAAGGATCAGAGTTATCTCCCTTTTTGGGCAACGGTATTACATTAGAATATTTATAAATTTCTCCAAATTTACCTTCCCTAAAAGATCTGTTAAAAAGAATGCTAAGGGGTACTGCTATTTCTCTAGAAACAGCTTTCAACATTTTATTGCTAATTCCATCTGGCCCTGTTGCTTTGTTGGGATTTAAAAGTTCAATGAGGGAAGCAACTTCGTCTGGGGTACATGTAATACAAGATATTCTATTTTGACATTTATATTCAAAAGCAGGCAATATAGCATTTTCATCATTTACAGTGGAAATAGATGTAAAATATTTATTCAACAATTCAGCCTTATCTTCGGTTGAAAAACAGAAGTCGTTTTGACCAGTGACCGGATAGGAATTGAGAGGTGGAATTGAAGAACAAAGTGACGTACAACCTTCCAAAATTGTTTTTTATCATTTGAGTGAAAGTCAGATATGGAAAATTCCAAATTATTGTAAAACTGCTCTTTTGCATGCCGTTTTAAATTATTAACTTTATTGCGAAAAAACTTGTACCTTACCAAAATGTTTTGATTTCCTGATTTGTTGAATTTACGTTTTAACCTGTCTCTTTTTCTAGACACTCTTCTTATTTCACAATCATACCAAGGTTTGTCGTCCGGTCTGATAAGTACATTTTTTGATGGAACACACAAGTTAACAAAGTTAAGAAAATTATTATTGAACTTAGAACAGGCTTCATCCAGAGTTCCTTCCCTTAGACAAGTCCAATCAAAGTTAGATATTTTTTGTTTCAGTAATGTAAAATTTGCCCTCTTATATAAAAAAATCAATCTATTAAAAACACCTTCTGTATCATATTGAAAGGGTAATGTTAAAAATGTTGCTTTATGGTCACTAATGTTTGCTGGAACAGCTATGGTGCCAGAGTCAAGAAAAGGCAAGTCCTCTGGAATAATAATTGGGTCAAGAAGTGCTTGTTGTCGGGTTGGTTCATTAATAACATTTGACATGGAGTTGATAAGTAATACATTCTTTAAATTTTGAAAATTTGGATTAAGTTGGTCTTCATTTAGGTCTCCAACAATAATAAGGTTTTTGGAATGTTCAAGGGCTCTTTCAATGTTTAAGTTTAGGTTGTTAAAGAACTGAGCATCTGCTGTTGAAGGGCTGTAAAATAAACCTATTAAATATATTTCATTCTTTACCTTGATTTCTATCCATATTGATTCTGCACAAAAGATCTCAAGATCCAGTCTTCTCACATGGAGCAAGCTTGAGTTTACGTATGCCATAACACCCGCGCCATGATTTGTTCTGTCCTTTCGGTATGGTGTATGGTAACAATTGGAAAGAGAAAGCATGTCTGTAGAAACGTTGGCATCTAAGTGGGTTTCCGTAAAACACAAAATATTAAAATCAGAAAAATTATCAAGTATAAAATCTAATTTGTTTCTAATACTCCTGATGTTTAAGTGCAAAATTGAAAGATCGTGTACATTTTCAGGACCTGGATTGGTTTCAATATCTCCGGCTTGAAGTAGTAAAAAAAGAATCACAAAGAAGCATTGTAGATTGCAAAAATTAAAAACCATGAGAGTATACGTATGGTGACAAATGCATGAAAATAGCTTTTGAAGTGACATAAAAAGGATAAACAATGAGTACAGATTTAGAGTTATTGTGAACAAACTTTTGCTGCTTGAGATGCAGTGATAAAACAGACCAACAGAGGCCCTCCACTGATCAATGGAAATGCCCATTGCACAATATATTTGACAATTAATTTGGGTTGGGGTCTCTGCTGGTCCATCTCACAAATACATCGAGCACCAGCCAGCATGACAATGATAAATGAAGATAGAATGAAAATGATAAGATCATAAATTTAGGTACCATATAAGAAATAACATTTATAGAAAACATGATCATGATAACAAACTTTGGAAGCTACAAGTGGATTATGGTGTCAAGGTGGGAACTAAATGGAATTTTTCACAAATAGCAACATCTTGAACAGTAAAACAGACATTCTTAATATCGCAAGATCAGAGTTCAGTGAAAAATCTGAGCTGAAGCATTATCAAAGCCTGTTTTGAAGCAAGAACATAATTTATCAGGCTGCGGGTGCATATTTTTGTTACCCATTATGCAGGTCGGCAGGCGCAGGGACAGCGTCGAACCAACGTCTATTCGACGCTGGATGGTCGCTGCTCCACCACACTGCGCCTGCCTAACAGGCAGCAAGTGAGTATTTCTGATATAGACGGCGTCGAACGGACATTTTGGACCCCGTCCCACTGCGCGGATAGCAAGTGTGTAACTTTTGGACAGACAGACAGACAAAACGATTATATAGCATGTCTTGTTAGGAAAATACACATTGATATATGGTAACGGAGGTGCGTTACCCAGCAGGCACATGACGCAATTGTGACGTCACATCAATATCGGTACAATGTCCTAATGGTGTGCAACGTCATATCCACGTCGATGCAACGTCTTGACGTTCACCGACGTTGATTTGACGTTGTCCCATTGACGTGTGCCTGCTGAGTAGTGGCTACAAGTACCAGACATATTTAAACAAAATCTTAAATATCGGATCATGCAACTTTACGAACTGTGTGTATGAATCACAAAGTACTCATTTTGTCATTACGGGGGAGAAGATGTATTTTCTATTTATCTTTTTTTTTTTTTTTTTCTTGGTGACACAATTATCAAAGTTCCTCCCACGTCTCCAGAATCTTCTAAAAGCTTACTATAGCTTCAATGCAATGAGCAAAATGGGATTGGCTAAAATAACGTCCAATAAGTGATTTAACGAAGGCAAGGCACCATCATTCGGGTTGGTAAACTCATTCAACAAATTATCAGGTCACATTGCATTGAAGTGTAACATTTTCGCACGGACATTTCAAGCTTGACACGTAAATAAAAACCTATATCTCAATGGAAAAGCTAGGTCGTTTGATTTTACCAATATTGTAGATGTGGCAGCATTGAAAGGGAAAAAATAGAAAGATAGTGATTCACTTATTTTCCTCGGATTAATACCTATGGAATGCCACAGCTGTCTTATGTTGACCAAATGTAAGCCGTGGTGTCATTATTTCATTACGTTATGTCTGCTGTTCTTTATCTGATGACCATTATTCTTTATCTGATGTCACAACTTCTTTATATGGTGATATATTTTCTTTATATGATATGCACTTTTCTTTATATGATGTGCACTTTTCTTTATATCATGTCCATTCATCATTATATCTTGTCAGTTCACATTTATATTATGTCCAACAGTCATTTTATGATGTCTTTAATTTCTTATATTCTGTGCGATCATTGTTTTATGTTGTGAGTTAGCAATTGTATATTGTGACAAATCACCAGGCTTATATGTTGTGCGTTGATGCTTATGTCCTGTCAGTTTAACATTACCTGGTGTCGAAACTTCATTCCATGGTGTGCAAACTTCATTATGATGATGACTAAACTAGCGACTTTACCAGGATATTTTGCAGCAGAAAATTTTTACTACAACACCTGGAAAGCATTTCCCTCATGTGCTAATGGTTTTTTTTTGTTTTGTTTTTTGGAAAAACAACAAAATCAGACATTTAATGAGGCATGTAAAAGTATGAAATGAACAGATTGACAAAATTGAATGGATTTCAGTATTCTAGCATCATAGACATGCCTAGCGTTGCATAAAAGGGCCAAAGAAATATGAACTCATTTTTCGAAAAGTAGAGACAGAAACCAGCCTGCGCCTATGCAAAGTCTGGTCAGGGTCTTTTTTTTGTCAAAATACATGCAGCGATCGAGCAGAGGACAAGGTACTTAGAGTTTGCAGTTTTATTAACACTTAGCTATCTGAAGAATTTTTACATGTGCAAACAAAACCAAGCTGGATTTATTATCTCTCAAAGAACGGATGCAGACTATTATCTGACCAAACCTGTTTGTAACTGGGAAAACCGTTCTATTTATAAACACACTTCAGATACCCTTTAGCCTTGGTAAAATGGGTTTGCTAAAGTCCTCCGTCTCAGTAGGAGTCTTGGAATTCTGTTCTATTCTATTTCAAAAGGGAGGTAATAGCGACTGGAGTCCAATCTAGTCTGGTAGTTACCTCCCCTCTCAAGCGGTGGTCATACATTGCGCAGTTTATTTAAAAACGAAATCTACACACGTAGCTGTGCTACTGAAAACCTATCTTATGCCAGGTGCTAATAGTGAAGAACAACTCAAGTTTTCAAGGTATAAATACTTATATTCTGAGCACGTCTAAATAAAGTTTCTATGAAAACAAAATGTGGACATTGATAGCTTAACTGCTGATTGCTCATCCGATTACGGCCCTGTTTCTCTATCTTATTACCTCAGTTGCACATATGTATTGTTAACGCTAAAACTGTCGTCTGTTTATATCGTCTGCTACTTATTTGTGCAGTTTAAGTATGTATACAGGCAAACAATGTGGTCCCTGACCAGACTGCCATCTGCTCCTTGAGCAACAGTCTGATCTGACTCCACAATATTTACAAGTAACCTACAGACAACAAAGCAGCTAGACGACGATCGCTGTGACTTGCATCCTCAGACTAAGGCTGGTTCTTATCTTTTTTATGGCCAAAGTTGTCTGTCTACCGTATTCCAAGAAAAAGTGCATTATTGGTTACCTGATAGTGTTAGACATTAAAATTTATGTTTGACCGGTGTTTTCATGTGTTTTTTTATGTGTGTGTGTGTGTGCGTGTGTGTGTGTTATTGTTTTTGATACGTCGTAACATTTCAGCAACGTGACATCAACGTCGGTAGTACAACATCCGACGTTTATACAACGTCATATCTACATCGGGGGTAAAGTCATGCACCGACGTTGATTTGACAAAGCACTAGTGACTCGTGCCTGCTGGGAAGCAAAGAAACTGATCAGACACGTGTTTAGTAACTGCATATAATTTTGCCTCTTTTTCTATATTTATCACTTATGTTTTTACTGCCCAATTTTAAGAAAGTAAATGGCATTGATAGTCCTACATGTGCAAACTGGTGAACTTTAGATAATTTTGCAGACTCAAGTTAAACTGCCAGTTGATTAATTGTTTCTAAAAATAAAACAGATGTGGGATCGCTGACGAATGGCGTGTTTAGTGGTTTCTTGACCTCTTTGATTAGGTCATGCAGGGCGGGACTAACACTCTGCAGGTGTTGCACTAAAAATTTTCTGCTGCAAAATATCCTGGTAAAGTCGCTAGTTTAGTCATCATCATAATGAAGTTTGCACACCATGGAATGAAGTTTCGACACCAGGTAATGTTAAACTGACAGGACAGTAAGCATCAACGCACAACATATAAGCCTGGTGATTTGTCACTATATAAAATTGCTAACTCACAACATAAAACAATGATCGCACAGAATATAAGAAATTAAAGACATCATAATATGACTGTTGGACATAATATTAATGTGAATTGACAAGATATAATGATGAATGAACATGATGTAAAGAAAAGTGCACATCATATAAAGAAAAGTGCACACCACATAATGAAAATATATCACCACATAAAGAAGTTATGACATCAGATAAAGGACAATGGACATCAGATAAAGAACAATAGGCATCAGATAAAGAACAGTGGACACCATGTAACGAAATAATGACACCACGTCTTACATTTGGTCAACAAAAGACAGCTGTGGCGTTCCATAAATACCTCATAGATGGATAATGATGGTGACTTCAAGCAGATATGTATCGAAAAACCGAACCATCGCCGAATCAACACCAAGATGTTGATTCAGCGTTGATTTGGATCATGGACGTCATCAGCACAATGAACAAGGCCGCGACATACAAAATACATCTAGAGTTAAATAATTTGTGTTAATGAGTAAGCCCTCTTTATACCGACATGCAACATAACAACCTGACTTGTTAAAGGGACCAATTCACTGCAGCGAGTCAGACGATTAAAAAATATTGTAATTTATTTATCCTATATACTTCAAGAAACAAATGCTGCGGGTGTCCATTAGAATCGCCTCGGCGAGGCGGCTTTAACAAGCGTCCACAACATCCGTCTCTTGGAATAATTAAGAGAGATAGTCCTGAATCAGCTATTATATCTCTACTTATTTAGATTTTTTGCTGTAGCCAACTCGCTACAGCGGCAAATTGTCAGGAAACATTCCCTCTGCTCTCTCTCTCGCCGCTCTTACCGAAATGAAATGTAAGAACGACAAGTAAGAAGAGGGAAAGTATGACTACATTAATAAAATATAGGTTCAGCAATAGACATTTCAAAAAGTAAAGGATAACCTCGGGTACCTGGCGTCCAAACAACGTCGTGTCAGCGTCAGGTAAAATTCAACGACACTGACACGACAATGCACATTCGCCGTGCGAATGTCGGGTTATTGTGGGTTGCATTATTTTGAAATTCTATATGTTCAAGCAGGTTATAGAAAGAAACAGAGAAAAAAGGTTTAATAATAAATTATAAAGTGGTACCCGATGTCATCCTGATAATAATAATATGATTATTTGGGAAGGTTCATTCCATCATTACCTCTGTTCTCCTGTCTCTCTTACCGAAACGAAATGCAAGGGCGACAGGTTAGAGTAAGAATATGATGACATGGGTAAAATATGAATGTCAAAAAGGCAAGAGCTGAAACTGGCCACACATTAGGACTGGTAAACCGCTTAGAAGGACTAAGCCTGCCCAGGCAAAGTGTTGTGTGTCGGACCGGCCTTTGCATATAAGCCTTCTGCTTTCAATGGCGACAGGGCTTAAGATGTTATTTCATCTCAATGTCGGGCAAAAGTCCCACAAGTTGAAAGCAACGTCTCCAAAATTACTTAAATCTCAATTCAAACAAACAAAATTAAAAAAGTAACTTCAAATACCTGGCGTCTGAACAACGTCGTGTCAGCGCTGGTATAACTTACACCGACACGACGCTGGACCTTCGCCGCGCGACCGTCTGTTGCTTGTTAAAGAAAAAAAAATACAAAATTTTGTCATCCACAAATTTTTTTTTTTCGGGGAACCGAGGTCCACATATATCTACATTCTTTGGAGTAGTATACAGTTAGATGCTAGAGTGCGTTATCCTGTCCCTACAAAACATGTTTACATTCCCAGCAGGCACATGACGTAATTATGACGTCACACCAACGTCGGCACAACGTCATGACATTTCTGCAACGTCACATCAACGTCGGTGTAACGTTGATTTGACGTTGCCCTAACGACGTGTGCCTGCTGTGTTGAATATGATTCTATTTCATTCAACCCGTTACACTTTCGACATTGTTTGACGTTTCGTGGGTCAACAGTCAATGAATATCAAGCGTTTGCGGGTACTAGATTTGTCGACAAAAAGAGTCAGCTTCACAGAAAAAAAAAAAAGAAAGAAATACCGAAGCAGTCCGAATAGTAACAACTTGACCTTCAGTTCAAACGTAAATATTAACACGTATAGTAGGATATGGTATCCATGCGACACAAACAAATTGCGGTGTTGGAAATCGGCCAGGATAACCACAAAAAGGCAAATCATTAACTTTAAGTTAGGTCAAATCCGGCGTCGTTGCTGTTATTATTAACGGCAAAAACGCCAGACTTGTGCTTTTTTTTTTCCTCCTTATATATCATATGAAATTTAAAACGCTTTTTATTCACGTTTATTTTACAAAAATGTCAATATTCCACCATAAGTAAACGCGACGTCGTTAAGGACGTCGTGCATGTAACGTTACGGGACGTATCTTACTAATTTGCATATTTAATCCACTAGTGGATTATAGAATTTATTACATGGCGTTATTACACTCTCAGACGCGACGTCATATGATAAATTTAGGATAATACATTGATTTCTTTTCTGATTTTATCTTGAAGAGGTATGTTGTGTGCACTCATTAGAATCGCCTCAGCGAGGCGATTCTAATGAGAACACACAACATACCTTTATTTTATAGAAGATTGTAAAGATCGTAAAGTTACACTAAAATGATCCCCGTGATGTCTGACACTATAATGAAAACCTCAGTAATTCGAACCCCTCCCCCTATCTCGAACACATTTCCATGGTTACTGAGGTGTTCGAGTTATTGAAGTTTGATTTACCTACTATTGTCGATCTACATCAGACGGTTTATCAGAATCATCACATTGTGCTATCCTAGGTCCATATCACGAAATACGCCTTTATTATTTTGACCCCCTTCAACCCCACTCGGGATACAGGGGTAAACCTCATTTTTTCTAATATAGATAATGGGTACTCGATAGAACCACCTCATTGAGGTGGTTCTAACGAGTACCCACAATTGAGTATTCGATAGAACCGCCTCATTGAGGTGGTTATAACGAGTACCCACAACCTATATTTTGAGCAGAAACAAGAAAAATATCACAGTTTTTCATCATCAAATTTTCGTGTTTTTTTTTTTTTTTTTTTCGGCGGTAAAGTTTAAAATGAATTTGTATAGGCGTGTTTTCGCAATGAATTTTAAGTACAGAAGAGTCCATTTCAGAAACCCAGGGGTGTATTGATTGATTGATTGATTGATTGATTGATTTTTGTTAAACGACACGTCAGCCCTTGTGCTGTCTCCCAGAGAAAGGGAGAAAAGAGACAGAAGAGACTGCAGAGGAGATGAAAGTGAGGGACGTAGAGAAAGAAGAAAATGAAAGAAAGTGTAGAAACAAAAGAAATAGCAATACTCCCCCTCCACCCTTACCTGCGACAAGGACAGCATGTCTTGCCCAACTGTAAGCCAATATCAGATGGACGCCTGAGATACGCGTCACCTTTGCCTCACCCAATCCCCCTACCCCCAGGAGTGTAAGGGTTAATCCAAATTCAGCTTCTCGTTTTATGCAGTGTACATCATTTTGTTGCAAAAGCGGCAAAGTCTGTTGCAGACATACCCTTTACACAAAACACAGCTGCGTACACATAACAGAAGGAGAAGAAGAAGAGGAAGAAAAGGATGTTGATGAGGAGAATAAGAAGAAGAAGATGGAGGAGGCGGAGAACAAATTGCAAATCTTCCGTGTATCTGTAATAAACGCAGCTCTCATTGTGCGCATCACGGATGAACGGCAGATCATCACATGGATCTCTCCAAAATGTCCTGAATATATATGGAGCGACATTTTTAGACTTTTCTTTGCTTGCGTTCAGTTCACTTCAAAGCAACGTCGCATCAACGTCGATGCAAGGCCATGGCGTTGCATCGACACTGAAACGACGTTGCATACACATTGTGTGTCCGCTGAGTTTATTTCTCCTTGCTACACCACTGTTTTGTATAAAAATAATATTTAAAAAAGCAATAAAAAACGTTTTACAACTGGAACGATATATAGTATAGGCTATATTCAGCGGCTATTTCATATTTTACACGCGTTTGAATAGTTTGAAGTACGTAGATGTTTGCTTTCACATATTCTCACTATAAATAAAATGTGTAAATATTATTACAGTGAAATTTTAAAAATTCGACACGGATACGTAATTTACCATGGATGATTCGCATATTTTTATACGTAGCTCTGTATAGTGGCTATCTTTATGATAACACGTTCGTACGACAAAGTGCATTCTTTCACATCTCCAAAATTGTTAATTTGCTGAGGAAAAATTGCGATAATTTTCTTATTTGTACTCCAAACATTGGTTGTGGGTGCTAGTTAGAACCGCCTCATTGAGGCGGTTCTAACGAGTACCCACAACCTATGTCTAAGAGCAATATTAAGAAAAGTATTGTATACCCCCGTAAGACCGTTTCCTCTTGCTTTTTGTGTGTAGTGATTAAAACTGCCTAATTATGTTTATCATACATTCTTGCTGAATCAATTCCATGAGAAATGGATGGCCATCGCGAAATCACGCGTATATAATTTTGACCCCCTCGAACCCTACTTTTATACAGTAAAACATGGGTTTGCAAAGGTAAACCTTATTCTTATTTCTATGCTAAAATATAGATTGTGGATACTCGTTAGAACCGCCTCGGTTTTAACGCGTACCCACTATCTATATTTTGATCAGAAAAATAAGAATCGAGGCGGTTCTAACGAGTACCCACAATCTATATTTTAGCAGAAATAAAAAAAATGTCACACTTTTTCATCTTAAAATTTTCATTTCTTCAGCGATAAAGGTTACAATGTATTTGTATAGGCGTGTTTTCGTAATGTTACTGTTGAAGCATTGTAGAAGCAGAGCTTTCAACCTTGTTTCAACCCGTGACTGCTGGGGCCAGTTGTTCAAAGCATAGTTAGCTTAACAAGCTCGTTAGTGGTCATATTGTTAACTCTTCTAGCAAGTACAATATCGTAAATTTTGGTATTTTTGCTGAAAAAATGTGAGCAGCTTTTGCGTCCGCAAAAGCTGCTCACATTTTTTCAGCAAAAATTTCAGCATATTTGCCATATTTAATGGTCAAAGTTTTAACGATACGTTAACTAACGATGTCGTTAGTTTTGAACAACTGGCCCCTGGTTGCTAACTGATTGATTGTTTTGAGTTTAACGACACGTCAACCCTTGTGGGTCATTTTGTGTCATCTTCCAGAGAAAGGGAGAAAAGAGAAAGAAGAGACAGAAAAAATAGTAGGAGATGAAAGGGGGACAGAGGAGAAGAGACAAATGAAAAAAATGAATGCTGGATGCTAAACGTATATTGTATACTTCTGCCATGATGGAGTACCCTATCAATATTTATGCTTCTTACTACATAGATGGAGCATATATAGTTAGAGAGCATGAAACAGTCGCAGACTATGGCAACAAGAAAAAGTGGACTGAACTAATCGACTTTCTAACAAATCATAAACATCATATTAACAGCTGTCGTCTTCCTTTTGATAGGACCGAATCTGTGGACTTATGTACTCCTCTTCATAACGCTGCTAAAGGTAAAGCTCCAAAAGAAGTTTTCGAAGAACTTCTAAAATTAGGTGCCTCTAGGTCACTAAAGGATGCAGATGGGAACACAGCCCATGACAATGCCGAAGGTGTAGAACTTAGCTATGACATACTGAATTTGTTACGAGTTCCAAAGGAAATTCTAAGTAGAGAAACTGACATTCAGAATATGGAAAGTGGATTACATCAGGTAATCCTATCTAGAGTAGGTGATCTAATTACAAAGAACGGACAAATGTTGCCACAGCTTGCTTTCCTTTATGAGTTTGGATATTTTTGGTATCCGGTTCCAGGAATGTTAGGAGGCTTTTCTGTATCCACGCACGAAAACGGGATCCAGGCGGAGAGCTGGTGTCGTTTGGTTGGTGGCAGTGGACTTCGCCATGTGATTGATAAAGATGGGACTGTTGAGCTAGTTGAAAAGGGCTTTGCATAGTAGCACCTGTAGTTGGTGTCGCTTTTTTAGCTCGCCAGAGCCGAAGGCTCCGGGGGAGCTTATAGCAAGGCAGTCGTCCGTCGTTGTCGTCGTCCGTCAACACTTTTAAACACCATCTCCTCTGAAGCCACAGGGCCGATTGAGCTCAAATGTAATCTGTGGCATCCGTAGGCTGGGGGATTGAAAGTTTGTGTGTGTGTGTGTGTTTTTTTTTTTTTTTTTTTTTTTGTTTTAGGAAATTCGGCTCGTACGTTTGGTTGCTATCGCAACTTAGATTTTCCGTAGACTTATAATGGGGAAAATTGAAAATCGGCATTAACTGCCAAGCCTTTGTAGATATTTTGACAGAACTTTCATCGAAATGTCCCTTAAGCAATCATCTATCTGCCATATGCTTAGGCCTACTGGTCATTTTTCCTGGTTGCCATGGAAACAAAAATAAAAAAAACTTAAAAAATCGCCTCCTCAGAAACAATATGCTCTATGAGGCTGAGACTTTATGCAAATATTCACCATTTTGCCTTTAAAAGTTTTGTGTTTTTGATGAAATTCGACTATTTAGTTGGGTTGCTAAGGCATCTTAGAATTTCCATATACATTTAATGGGGAAAATTGAAAAATGGTATTAACTGCTAACCCTTTGCAGATATTTTGACAAACCTTTCACAGAAATGTACCATAATCAATCATTATCTGCCATATGATTTTAGGCCTACAGCTCATTTTTGCTGGTTGCCAAGCAAACCAAAATGAAAAAAAAAAAAATAAAAAATAAAAAAAAAAAAAATGGAAGAGGCTGGTACCAGCCAATTCATGTGGAATTTGCTGCTGACGGACGTCTGTCACCAGCCAATGTACGTGATATTTGCTGCTGACAGACGTCTGTCACCAGCCAATTCACGTTAAATTTGCTGCTGACAGACGTCTGTCACCAGCCAATTCTTGTAAAATTTGCTGCTGACAGAAGATACGAATTATGATTACATAAGGGGAAAATATTTGTATTCATTTCGATAACATACCCGTGCGACATAGTGCATTTTTTCACATCTCCAAAATGGCCATTTTTCTTATGAAAATCCGTGATATTTTTCTTATAAATACTGCAAACATAGGTTGTGGGTGCTCGTTAGAACCGCCTCATTGAGGCGGTTCTAACGAGTACCCACAACCTATGTCTTGGAGTAAAAATAAGAAAAATAATGTTTACCCCCGTAAACCCCAGTTTTCTCTATATAATGTGGGGTATAGGGGGATCTTCATTTCACGGACTTGTTCACGTGATGTGCTATTTATCGAAGCTGTGGAAAGCGAATCACGGATTCCCGGAATAGTTATTGTACATGCATATCAATACAGGCCAATTCGATAGGCCGTCCCTAGTACCTAAGTCGGTTGCGCGTCTGACAGGGATCAGGTGGTCGCTGGTTCGATACATGACGGGTCGGCAAAAGTTTTTCTTTCCTACGCTATTTTGCAAGAGCTTTTGACTGTACATCACGAAATCACGCCTATATAATTATGACCCCTATAAACCCCACTTTTATATAGTAAAATTGGGGTTTACAGGGTACATATTATTTGTTTTGTTGTTGTTTTTGCTCAAAACATACTTGCAGGTACTCGTTAGAACCGCCTCAGAATTTTTTTTATTATTTCGGTGTGAAATTTTAAATATTTTTTAATAGTCTTGTTTTCGTAATGCTTTTTAAACTGCACAGAAAAGGGAGATTAGATTAATCGGTCCGATATGACCTGAATTGTGTTGACATGTCCATTACATGTGAAAACAAACAAGCAAACAAACAAAATAACGCCCAAACTGAAACAGTTTTGTAGTGTAAGACAGCAATGAAAATGAACTCTGGTAAACATAGTTATTGACGGACATGGCAAGACTAAAATTACATAAATATTCAGCCGACCTCGGTAGCTCTGTTGAACGCGTCTGACTGGTGATCAGGAGGACGCGGATTCGATACCCGGCAGGGTCGGCAACATACTATTATTTTCGTGGAGTTTGATCGTGAAAAGTTTTCTACGGCCATTATCTCCCTTCCGCTGATTCAAGGACAGATGTCAGTTTCTGGCGAAAGAATGTTCACTGTACTGGTTAACCGCTTAACGTATAAGTCTGTCCATGAAAGGGTGGATAGGTACATGTAAACTGACCGGCTCGACATGACCAAATAGGGTTGACAGGGCCGTTAAGCTCCAATACAATACATAAATATTCATTTTTGCAAATAACCATGCCCCGTACTAAGGTTCAAGGTGCTCCCGCCTATCGGGGCGTGGAAACATTGATTGGTATGGATGGTGCTACCAAGCAATGCTGAAACCGACTGCACACGAGTGCTTGTATAAATATATTGGTTTGTTAGGCGGTAGGGCTTGAGATGTCATTTCATCTCAGTGCCGGTTTTTAAAAGTGCCATTTAATCGGAAGCAGCGTCTCCAAACTGACCTAAATAGTGTTGAAGGTGACGTAAAACCTCAACTAATACAAAACAAAGTATTAACCAAAATTTCTGAAAGCGAATGCAAGCACTATACAGACAAAAACTCCATGTTATGTAAAATTTATAACCGCCTCGATGATCAAATTGTTCTCTTTGCGTGTTATCAAACCCGCGAACTCATGATCAATAGTCAGTCGTGTACCAAAGCCGGCTAATATGTCAGAAAGATCAAATTGTTCTCTTTGCATGGTAGTCATAATGCATTTGTGACAGACGTCTGTAAATAGCCGATTTTCGCAAAATTTGCTGCTGACAGATGTATGCTGTAAACTTACCATAAGAAAGCCGTATCCCTGCCCGTCAGGGCTTGTAGAAATAGACTGGTCTGCATGATGTTCCACGCACAGCTTAAACCTATCGAGCATTAGTACTAGGAAATCGTTAAGAAGTTATAACCTTGCCCAGGAAATGCGTTGCGAGTCCGTTTGGGCGGTTGGGCTTGAAATGTTATTTCATCTCAATGTTGGTTAAAAGGCCCACAAAATTTTCTGGTCTGATTTTATTTTATTTTTTCTTCGAGCCGTTCAAGAATATTCTACGTAGAGCTGAAACCAACCGTGCATTAGTACTCGGATACCGCTAAGAAGTTATAACCCTGCCAAGGAAGCGCGTTGCGAGTCCGTTTGGGCGCTTGTGCTTGAATTGTCATTTCATCTCAATGTCGGTTAAAAGGCCCACACAAATTTTCTGGTTTGGTTTTGTGGTTTTGTAGGCCTTTCAAGACTTTTGTTATTAGTTCGCTTATTCCGAGCCCAACGTTAATGATCAGAAGTGGGCGAAAACTGGAATATCCGTATAATAACCTGACTGACCTTCCGTTGCAAAACTTCTCGTCTCACACGTGACCTAAGATCGAACCACTGCTGTGAGATACATAATTGTATGTGGGGGGGGGGGGGTGTCTTAAATCGATTTTTCGCGGCCGCAATCTTCGCCTTTACTTCAGAACTGGCGATTGAAAGACTGGCGTACAGTTCTGTTCACGGATGAAAGCAGATTTCACCTGAGTGCATGTGATCGACGTGTTCGAGTCTGGAGACGTCCCGGAGAACGATACGAGGACTGCAGCATTGTAGAAACAGATATATAGAGTGGGGGTCAGTGATGGTATGGGGTGGAATTTCTTATGGAGGCCGAACGGACTTGTACGTGATAAACGGAGGTACATCGACTGCATTACGGTATCGAGATGGAATTCTAGATCCTATTATGAGGCCTTTCGCTGGGGCAATCGGCGACAATTTCATTCTGATGCAGGACAATGCGCGATCCCATACTGCTAGAGTGTGCATGGATTACCTTAATCGTAATGGACGGGCCGGCACGTTCTCCTGACTAAAACCCAATAGAACATGTGTGCGACATTCTTTACAGACGTATCTCACAGGGCGATCATCCACAAATGACTATCAAGAACTCACAAACATCCTTAGACATGAGTTGAAAACACTAGCTTTATCCCGGGATCCTATGTTATCGCGGACTTAAAGCTTTGATTTAAATAAATAATTAATTAATAGAACTTACCAGCAAGTTTATCCTATTAATGTTTTAAGCATTCATCCTTGTATATTTCAACACAGTACAATTTCGTTTGTTGTTTCTATTTATTTTGAAACTCGTCCATCGGCAGCCATTACATGTCAAGGTCGATTCAGAATGAGGTTCCTATGTTATCGCGGAGTTCACCTAAATTAAAATTGCAACCATATAGTGCACTCCCCGTGTAAGACCAATGCAGCAGTTTTGAACACACCTATTTTGTAAATGAACTATGGTTCATACAGCAGTTTTAACGTCATGAAACATATTGAAACTAACTTGAAACACCAACTAACATATTTACAGTTAAATTTCTTTGATAAAATTCTACTTAGTTGGAGAGGGGCAATGAGGACAACGGAATTCACTACCCCTTCTGATGACCCTGACATCTGAGCAGAACTGTAAGTGAGTCCAGTGATTACAATAGTCACATTTAGCCCATTTCACAAAGATAACTGACTGACACTTCCTTACTTCCTCTGGCTGGAATGCATGACATACACAACACTTATCTTCCTCTGTGTCACTACTGTAATCACTGCTGCATGTCGACATGTCCTCATTTGAGATCAATTCTATGGGACCTCCTGCCTTGCTTAGGCCAGAAGTACTTGGCAATGGCTCATCCCTAACAACAGCTTTACTATTAGATGTGTTGGATTTTTTGGTCTTACACGTAGATGACTTCTTGGGCAATGGCTGTTTTTTCTTTAGACCTTTCTCCAGTGTAGGGTTACATGACATAGCTGACAATGACTGCTTCTTAATTGCTTGTTCATGTAATATGTCCGTAACAGACTTTTTCAGGAGGTTGCCAGCAATGAAAGGCGGTACAAATTTTCGCTTAGTTCTGTTCGTGACAGCACAAGTGATAGTTCTCTGTTGGAAGAAAGAATCCTTTGGGTCAAGTGTGGAAGTGGTTTTTGGTGTTTCTTGATCACAAGTTGACTGATTAGGTTCATGTTGGTGTTGAGTTGAATGGTCTAGTTCTTGCTGTTCTTCTATTAAGGTTGCCTCTTGATGTGATGTCTCATTTGATTCACTATCAGCCCGTTCATTTGGTTGACTCGGATATATTACAGCTGGAGCTACCTGCGAGTCTGATATTACCGAACTGTCAAATGGATAAATTCCAGTTTTGCGGAAGGCAGCAGTCAGATTTTCCGGTGTTAAAGACTTAATGTATGGCCTGGAAGTAAGCGCAGCAACTTGATATTTTGTAATTGTAAGCCCCGGGTTGTTTTTCATGAATGTCTGGCATTCTTTATGGTACATTGCCTTAAAAGGCCCAAATACACCGACGTCCAAAGGTTGTGTCAGATGACTGGTGTGAGGTGGCAATACAAAGAGGATTACATTGTTTGTCTTTGCCCATTCTGTAAGTGTTAATGATATATGTGACCGATGCCCATCATATAAAACTAGTGTTTGTTCAGCATTTGATCCATGTGCAATATTGGCGAACTTAGCAAAATGCTTTGTCAGATAGTTCTGAAATACCGCAGACGACGACCAACCACTCTTTGACATTTCACCTGCTGATCCGGTACTCGCCCCCAACAGGAGAGAATCATTCCATCTGGCTCCGGGGAATACATAATATGGTGGAATGGTGTTTCCAAGAGCATTTCCTGCTGCAATAACCGTGATTGTCGATCCTCTTGGGGATGTTACAGCTTGAGGATTCGTGTCTTTATCACATACTATTTTGGGAGGGGTGTGTTCAGTTGAAATGCCTGTTTCGTCAATGTTATAAATCCTTTCAGGTTTGTTTTTAAGATTATTAGTGGAAAGGATTGTGCCAAGCTCTCTGTAGTATTTACTCAGAACTTCCCGTGATGCCGACTTAGCCCTGGAAATAGCTAATTTTTAGGCTTAACCACTTTCAATGTAGGCCAACGTCCCATAAAGCCATAAAACCAGCAGTTACTTAGTGAGTCTGAAGCTGGTACACTCTTTCCTAATGACATTGCATAATCTCTGGCCATATACTGTATGCTAGATTTATTGTAGCCGTAGCCTATATCTGCCATGTACTTTAAATGATCTACCAACTTCTCTTCCTCTTCTGTTGCCAGTAGTGTCCCAGTACCATTTTTTGCATCAACTGTAACGTTGCCCCTGGTGCGGTCCCTCAGAGTTGATTCTGGAACGCTGTAGAGTTTTGCAGCCCTGCACACCGACATACCATTCTGGGTAGCTTCAAATGCCCTTGGTAGGTTTGCCCGGTCATACTGGAGGCGTCTTTTCTTGACGGGTACATCCTGGAAGACATGAGAAACCTTATTAAGACACATGACTCGCACCACAGCCTACAACTGGTCTATGTTTTAGTTAATAAAATCAGCGAAAACCTTGTGCAGCATACTGACAAATGTTTTTGCTAATTTTATCAAACTAACAGGTAAAACATATAAATAAATTAATGAAATAAACATTAAAATATCTTAAAGTTAATAATTGAAAATAAAATTTAATAACTTGAGCCAAAATAGTCTGAAATGTATTTTGATTTCATAACGGTTTCAATATATTGGTTTTTCTGCTGACTTGAACTGCACTATACTTCTTGTTTTATCACGTGACATCCCACTTCCATATTTGGTAATAACGTGACTTTCGCTGTGCGCGTGACAAATGTCAAACTCAGACGACCAAATTCCCGGGTCAAATATATGACAAAGTTGAAAATAAGGGTTCCGGGGCTGATTTTTCTGAGAAGGGGGTACCGGATATATTACAAAACGTATATTTTCCATGTTTTTCATAAATATAAAATTTTACTCACCAGTATTCTTGACATGTCGCCTGATTTTCTCACAGAGATCGAGTTTGACGTTTCCCTCGAAAGGTAGCCAACGTAAACAAACGCTAGGGGGCGTGGCGTTCGAAAACTCGCGAGATATTTAAGGTCCGCGATAACGTAGAATCCGCGATAAGCTAGGAAGTGAGTATACAAACTGTTCAAAATTTGGTTCGTAGCATGCCTCGACGATGCCAGAAGTGTTGTGCTGCTCGAGGTGGTCATACAGATTACTGACAGGAAAAAGTGACTGTTTTGCGCATGTCTATGACATTTGAATTAATCTGACGTAAAGATGGCGATTTCTCAAACATTTATGCAAATTCTTCCTCAACAGGTTACAGACCGTGATTTGTAACTGGTTGCCAACATTTGCCATTAACATGTTGCAAATAAAGACATTCGTCTTACTGAATCGTTGTTTCATCATCATTATCCAGCATCTTTATCCTATTTCGATATGAGTGAAATAATCTTAGAAGGGTCGTAAAAGCAAACAAAAAATCTTTATACTATGCGGAAATATGAGTTTGCTGCTTTTATTGTTTTGAGCAGTGTATGTATGTTATTAGTCAGTCAACTGCCAAAGCTTTGTCAGACTACCCGTACAGTTTTTCCGCTCAGAATACCCGTTCAGAAGCATTTTCCGGCTCGAAATACTCGTCCACACCAACTGGAAAAACGCTACAGAACGGGAACTTTTGGAATGTGTACAGTCTTGAAATGTCCACGAAACTCGCGTGCAATTTTAAATTTGCAATTTGTTTGGTATATCTTTATCTTACTCCTTATATCAAGCATAGTGATAAAACCAGTGCTTCAGCTGAAGTGCACGACCAGCCGGATGCTTTTAGCTTTATGAGTGTTACCATAATTATATAGGTATGGTGGCCATTTTGACTATGTGACCTGGACCTAAAACGGTTCCCCCAAGAAATGCGCCTTATCGTAAGGAGCAAAAATTGATCTTATACTTTAGTACTGTATTCTGAATCGTTTGCAGGATAAAATGCATTCTCGCTTTTCCAATACAAAAGCATATGTGTCAAAGTTTGACCTAGGCACAAAGAAGGTCAAGGTCAACCCAGGGTCACCATTTTAGCAATTTTATGATGGGCCTACGTCCCAGATGCTATTTATCAAGTTTCGTAGAAATCTGCCCAGTGGTTCTGGAGAAGACTATTTTTGAAGGGTTTTTAGCATATATGGCTTGGCGGCCATTTTGGTCATGGGACTGGACCCCATGAGCAAATTTTGGTTTCCCCCATCCCAAAGAGGCTCCACATGAAATATGACTTCAATCGGCCCAACGGTTTCCGAGGAGAAGCAGTTCGAAAATTTTCACATTTTTCGCCTCGGCGAGGCTATACTAAATGTAATGTAATATTTCGCAAGTTCATTGGTTAGATCTCATTGATATCTATCAGTATGCAAAAAAAAATGTTTAAATATTCACAGCGGTTAAGTCACTATCACCAATTTTCACAAACGGGTTACGGACGGACAGACAGACATACCATATATGGCTTGGCGGCCATTTTGGTCATGTGACCTGGACCTCATGAGTAAATTTTGGTTTCCCTCATCCCATAGAGGCTCCATATGAAATTTGACTTCAATCGGCCCAACGGTTTCCGAGGAGAAGCAGTTCGAAAATTTTCACATTTTTCTCCTTGGCGAGGCTATACTAATTGGAATGTAATATTTCGCAAGTTCATTGGTTAGATCCCATTGATATCTGTCAGTATGCTAAAAATTGTTTAAATATTCCAAGCGGTTAAGTCACTATCACCAATTTTCACAAACGGGTTACGGACGGACAGACAGACTGACAGAATGACAGAATGACACGGTGATTTTAGGGCACTCTTAGAAAATCAACCGACTTCAGTTGGTCGCTTTTTCTGCGGGTCGTGCAATGCTGTAAATACGAGGAAAAGGTAATTTCACCTTGTCAAAAATGTGAAACACAACAGCCTAGTCGATGACAGTTTTACTGAGCAATTGCCGTTTTCAAGGGCATTTTGAAACAAAACAGCAAAAGTGACATATATAAAATGAAATGCAAATCAGAGAAATGGACAAGTCTTTTAGGAAGCCAAAGGCGCTTCAAATCTCTAAAGCTAGAAAAGAAAGGATGCACTTGCCTCTCCAATGTCAGTCTCTGGTGTGATGTGAACACCAAAGTCCGCCATGTTTTGCTCGAAGAAACGGTGGTATAGGTACAGCCTACGATAGCTTATTTGAAGCTGTGTTCACCATATTTACCTGACAGAGTTTGCAAGAAAAAATTAAAACTTAAAAAAAATCATCTCCTCGTAAACCATATGGTCTGTGAGGCTGAGACTTAATGGAGATATTTATCATATTTTCCTTTACAGGTTTTGTGGGTTTTTTAATGTACTTTGGTTGTTTAGTTTGGTTGCTATTGGAAGTTAAGAGTTTCCATTGGCTTATAATGGGGGAAATGGAAAAATGACATTTACATCTTCCAAGATATTTTATCAAACTTTCATATATATAGAAATGTTCCTTAACCAATATTCTATCTGTCATATAATTTTATGCCTGTTGCTTGCCACAGATGGGCAGTTGTCAATTGTCCTCTGTTGTCTTGCTACGGCATTTGCCAATTGTCGTCTGTTGTCTTGCAATAACACATTCAAGCGCCATCAGAACACTGAAGTCACTTAGCTGATTGGGTCCAAATTTTATCAGTAACGTCCGTGAGCGCAGGTTTTCCATGGTTTATTAAAATACATGGTTGCCAGTGGGCAGTGCCCCCCCCCCCCCCCCCCCGCCTGAGCTCTGGTGAGCATAGTGGCCCATGGGCCTCTTGTTTAAAGATAAAATGTATACATGTGACATCTCTTTTTGGCTCTTGGAATGACATTGTTTTCAATCTGACTTTGTTTTTTCCTGTGTCAGTCATGTTAATAACTCCGTGAAATGTTAACCACACTCAGGAGCATATAATTTCACTCACGGGGCTATCAGCTGGGGTTGATGTTAAGCCTATGAAAGTATTATCTCATTGGCTGTTGCTTCCCAGCAGAGATTGGCATTTATCTATTTATGCAGCCCCAAAAAAATGAAGGCTGTGTCAAAAAAAAAAAATTCAACATGAAAATGTATTTTCCATGTATCTCTATTTTCTCAACTTGGGCTTTCATAAAAATGCTAAAAGAAACTTGAAAATAACATTACACAAGTCTGCAAAAGTAAATGTTTTCATTTTTATAGTGCATTCTGACTTGTTGATTTTGTTACCTTCTACATGTTTAACGTCGCTTTTCCCTGATGTGGCCTATGTTCTGCAGTAAACCATAAAAATTTGTTTACACTAGCCACAGAAAAATGCTAATAAAATAAATGATGCTGACAGGTTACTGATACCCTTGGAGTTTCTTCTCAGAGCAGGAACCAATGGTTAGTGGACTTACCATCACATAAGCTCTACAGAAGATTGTATAGAGAGCTGATAGCCCCGTGAGTGAAATTATATGCTCCTGCAACACTTTATATTGCAAAGACGTGGGTTTCACAATGATGCATATTATTTTCCTTACTTTTACATAAATCCTTAAATTGTTGGAACTAGTTAGAACCGGCTCAATGAGGCGGTTCTAACGAATACCTACAATCTATATGTAATTAAAAAAGTAAGAAAAATATATAACAAACTTTCATCTGAAATATGTTCTAGAAAGGGTTATCCTTTGGAAGGAAGGAATGCACCACAGAACTGGAAAATATGGAGTGTACATCTTTTCTGGGCCAGACTAGCTAGTTTCGGTCAATTAAGCCTCATCAGTGACCCTCCGATATTTTCAAAATTCAGCAATGGAATCAATAATCCCAAAGGACAAGAAAATATAAACTACACTATGATGTAGGGCAGGGAGACTTCAAAAAATAAGTTTTGAGCGTGAAAGACAGCATTATGTCACATGATTTGTTTGTTTGATTTGAGGGTTAACGTCCCCGTCAGCACTGTAAAGGTAATTTTGGAGACGTTGCTTCCAATTTTGTCGGACTTCTCTACCCGACATTGAGATGAAATGACATCTCAAGCCCTGTCGCCCAATGAAACCAATAGGGTTTATAAACATGGACGGGCCGACTCGCACCGCTTTGCCTGGGCAGGCTTAGATCCTCTAAGCGGTTTACCAGTACTCGGGTCGGTTTCAGCTCTGCGTAGAAGCATCGTGCAGCACATCTATTTCTTCAAGCCCCGGTGGACGGGGGCCGCATATGTTACATGAATGTCGTAGACTGTTTTGAGCCTCCTGTACATAGGTTGGTGCTGCTCCTTAGATGCCATTTTATGACTACAGGGGAAGTACTACGGATATATTGGAATTAACCCTTATCTTGCTGAATATTCAGTTTAGCCACACCCATTTCTGACTTTGAACCAATCAGATTACTTCATGTTATTTATTCTAACAAATCCTTAAACTTCATGTCAAACAGTGTAGATCCTGATCAGATGGCTTCTTCAGAAGCCATCTGATCTGGACCTACCCTGTTTCCAAAGATAGGGGTTGTCGTGAACCGCATGATAAGAGTTAATTTTTGAATTATAACATATGCTGTGAGTACTTGTAATAGGTGATTCTAGCTAGTTATCACAACATAAGTTTCTAACAAGAGAGGGTTTCTTTTTGTCGAGTATCAAGTATCGAGTTGTAAAAGTCGAGTATCGATTCAAAATTGTCGAGTATCGAGTGAAAAATTTCGAGTATCGAGTTAAAAAAGTCGAGTATCGAGTTGAAATTGTCGAGTATCGAGTCAAAAAAGTCGAGTATCGAGTTGAAATTGTCGAGTATCGAGTTAAAATTGTCGAGTATCGAGTTAAAAAAGTCGAGTATCGAGTCAAAATTGTCGAGTATCGAGTCAAAAAAATCGAGTATCGAGTCAAAATTATCAAGTATCGAGTCAAAAAAGTCGAGTATCGAGTTAAAATTGTCGAGTATCGAGTCAAAATTGTCGAGTATCGAGTCAAAAAATCGAGTATCGAGTCAAAATTATCAAGTATCGAGTCAAAAAAGTCGAGTATCGAGTTAAAATTGTCGAGTATCGAGTCAAAATTGTCGAGTATTGAGTTGAAATTGTCGAGTATCGAGTTGAAATTGTCGAGTATCGAGTCAAAAATGTCCAGTATCGAGTTAAAAAAGTTGAGTATCAAGTTAAAATTGTCGAGTATCGAGTTAACATTAACATAATTCTGCAGCATGACTTTGCAGGTATGTGAGTCGTCTTATTTGAACAAGCAATAACTTAAAAATAATGACTTGTGTTTGTTTTACCCTAAAATATGTCATCATTTTAACAAGCTAATTTTGCTGATCTAAAGTGGTCTATCTCTAATATACCAAATATTTATAAATTTAGTATGCAACACATCTACACTGACATTTTTATTTTTTCCTCTTTTTTGATCATTTTAACCCTTTTTGCACAGGAAACACCAAAACAGTAATTAGTAAGCAAACAGTGCAGGCCCAGATCACAAGACGCAGAACGACTTTCACTCATCACGAAAACACACCTATATAAATTTGACCCCCTTAAACCCCAGTTTTATATAGTACAACTGGAGTTTGCAGGGGTATAAATTATTTTTCTTATTTCTGCTCAAAAACATAGATTGTAGGTACTCGTTAGAACCGCCTCGTTGGGGCGGTTCTAACGAGTATCCACAATATATGTTTTGAGCAGAAATAAGAAAAAATATCGAAATTTTTCGTCTGAAAATTGTCATTTTCCGGTGGTAAGAATTATAATGTATTGTATAGGCTTGTTATCGTAATGATTTGCAAAATTTCCAGCAAATTTTCAAGTAGTTTTTGAAGAAAACACAACATGACACCCCTAAATTTTGAAATTGACTTATTCTGTATATGGTGGTACCAGTATTGCCATGGGAGACAAAATACATTTGGGGAGTTGCCTCCCCTGCAGGTGTATCCATCCCCCTTAATAAGAAAAAAATATCTTGACAAGCATCTAAAATGGACATTAGCCCTTTAAACCCTGTAGACCGATATTGGTACCTATACAGTGTAGATCCAGGTGGGGCGGCTCTTCTGGAGCAGTCTTATCTGGATCCAGACTATCAAAATCAGAATTGTTACGTGTCATATGTCATTCATACAACAGGACTTTGGGAAGTTAGTCCCTAGCTCTCACCACAATCCTCCGCACTTTCACCTGTGGAAATGATCGAATCTGGAAGGGCATTCCAATCTCTAATGGTCCAAGGGAACAGAGTTTCTTTGTAAAGGTCAGTTCTTGCAGTAGGGATCTGTAACGCCAGTGAATGGTGATTTCTACAGCGCCTAGCTGGGGGTAACAAGGTCATCTGTTGGATTGCTGGCACCACCCTTTAGACCTTTGTATAAAAGTATGAGCCTGCTGTCTTTTTTTCTTTTCTCCTGGTATTCCAGCCATGCTCCAAGTTTCAAAGCAGTAATTCTTGTTACAAATCGAGCAGCTCTATTCTCAACTTTTTCAATTTCTTCATTAAGGACCACTCCATTCGGGTCCCAGATACAACTACCATATTCCAAGATTTGGTGATCAAGTACTTTAAATAGTGCTTCTTTTACACCCTGAGGACACTGATAAAGATTTCGTTTCAGGAACAAGCATTCTGTTTGCCTTTGTATAAACTCATGTTGCCAATGTGCGTATTCCATCTCAAATCACTCCCTCTTAGGTGTATGACGCCTCAATTTTATTGGTTCTCTTCCTAGTTATCTGCATAATATTTGATCAAGCAGGCTGAAAGCTCATGTCCTATTTTCGTTTCCAACAGCCTAGTACATCTATATTTTTCTGAAGTTTTAGCGAGTCACTGTATCTGTAATTTCCCGGTAGCAAACTCTGCGAACAGTTTTATCTCTGACTTAATGCCAGTGGAAATATCATTGATGTACAAGGAGAATGACAGTGGACCAGGGCAGTCCCTTGTGGGATCCCAGACAAAACTGGAGCCCACACCGAAGATTCACCATTAAAGACAACTCGCTGTTTTCTGTAGCAAAGAAGAAAGATATCTATTCATTTGAAAGTCTTTCCCCCATTTGCCGTAACCAAACAATTTGGATTTCAGAAGTGCATGTGTGTGTGTGTGTGTGTGTGTGTGTGTGTGTGTGTGTGTGTGTGTGTGTGTGTGTGTGTGTGTGTGTGTGTGTGTGTGTGTGTGTGTGAGAGAGAGAGGATATCAAAAGCCTTCTCGAAGTCCAGAATAAATGTGTCCACCTGTCCCCGTTTGTCCAAACATTCATACCCGTGCTTATTTGAGTTTCATAACTATCCCTTATCCGAAATGCATATTGCCTGTCTGACAAAAGTTTATGTTCATCAAAGTGTGCCATGATGCTTGAGTAGACTATATGTTCAAGCATTTCATTCAGAACACAAGTCAAAGACACAAGGCGATAATTACGAGCAAGAGCTCTATCTCCTCTTTTGAAGAGTGAAAAAATGTTCGCTAGGAGCCATTCTTTGTGGAATTCACCCGTATCAAGAGACTGTAGGAACAGATGTGCAAAACCTGGACCAAGCTCATTAGCTAGTTCCGTCAGGACCTTAGGATGAAGCCCATCAAGTCATAAAGCTTTTGATGGAATCAAGCCTTTAAGTAACTTGATCACTCCCTCCTGTGTCACAGCAATACTGTCCATGAAAGATCTATCAGTCAACGGAACCTCCTTTAACCGTCAGTTAAATCGTCCAACTAGTCCTTCTGTCCCTTCAGAGTCTGATTCAGCAACACCATTCCCTCCTCTTTTATTTAGTGGCGGGATACCTTGCCTGTCCTTTGTTCTGGCTATTGATATACCTGTAGAAGTCTCTGGGATTTGCCTTTACATCACTTACTATGTTATTTACACGTAAGACTTGCTATTTTTATGTCAGTCTTAATTTCTCGCCTCAAGTTTTCAAAATTTGCTCGGAGTTTACCACTTCCCGTCTTTTTTGCATTGGCAGTACTCTTATTTCATCTGCGAATCTCTCTTCAGACTTCTAATGTGATTCAGTGAATCTAAGATACAGGTCCACTAGTTTTTGAGGGGATATGATTTTCGATCGCGTTTGAATCAAAGAAGTTATCAAATCAAAGTTCCCCTGTACAAACCGAGAATCTGAATGGCCATTGAAGTATTTCTCCTTTGCAAATTTCAGCGCATTCTTCCTCATAATTCCATAGTCAATAAACCTTCATCCAAGGTTATGAAGATTTTTAAATATCCGCAATCACTATCATGAGCACTTAGTTTGTTTGGAGACTGAATACCTTAAATTTGTCCTGATAAAGGTGTAAGAAGAATCAAATCCAATGTGTTCTTATCACGAGTGGGAAGGTTAACAATTTGTTCTAAGCTATGATCATTCATAATGTCAATTAATATTTGTGCTTCGGACTGACTCAGCATTGTGCCTTGTTCGCTGAGTCTGTCTCGCCAAACAATGTCTCAGAAGTCGAGGTCACTCAGAAGTATACTGCAGGACGTTTTATACCCTGATGCTGAGACTTAATGCGATTAAGCTGGGGCCAGTTGTTCAAAACTAACGATGTCGTTAGTTAACGTATCGTTAAAACGTTGATCACTTATTATGGCAAATATGCTAATATTTTTGCTGAAAAAAATGTGAGCAGCTTTTGCGAATGCTCACATTTTTTTAGCAAAAATACCAAAATTTTAAATATTAAACTTGCTAGAACAGTTAACAATATGACCACTAACGAGCTCGTTAAGCTAACGATGCTTTGAACAACTGGGCCCTGATCTTTAAACAACTGGACGTTTTCGACCGTAACGTTTGGTAGCCAATACCAACTTGCTGCGAAATGAGAAGTTTTGTTTGCAAAAACCTTAACCCAGACCGATTCAGAGTCGTTTTCCAGTTCCCTTACTGGCATGTGCGAGATGTCTGTTGAAGACCAGCACCACCCCTCCGCCATGAGAGTCTGTCTTTTCCGTAGACACTGTAATGACAAGTTTCTAGGAATAGCTCAGATGTGGTAAGTGAGCTGTCAATTTTTGTTTCCTGATTAGCCACACTATGTGTTTGGTGAGTATCAAGGAAAGCTAAAAGTTCAAGAATTTTGCTCTTATCTCATTAATGTTTATACTGCAAAGTTTCAAACCGTCTACAAAATTTGGCTTATGTAAGTCTGTAGTCAAAAATTTAACTCCCTTATCCATTGACAGAGTTCAAACTTGTTTCGCATACTCCGGTCTATATACCAATTCATTACGAAAACACGCCTTTACAAATACATTGTAATCTTTATCGCAGAAAAAATGAAAGTTTTGAGATGAAAAATTGTGATCCTTTTCTTATTTCTGCTCAAAATATAGATTGTGGGTGCTCGTTAGAACCGCCTCATTGAGGCGGTTCTAACCAGTACCCACAATCTATATTTTAAGCAGAAATAAGAAAAATAAGGTTTACCCCTGTAAACCCCAGTTTCACTATATAAAACTGGGGTTCAAGGGGGGTCTAAATTATATAGGCGTGTTTTCGTGATGGACAGAGCTCAAACTTGTTTCGCATACTCGGGTCTATATACCAATTGAAGAAAGATTCTGAAAAGTTGTAAACCTCACAAAGACCAGTTTGAGCTTATCAAATAGTCACACTCAGCATCTGGAATGAAAGAACATTCAGTTTGTATCTACATTTCACAATGATCACAATTAACTGCCCTGTGGCCGTTTACGGCAGCAGCACTGCAAAGTCCACATTTAGCTTTGCAGTCTTTGCAATACCAAGTTCCAGCTCCAGATTCAGTTTCTAACAACTGGCTGTTATCCGATTCAGGACTTGAGGAGTGTAAACGTGTGCTACAGTCCTTACATTCTATCCATTCCTCAGAACCTTTGCAATATTTTTGCAGAGTCCGCAGCGAAATCTTGGGCGGGATTTAGTCCCAATGTCTCAGGCCAAGATTATGAGTATATAGCCAAATTTGTATCACCTGAGGACTTGAAGTTTCGTAAACCCTCTTAACACCTTCTATTCCCAATCTTCCTCGTAATTGCCAAGTAATGGGAATTGTTCAAAGCAGCGTTAGCTTAACGAGCCCATTAGTGGTCATTTTATTAACTATTCTAGCAAGTTTAATATTTAAATTTTTTGATTTTTTGCTGAAAAAGTGCGAGCAGCTTTTGCGAATGCTCACCTTTTTTTCAGCAAAAATATTAGCATATTTGCCATAATAAATGGATAAAGTTTTAACGATACGTTAACGTTTTGAACAACTGGCCCCTGATTTCCATCATTGGCTGCATTTCAGTTAAACAATCGGTAACATGGAGACCTTCATTTTAATATACTGAGTGGTGATCTATTTACTATTTGCCAGTATTTTAATGATTTTGAGTAAATTCCCTCATGACAGAATAAACATGTCCAAAGCCAAATTTAGAAGAGTCCTCTTCAGCAATATAGGGGGTGTAAGGGTAAACGATGTCAAAGATAGCATTATACAACATAGATTTGTTATCCTTACGCATTTATGTGTTTCTAGGTGTCTACTCCGCCTCTGACTCGACGAAAAAACCTGTCTTTAGTTTACTGTCAAACCTAAAACAGGCTGGGTTTAATTTACCAAGCCGATAACCAATTTATCAACAATGTAGAAGTCAATTTATCATCGCAACTTTCACTTGTTTGATAGAAACAAATAGACTGTGGGTAATTTATAATATCACTTTGACCGTTTAAGGTCTTGGAGAACAAATTATTTGTTCTGGGTCCATATGCGGAACTGGAATTTTTTTTTAAAAAAAGGGGGAAAGAGGGAATAAACGCACATTGAAGGGAGACAATTCTTTCATTTTGGGTCTATTGTTTGTCAGTCGACCCAAGTTATAAAGCATATAAACGTTTCAGTGCTAAATTCCACATGACTATCACTGATTTGTAGGAAAACCCAGGTAATGGCTACATATGAACAAGAGCACCGCAAGCGGGTGCCAACGCTCGTCTGCAGTTTCTTTTAGAAAACAAAAGTTCTAAGTCAAATCAAATTGCAAGATGGAGTTATAAAACTTGTAGGGAATGTAGCTCTTGTGATGGTGAGTATGTGTATGAAGTTTCATGAAGGTAGGCCAAATACTTTTGGAAATATGGTCAAGGTTAAGTTTTTTGGTTAATTTTTCGAAAAATAGGTCCAAAGTTCAAAGGTCAAGGTCACAGGTCATAAAGCGTGGTATGACTGAAAAGGTCTTGTCCCAAGGAACATTCATGTGAAGTTGGAAGGCTCTGTTGTGAATAGTATTGAAAAAAGAGACAAAAACAATTTAAAAAAAAAAACGGAGAGAAAAGGGGAGATAATTCAATCAAATTGCAAGATGGAGTTATAAAACTTGTAGGGAATGTAGCTCTTGTGATGGTGAGTATGTGTATGAAGTTTCATGAAGGTAGGCCAAATACTTTTGGAAATATGGTCAAGGTTAAGTTTTTTGGTTAATTTTTCGAAAAATAGGTCAAAGTTCAAAGGTCAATGTCACAGGTCAAAAAGCGTGGTATGACTGAAAAGGTCTTGTCCCAAGGAACATTCATGTGAAGTTGGAAGGCTCTGTTGTTAATAGTATTGAAATAAGAGACAAAAACAATTTAAAAAAAACGGAGAGAAAAGGGGAGATAATTCAATCAAATTGCAAGATGGAGTTATAAAACTTGTAGGGAATGTAGCTCTTGTGATGGTGAGTATGTGTATGAAGTTTCATGAAGGTAGGCCAAATACTTTTGGAAATATGGTCAAGGTTAAGGTTTTCGGTTAAATTTTCGAAAAATAGGTCAAAGTTCAAAGGTCAAGGTCACAGATCAAAAAGTGTGGTATCACTGAAAAGGTCTTGTCCCAAGGAACATTCATGTGAAGTTTGAAGGCTCTGTTGTGAATAGTATTAAAATGAGAGCAAAAAATGTGTTTCAGAAAAAAATTGGAAAAGGGGAGATAATTCAGCCAAAATCAACAACGTTGTTATGGTCCTTGGTCAAAATGTAGCTCTTGTGATGATGAGTGTGTGTATGAAGTTTCATGAGGCTAGGTCTAATACTTTTTAAGTTATAGCCAAGGTTAAGTTTTTTTGGAACGACGCAGGACGACGCAGGACGACACAGGACGACGCAGGACGACGCAGGACGACAACGCAGACGCCGGAGTGATGACAATAGCTCGAAAGTTTTTTTTTTCAAAAAACAGACGAGCTAAAAATAGCCGCGTTAATTTTATCGCTGTGAGGTCAGCGTGTAGCGTAACAAGGTTATCTATAGAATCTGGACTGGAATCATGGGCTGGGCTTGGCAAACAGTGTAGACCCTGATTTGACGCCGCAGAACGCGGCGTCTGATCAGGGTCGACACTGTTTGCTTACAGTACAGGAATTTACGGGACAGACGCCGCAGATAGCAGCGTCTGGTCAAGTCTACATGGTTTGCTTACAGTACATGAAACTAAGGAACAAAGGAAATGTTAACAGTCTGCCTACACTCAGAGACAATCGACCCACCAGTGCTGCCAGTGCCTTGATTTTTGCCTATATTATCAATGTCAGGGTTGTGACAAGCGAAAAGGTATGTTCGACCATTTGCGCACAGTTAAGCTCATTTGATTCGAGGTTTAACGTCCCCGTCAACACTGTATGGGTCATTTTGGACAGATTGCTTCCAATTTAGTGGGACTTTTACCCGACATTGAGATGAAATGACATCTCAAGCCCTGTCGCCCAATGAAACCAATAGGGTTTATAAGCATGGAGGGGCCGACTCGCACCGCTTTGCCTGGGCCTCTAAGCGGTTTACCAGTACTCGTGCGCGACCGGTATCAGCTCTGCGTGGAAGCATCAGGCAGCCCATATATTTCTTCAAGCCCCGATGGGCGGGGGCAGAAACTTGCCTGTTGGACTGGACAATAAACATGAAGTCATCAAAGTTGTCTACCTTCATACAGCGGTGAAAAAAAACTGAAACTACAAAGTACTTCCTTTTCCCGTAAACTGCCTCTAAGATGGTCGAATGTTCAGGCCGCTTGTTGAAATCATTTCCAAACACCATCTTCCACAAAGAAACAGAGTTTCCGGCAGCACATGCGCATATTTTCTACATACATGTTTGCATAGGTTAAAGCCATCTTACAGTGGTCAGAGTGTTGGCGAAAGAACGCCCACTGTACCGGTTAACCGCTTGGGGGTAACCCTGTCGGAAAAAAGACCGGTTCGAAATGACATTATAAGTGTTGAATGGGGCGTTCAAACTACAAACGAAAAACAAAGAGAAATCCAAAGTCGTCTCATAAAAGCAGTTCTCACGGACATTCAATATTTAATTTTATACATTCTTAATTTCATATGACTGTCCACCCAATCGACGGTCGTCGGCCTTCTCAGTTTCATTGCATTCAATATATCTGTTTCAAATTTACATGTACCCAAAACTGGCATATGCACACTTTTCCATATTTGTCAAATGTGCAACGAAGTGTTACCGCATTCGACTTCGATGCAGTAGGTCGCAGGTTGACAGTGACTGAAAAAGTATTTCCGTTCACCCAGCATTGACATCACAATAACACGTCCATTTATTGAACACCCCTGTAAACCACCTTATATAAAGAAAACCTGAGTCTACAAGAGTATATGTAATACATCTTAGTTCTGGTCCAAAACATACATTGTGGGCACACGTTAGAATCGCCTCATTGAGGTGGTTCTAGAGAGCACATACAAGCTACGAGGGATGTTTGAAAAGAATTGCTTTTTCTATCTGGAGACTTCAAATGTCAAGTAAGCCCCAAAGTGCTCATTTCATGCCCGCGAAGTACTCCCCGTTGCTAGAAACGCAAAGTTTCAGCCGATGTATCCACTTCTTGAAGGCGTCATGGTAAGCTGATTTGGGCACAGAAATAAGGTACTAATGAATGGCAGATCCAAGTGCCTGTCGGGACTAGTATTTCCGCCCAGCAAGGAATAATTTCAATTTCGGAAACAAAAAGAAATCACATGGGGCAAGGTCTGGGGAATACGAGGGGTGAGGCAAAACTGTTCCTTTTCCTTTCTTCAAAAACGCCGTAACTATTGCGGAGGTATGAGCGTTTGCATTGTCATGTAAAAGACGGACATGTTTAAATCAGTGGCAGGGCGTCGTTTCTGATAATACTTTTTCAGTTTGTTCAATACTACGTCTTTGTGTTACTTGCCGGTGATGCTTTCGCCCTTTTTCACTGGCACTTTATTGCGACTCCTTCACCAAAGAAGATTGCATACAAAACCCTCTTTTTATACTCAAAGAACGTTTGGTAAATTATTGGGCGTTGGCTGTGTTTAGTGGCCCAGATCTTATTGCTAACCTTTTTGACGGGCTCAAAATAATGGACCTAGATTTCATCACCTGTGACGACTTTGGCAAACTGCTTTTTGTCATATTTTGGAAACATTTGAAGCAGCTTTTTGGCCACTTTAACCGTTGCCTCTTTTGCTCAACAGATGTGGCACCCATCTAGCAGAATATTTCTGACTTCAAAATGCTTCTTCAAAATAAGGTGAACCGTTGATAGTAATATGCCTACCTTTCGTGCAACATCACGAACTGTAAATCTGGCATCTTCTTCAGTGATTTCCTTTTTTTTGGAAACGATTACTTTACGAGATTCAGATATTGGCTTACCTGATTTCGGTGCATTTTTGATAGACTCTACACCAGACTCGAATTTCTTTTTCTACCGCCGAACTGTGTCATAAGACATACAAGAATGTCCAAAAGCAGTAGAAATTTCAGTCATCAGCTTCTTCAAAGAACAACCAAGTTTTGAGCAAGCTTTGATGTAAGCCCGTATTTCATCTTTTTAGTCGACGCTTCTACCAATCATTTATAATGCATTGGTTAATGACTGCGTGTATTCAAATGGTAAATTTTATGTCTTACACTTAGTCTAACATGTACATTAATACACCATTGTGTAGATATTGAATAGCCCTATACAAGTATGTATTGGTTTTGATCATGCCCCACGTGTATATCGAGCTAGAGGACAATAAGCAACTCTTTTATGGAGCAGTATTAATAGTCAGAGATTTGAAAATCGTAGCACCCGTATTTAAGGAGTTTAATGCACCTTACTTTCTCACACTTAACTATGATATGAATTTATTTAGAGGTCTCTCAGCATCTTGAAAATGGAGTTAGAAAATAAAAAAAGTGGGGCAAAAGGCATAAAAAGGGAAAATAAATGTTCCTACCCTCTTTTCTCATTTAAGCATCCAAACAATTCCAAACGATATCTCCTCTGAAACTACAAGGCCTATTGGAACCAAATTATATGTGAAGCTGCCATGGGGTGGAAGAACAAACATATATTCTGAATGTCTGGGTCACATGACCAAAATGTCCACCATGCCCATATATGGTAAAAACCTTTGAAAATCGCCTTCTTAGGAACCAATCGACCGATGACCTTAAAACTTGGTATACAAGATTGGGGACCTGGACCCTATCAAATTTGCTCAAATGATGACATTTCGTTGACCTTGACCCTTCTAACGTAAAGGTCACATTCGGTCATTTAGGATTTTGTATGGAAAAGACTGGTTCTGTTGCAGCTTATGACATCATAGTTGATATTTGCATTCAGCATAATGATCCTGGGACCATAAGATTAAATATTTTTGGCTTGCAGCGACGGATGCAAGCCAGTTAGATTGGAAAAGTGGTTCCGGTTTTTGACTTCTCTTTCTATGTTATTTTGGATCCTCAGATGTTTTTTTTAAACAAAAATCAGAGATACAGTCAGCTTTTTCCGGTGTTCTGGTTCCCTCACCTATTTGGCTCAATAGCTTTCGCATATTTTAATAGAATACAGGGTACCAGTTTAGTGAGAGATGGTCTAGTGACAGAGCTATCGTTTCTGTGCGAAAGTTTAACTAAACACCGAAGCGAATTTATCCACTAGGCCACGGCCTACTCAGCACTACCGTCAATACACTTTACCTAACCACATTCATAAATCATCTGTGTAGCAGTCTGCAATTCACTCGAAGGTCAAAACTCGATGGGTTTTGTTGAAAGTGTGGGTGCTCTATAGTAATCACTCTGTCCGTTCGTATGTCTGTCCGTCCACAATTTTTTATCCTCCATAACTTTCTTATTCCTGAATGGATTTAAGTATATACTTGGCAGAAATGTTAACCATAATGTGATGGAGTGTTGCGCGCAAGACTCAGGTCCGTACCTCAAAGGTCAAGGTCATACTTAGAGGTTAAAGGTCAAAAAAGGGTCTTTGTCGTGTCCAATCAATAACTTTGTTATTCCTGGATGGATTTAAATATTACTTGGCAGAAATGTTAACCATAAGGTGACGGAGTGTCTCGCGCAAGACCCACAGCCGTACCTCAAAGGTCAAGGTCATACTTAGAGATAAAAGGTCAAAAAGCGTCTTTTTTATTGTGTCCAATCTATAACTTTCTTATACCTGGATGGATTTAAATATTACTTAGCAGAAATAGTAACCATAATGTGACTGTGTCACGCGCAAGACCCAGGTCCGTACCTCAAAGGTCAAGGACATACTTAGAGGTGAAAGGTAAAAAACGTCTTTTTTATAGTGTCCGATCAATATCTTTCTTGTTCCAGGATTGATTTTAGAATAACTTGACAGTAATGTTAATCATCATGAGAGGATGTGTTGTGCGCAAAACCCAGGTTGGTTTCTAAAACCCGAGTTATCATGTTCAAAATGATTCTTTGAGCTATGTTCTTTCATTTCCTGTTTTTTTTTTTTTTATAGTTTTTTAACATCAACATTTTCCTACTCCTCTGATAGCGCTGCCGGGGCGCTAGTCAGTTTCACTAACAGCTCTAGTTATATTGAAGGTACTGTCACCAATAAATGAACAAAGTTTACGGTGTACTGACAGTCAATTGGTCCAGTTTTTATCAAGATTAAGATTCACCTTAAATAGCTTTATACTGTTTATTTCTTTTTAGACTTTCAGATAAAACCTGTTAACATTGGTAACATTGTTTACTTTGGTTGTCTCTTGTTTTTAATATTTTTATATTTTGCTAATAAAAGATGTTAACATTTAATGTCTCTTCCTCCTTCGTCTTATACTCCCTTGTATGTATATTTGTGTCGTCACCTAACAACTACATGTTTACTGGCCACAATGATCCCTTTCTATCATGGCTGGTCAAAAGTGAGAATGTGATCATTGGGTCACATGCCAATGCCTCAGTTACCTTAACATTGAAATATTTCTTCCAATAACTGTCAGGGTAGTGCCACATAGAAAATTGACACCTCATGGGTTTTTCCATTCCAATGTGTAGATAAACCATATATTGCCTTTGGGTACACTGCATCAAAAGTCTATGTCACATTAACAAGAACAGTGCAACTTGCTTCCTCACCAGTACTTTCATCTATATCAACTCGTACATCCATGTGGCGGCAATATGGCTACATTTACACAAGGAACAGTACCCTTAAAACCAGGCAAGCCTTTCCTTTTAAAAGGAACCTTTATTTTAATTTTTCTAAAACTACTGTGCTAACTGATACCAAATTACATATATTGCATCAGTGTGATCGAGAAATCAAAGTTTGTTAGAGGGATCTGTGTGATAGTCACACCAATATATAGCCAAGAGTGATTTTAAATTCTGCATCTCAAAAATTACAAAATCTTGGTATGCAGCATTTTGGACTCTAGCCCTGCTAAAATTGTTCAAAGCTGACCATAATGTATGCGACGGCAACATTAAAAAAAATGGTTGATTTCAAAATAATTTGGCAGCAATGGTCCTGGGATTGGCCTCTACTAAACTATTATGTTCTGTTAAAATAAATGGCCACCAGGAGGGTGGGGGGGAGATTTATGGGTGGGTGGGGGGCGATTTATGCCTACTTGAGCTCTGGTGAGCGTAGTTTCCCATGGGCCGCTTAATTGTTTATATTTTTGTGTTCAGGGCATTTATTGAAAGCCGCTTAAGCGAAAACCATATTTAACTGGCATTGCCATGATACAGCAGCCACAGTTTTCTGCTTTACTGATCGCGCTTGTTTGGTTATCTTTTGTTGCTTAGCTGCATTTTCCAGCCTTTATAAACAATTAATTGATGACCATTGGTAGTTTGGTATGAAGTTACCATGACGGCAATACCTCTGAAAGACGAAAATGTTCAGTGAAGATAACAGCGCGGCCCTACGAGTCTATTTCAAAGGGTTGGCAATTTTTTGTCCAGTATTTCATAATTGAAGAAAAGACGTATTCTAATAAGTTTACGCCTCTGAACAATCCAGCCTCCTTTTGACTAAAGGTCTACAAACAAAAAAGAAACATTAAAAAGTATGTGGTGAAACTTAAGTGTTTTAGAGGTTTGTTGTTTTGGTTTTTACCATTAATTTGCTGCAGAAAAAAGATACTCTACTTAATTTAAATATCAGCATCTAATTCTCCAGCTGCGGATTTGATATACTCCACCTTATTTGCTGATTGAATGACTCTGGTTTTGGTCGATCTTTTGGCAAACATGCGCAAATTGAGGTCACCAAGTTACATGAAGATGCAGAAAAGTTCAGTCGAGTCTGTGTTGAACTCGATGTTCCCACCCTTCTTGACTAAGGTATGGAGAAGAAGCTTGATTTACTTAGGAATCGTAACATTTTTATGAAAACCTCGTCCCTGTTCACTGTTCAATATATCTGACATATTACTTTTCAACCTCAAGTAAATTAACCCGCCCGCCTAGTTCCTTTCGTGTGAAGGAAAGCATTTCCACCAGAACGCCAGAAGGAAGGTGTCTGAAGCTCTGTCTCTGGTAAGGTTAACCGGAGCTTAACTGCTTGGTTTCCTTTGCTGCAGCATTCGAGCTATTTCATGCTGTCGAGTCCTCATCGTTGTTTCATCTCTTTGATTTTCTGTTCTTGGAGATGTTGCACTGATGAGCTAGAACTCCATCATGCAGAATGAACAACATCGGTGTTAACCAAGATAATCGCCGGGCGAGTATTGTGGCCACCTAAAATCAATTAAAGTGGCCACCCCCACCCCCATAAAACTTCTTACTGACCCCGTTCCAAGGCCGTCCTTTTTGTGGTTTATTATTAATAGTTAGTCCTTAAGATGTATGTATTGCTAATGACGTTTTTATTTTGGATAGCCGTTTTGGCAATATGGGGAGATAACTCTCCTTCTGGCTTTCCATTGTGACGTTTTCATTTTTGTGTTTTGAATGGGAGATGCGAGATATTTTGTATAGATTTCTGATCATTGCCTACACTCTTTTTTCAAATCGTGATAACTCCTGATGGCTAGAAGGCCTTTTTGGCCAATCTGTATAAAAATTGGGGTGGTTGGGTGAGGCAAAGGTGACGTCTACCTTGCGTCAATAGAGCGTCCAACTGATATTGGCTTACAGCTGGACAAGGCCTGCTGTTCTTGCAGTAGGTAATGGTAGAGGGGGAATACTGTTATTTCTTCTGTTTCTGCTTTCCCATGTCTCCGCTTTCTCATTTGTCCCTCACTTTCATCTGCTCAACTATCTCTTCTATCGCTTTTTTCCCTTTCTCTGGGGTGAGGACACAAAATGACCAACAAGGGCTGACGTGCCTTTAAACCCAAAACAATCAATATATGGGACAACTATCAGTAAAAGGAAGTAGTAAAAAAGGAGATGAAGACCAGATTAATCAGTGTGTGACAAGAGACACAGAATAATTAAGCGCTAATGGTGAACAGAGGGACAAGGCTTTCGAAGGCAGGTTGCCCAACGAAATGACAGAAAGTAAGTGCAGATGACATCTTAAGATGCACGCTTACAGGTTATACCACAACTCTTGGAAAAGGGAAGATAGAAGAATGGGTGGCTTTACGTTTCATTAAAGCTTGGGTACTACTTACTTTTAGTCGTGCGACTTAACAGAGACCTGGTAGTGGCGAGTAACATTTACCCGTTTAGAATATAATAATGTCGATGTTACTTGGGGAGCCTTCAGCACACACCGGAAACTTTAGATAATGATTCTGGAAATATACAATATATTCATTAAATGTTGATTGATTCAAGTCACCAGTTTAGAGAATCACTTGATAATTCATCCGCTGACAAATATGCTTGATGTACATGAATATTCCCCTCACTAAATATAAACTGGAAGGAAATGGCCATCAGTAACTTTTCAAAAATATATCTGTCGGTCCCTGTTATGATACACCTATGACCAGCCGGTAAAATAATTTATTTTATGTTTGTTTTAATATGGATTTTATCAAGATCTCTGATACAACAGGAAAAGGCGATAAAAGGGTCCATAGGTATCGGAGTCCCTTGTTCATGCCCAGATTGAAACAGAGTGATCAAGTTTCTCATGCACGTGCAAAAATAACGGTCCTGCATACTGACGGAAAATAAATTGTTTCAAAAAGTACTAAAATTCATTTAGCGCGAAAATAGTGAAAAATTTACGAAATTTGTGGGGGCAAATTTCAATGGTCAAAATTTATGGTAACATCGGATGTAGTTACGTCATATCATGCGTTTTGGTGTATTCGAATATCGACAAATATTTTGACTTTATGCAATAAATCAACATCCATTTGTAAGCGCAAGCTACACACAACTTAACTTAATCCAATATACCATCCGCATGGGGGTGGGTGTAAACTCATAGAATTTTCAACCCCTTTTTCCACCAGATTTGCTAAATAATCAAATGTCATATAGGTTAGGCTTCTATCTCAATGGAACGGCACAAATAAAGCGTGAGAATATGGGGTGCATTAAATTTTTCGAAATCTGGTCTCAAATCCCGGACTATAAGAAAAATATGACATTATTTCAGTTTTATTTCAGAAAGATAAGAAAGAAAGCACTAGTCACAGTATCCTGTCATTAGGTACCTGATTAATTTCAAGGAAGTCTTAAAACAGAGAATGGGGAATCGCACTGAGTTACCGCCAGTCGCGTAACCTCAGAGGTTGTCGCTAGAAACAGGTCTTGAATTAACATTACCCGTCATTCGACTTGCAGTTATCATGTTAATGGGTGCATGCATTTTTATGCAAGATTAAGATTACATGTATTTCAAACATCCTTTTAATCTTCAATTTACACATAGACTACCACAAATAAATAAAGAAATGGTAGTTTTTCATGCCGTAAATCATATTTATAACAGCATAAAGAAGTAGCCCAAGGGCAATGATCGATCACCTGAGTCACTGATACATACATTCAATTGTGCTTGAAAAAAACATTTGTTTTACCTTTTCCCATTCAAAAGTCCAAGGGACCTCATTTGACGAAAAATAGGCCAATGTCAACCTTCCAAATGGTTTGGAAGTGTGAGCGGACGACGACGATCGCCAACGACGATGGACAACGGACCATTGGTATACTATACATAAGCTCACCTTGTGAGCCTTATGCTCGGGTGAGCTAAACTAAGGAAATAATCAAAGGTAGCTACACTTGTAAAGATTACAAAAGGAATATAAGTGAGAGGATTATGTCTCACCTTTCGAATGCTGTGTCCAAGACACTGCGGGATCCACAACCCTATGACCGCCAAGCTAGGAAACACCATTACCTTTTTTGACTTTATAATTTGAGCCCCGCCAAGCGAATTTGGGTCTTCGAGCATTCCGTCATGACAGACTTTAACTGCGCATGCCCAGCCATTCCCGGGGGCCAGGGATATGGCTTTCTGCCTGAAGGTTCCACTTGATTCACTGCTTGTATGAGCGAGCAGCGAAGGTTCTGGCGAGACTGCGCGGATGCGCAGGCTCGCCTGAACCTTCACTGCTCGCATAGGCGATAAGTACCAAAATCGCTTGACAGGGCCCATTTATCGATCCCAAGACCAAGACCAAGGAAATTAATCGCAAGCTCTTGAAACTGTCCTGCAATAGGCTGATTTATATCTCTGGCTTATGAATAAATCTTACAAAATTGGCAGATAGGCGGAATGTATTTGTTTCTTAGTTTACTGAGGTTTCACGTTAAACAAATAAAATTTGTTTTTTTTTTTTTCTAAATTCATGTAATGAGATAACATTGTGTTGCTCGTCAACATTGACGTTGCGATAACATGTTATTACCATATCACGTTAACAAGTCGGGGCCCCTGCCATCGCATGCATCGGGGCTTGTAGAAATAGATCGTGCTGCATGATGCTACAACGCAGAGATGATATCGACCGCATATGAGTACTGGTAGACCGCTTAGAAGGTCTAAGCCTGCCCAGGCAAAGTGGTGCGAGTCGCCACATACATATTTGTTTGTTTTGGCGGCAGGGCTTGAGATGTTATTTCATCTCTGTGTTGGATAAAAGTCACACAAAAGTGGAAGCCACGTCTCCAAAATGACCTAATTTAGTGTTGACGGGGACATAAAACCTCAATTCAAACAAACAAACGCTAACAAGTTAGTCTATTGAAAATCATTGAAAAACAATTACTTACTTATTAATGCTCAAAACATAGATTTAAGGATTTAAGGTACTTTTTAAAACCGCCTCATTGAGGCGATTCTAATGAGTACACACGACACACCCATCACGGAAACTCGCCTATATAATTCTGACCCCCTTGAACCCCACTTTTATATAGTAAATTTGGGGTTTACAGGGGTTAAACTTTATTTTTCTTATTTCTGCTGTAAAATATAGATTGAACCGCCTCGATGAGGCGAGGTACTCGTAAGAACCGCCTCGATGAGGCGGTTCTAACGAGTACCAGCAATCTATTTTTGAGCAGAAATACGAAAAATATCACAATTTTTCATTTTTAAAAAAATCTTTTTTCGGTGGTAAAAGTTACAATGTATTAATATAGGTATGTTTTCGTAATGTTTGTTTTAAAGAAAATGGAAACCTATTCCTATTACGCCGCCTGATCTTGTTCAATGATTAACCTTCAGTAACTCGAACTATCGTTGTCTGGTACAAATTTTTATGGTCCCAAATACAGTAAAATTCCGCTAGTAAGGGGAATGGGAACACCAGCGAGATTTTTCCGCAAGTTTTCAAAGGGAGACAACTTGTTCGCTTTTCTATAAGCTCTGTCCCTCTGAAAAAAAGGAGCTTAGCAAATTCTTTCCTTTAAGATTAAGTGTTGACCCTCTTGACATGGGAGACAAAAATACTTTTGCAAGAGTTGCCTCCCCTGAAGGTGTTCCCATTCCCCTTAAGAACACCTTAAATTAAGAATAAACCTGCCTTTAAAAGCTTATTAAACAGGTTTCAGTCATTCTTTCTTTGTTTTCTACACCCCGTGCCTCATGATAAGATACCTTCATTGGGACTATTCAAAAGTGGTCTTAACTTTGGATAGTCCCAAATGTGGTCTTAATCGGAATTTTACTGTATGTTCAAGCCATTGACGGAACCCTCCCATAAACGACGGGATTTGTTTCCTACCAATTGGCCGCTATAGCCAAGAATCCCAATATGGAGAAGTAGAATACAATATAAAGGATTTTTGTCCTTGATTCCACCAACATTTAATAACAATTTTGCATTCACTTCTATTTTACGGGTCCATCTAAGTTGTGTTAGCTTCAAAAGAGTATGTAGGCTCTAGACCCCTGCTCGTTTTATGAGGACTTCTGTGTCTAAAATCCAGTTTTGCCACTTAATCTTGTATATCAGTGGTTCAGACTTTAGGTATGTCATTGGAATTCTGTCCCAAGTTTCAAATGCGCACAAGATGTTGGCAGTACCACAGCTTTGTGGCAAAATAGAAGTGAAGGCAATGATCAGGAATCGATACAATTAACACACATCTCCCATCAGAGACACCAAAGGAACACAAACGTGAAACAACTAGACCCTAACGGAAACACCAATAGCGGAAAGCTAAAAGGGCAGTTACTTTCCCACAAAATGGCCAATTGGCTATCCAAAAAATATAAGCGATACACACACTCAAAGTCAAACCATAACAAAAATAAAACGCGACAGAAGAACCACCTTGGAACGGTCAGCGAAACGAATTCATCTTCAGTGTGCACGACTCTTGACAGTGTGCCTCGATGGAAGGAGAACTTGTATACAACTTGCAATCGTTGGCGACCTTTCTCTGTGATGGTAACTCCTTGAAAGGCCTCCATGTGTTGGCTGACATTCAACTTCAAATCGTTCGATGCTGATTGCTCAGGTGAATTAGAAATTTTATTACATCTTTTGTCATCTCTCTTCTATCGCAACACGCTTTGCCGTATCATCATCACACTTATTTGAGCTAAGGCCAAAAAGCTGCCCTTCTAATCATCACGAAAACACGCCTAAATAATTTTGGGGTACACGCGGATATACCTTATCTTTTCTTATTTCAGCAGAAATAAGAAAATTGTCACAATTTTTCATCTGAAACATTTCAATTTTTCGGCGACTCTTCAGAGACTGGATAAAACCGATCGGCGACTTGTCGGAGACTGTTTTGCGTTTTTTTTTGACACAGACAAAAATAAACTATATTATTCGAGAGATCAAATCATTTCTGTTTTTTTTTTCGGCTGCGCCGCCGTTTTCTTTTGCCCGCCTCTCCGAACCATGTTGCCTCTTTGAAAGCTGTCGTCGAAATGATACTAGGATGTTAAGAGTTTTTTTATTGTAGTTGGCGCTATAATCGTTCGGTGGTTTTAACACCTTCTTACTGCTTGTCGGCGACCAGTTGCAGATCAATCGCCGACTTATCAGTGATCAATCTCCGATCGATCGCCGACCCATCGTCGAACAGTTGCCGACCGATCGCTGATCAGTCGGCGATTAGTCGACGATCGGTCTGCGACCAGTCTCCGATAAGTTGCAATAATGTTGCTAGAATTTGCAGCCAAATTTGCATAAATTCGGTCGGGGATCGATCGGTGACTGCTCGGCGGTCGATCGGAATTTGGTCTGCGACGTCTAGAAAACCATTGCAATCAAAATCAGTCTGCGATCAAAATCAGTCTCAGCCAGCATGCACAAAAAGACGGCCGGCGACTAAATTTGATCAGCGACCTACCCGCGACCTTGCTGTAACCTTTATAAAACCTCTCTGCGACTTCTGAAACCGCTCCGCGATTGCCATCTTGTTTTTTTTGTGGAGATACCCAAATCGCGGTTGCAAGCTCTGTTGGACCGGGCTTTAAGCTAGGGCCAAAAAGCTGCCCATCTAATGTCACCGACAGAAGGCAAAAATGTAAGAAATACCAGCAACAAGTGCATCAACTGCACAAAGCCAATTAGCATATAAGGAACCGCAAAGGAATTTCGGTTTCTTACGTTATGTTTTGTCCCGCCAACCCAGGGGTTATTGAACGCTAACGCTTGCCCTTAATTTCAATGAAGTTTCGCACATAATAACATAGAGGATCTTGCATTGCATGAGTGCCCATGTATTATTGAATTTATTAAACGAGTAGAGGAAAAGTGATAAAACGCGACGTCACTATGACATGATAATTTTTTTTTGGTTTGTGTTTTACGGCCCTTTCAAGATTATTTCACTCATATCGAGCCGATCGTTAATCAGAGGTGGGCGAAAACCGGAGTACCCGGAGAAAAACCACCTGACCTTCCGTTGCAGAACTTGGCGTCTCACACGTGGATGACTTGATAAATAAACATATTGATCCGCATGAAAGAAACCAAATGCAAACATGAATCATTGAGGGCGATGTAGAAAATCTGTTAACCCTTATCTTGCTGAATATTCAATTTAACCACACCCATTTCTGTCTATCAACCAATCAAATTACTTGATGTAATTTATTGCTACAAATTCATAAACTGAATGCCAAACAGTGTAGATCCTGATCAGATGGCTTCTTCAGAAGCCATCTGATCTGGATCTACACTGTTTGCAAAGATAGGGGTTGTCGTGAACAGCAAGATAAGGGTTAACTATGCTGTTGTAGCAGCCTTTTTCTTCTCGCTGTCCCTAAGCTGCTATTCCTTTTTTCCTTATAGTCACTGGATTTGTGTGTTATGGCACGTCTAGATTTTATCTTTGCATGGCCCCCATGTCACTTTTCTTCATCTGTCGGTGGCTTTCGATATAACTGATGTTTTCAATGTCTAAGTTTTTCCCTGAGCAACATTCAGAGCTGTTATCATGACCCACAGTACAATACAGAGTTAAATATATTACCAACAAGACATTGGCCCACGCCCATCGGGGCTTAATGAAATAGATTGGGCTACATGATGCTTCCACGCAGACCTGACACCAACCGCAAGCGAGTACTGGTAAATCGCTCGAGGCGGTCCTAATGAGTACCCACAATCTATATTTTGGAGCGGCGGTCCTAACGGGTACCCACAATCTATATTTTGGAGCAGGGATAAGAAAAATAAGGTTTACCCCTCTAAACCCCAGTTTTACAATAAAAGTGGGGTTCAAGGGGGGGGGGGGGGTCAAAATTATATAGGCCTGTTTACGTGATGGATACATGATACATAAAATTAAATGATGATAAAAGTCTGTTAGATGACTGAATAATGGTGTTTTTACCGGCATCTTAGATCAAGATTCACAGAATATTCATGCTAATATTTTATTCAATGATTTCTAATCTTTGTCATGTTGCTGAAAGCCGTTTATCAAGTGAGGCACTCCTGTTATCAATAAATTAATCGTCTTATTAAACATGCAATTAAAGCAACCCGCATTTGTCTTGAGAGGTGTTCAATTGAAATAAATAGATATTCAAACAGAATCAGAATACTGAATATGTTATACCTAATTTATTTGCAAGCCGTTCATTGTCAGTCACTTTCCGTTTCATTTAGTCACGTGTCAATACAAGGCGAGGATTTTTATCACGTGAACAAGGGGTGCGCCGTTCATCAAAAATGGAAACTGTAATTGTCAAAGATAATCCACCGCCATGTTTAGTAACGTAGAATCTACCGAGACCGATGCGTGATTGAGAATGAGGGCACGTGGTTCATCAGCTTGGTGATCTCAAAATCAAATCGATATTTAAACCACTTCAAAGAAAACCTGAGGGTCTTTTTAGTCCTTTTATTTGGGTATTTAACGGGTTATTCGGCGTAAACATTGCAAACAAGGTGTAAACTTAGGCTGTACTGAAATAAATTAGCTCTTAATAGTTTACTACTTGAAATAGGTCAATGGATACGACAGAACAATTTAAATCGGCGGCCTCGACAGCTTTGTGGTTAGCGTGTTCGGCTTATGATCGAGAGGTTGTAGGTTCGAATCCGGCCACCGGAGGCGAGGTGTGTCCTTGGGCAAAACACATAATGCCGTTGACCCTCTCCACCAAGGTGTAAATGGGTAGCAGTGATGTTAAAGTCACTGCCACTCTACCGCGCGCACGTGATACATCAGGAAAAAACACCTATATAATTTTACCCCCTTGAACCCCACATTTATAGAGTAAAACTGGGGTTTACAGGGATCAACCTTTTTTTTCTTATTTCTGCTCTAAAATATTGGTTGTTGGGTACTCGTTAGAACCGCCTCGATAAGGCGGTTCTAACGAGTACCCACAATCTATATTTTAAGCAGAAATAAGAAAAATATTACAATTTTTCATCTTAAAATTTTCTTTTTTTCGGCGATAAAGGTTACAATGTATTTGTATAGGCGTGTTTTCGTAATGACATCCGGAATGAGTGTTTGGGAACGATAGCTTCTATCGCAATAAAACTAAAATAAATAAGTATTGACTAACAATTTAATATAACAGCTATATCGGCCTCCGACCATCTGGGCTTGAAGAAATAGATGGGCTGCATGATGCTTCTACACAGAGCTGAAATTTGACCGCGCACGAGTACTTGTAAGCCGCTTAGAGGTTCTAAGCCTGTCCAGGCAAAGCGGTGCTAGTCCATGCTTATAAACCCTATTGAATTCATTGGGTGACAGGGCTTGAGATGTCATTTCATCTCAATGTCGGGTTAAAGTCCGACAAAATTTGGAAGCAACGTCTCCAAAATGACATTTATACCGCAATCAGGCATTCTAGTAACCTAATAAAGGGGGTCGAATAACTGCATGCTATAATCGGTAGTGACCTATAATACCTTCTACTGACCTATAATACGTCTGGTTACCGTTTATAGACCGGGCCTACTTTTCAGGTCACTAATTTACAAGTGTAAACAATAACATGCAACCTTTTATACTTGGGAAAACAACGAAACTGCGAGTTAAAAGCTTTGCAATATTTATTTGAACACATTTTCAGAAATTTCAGCTAAATTCTTACCGTCTCGGCCTTTCCTGGTTTGAATGGCCCGTCGGAATATCTGCGCACTACTACTGCAGTTGAGTCTCAACCTTGAAAATAATTTCTAAAGCTAAAATAAACTTTACTTATTTTCAGATTTTCTTGTTGTTGTTGATCTTTAAGCAATATCATGCTGCTTATGGCCTCCTTGTGCTTTTCTTCTTCTCATATGTGCCAAAACTCGTGGTACCGTATACTAATGTTGCTCGTGTGCATGCGTAACTCAGCTTAAATTTTGAAAATTAATTAAACCTATTAGTGCACTTTATATATTCTAGCAGTGCACCAATAAGATCATTTTGTCCCTCCTTGCTTATGTGCTCAATACAGCCATTTTGAACTTGCATATCAATATCTTCAATTGTATTCAGACCTCTATGTAATATTCCCTCCACAGTACTTTGCAAAGCCTCTCTCTATTCTTTGTTTGCTTCACATTGGAATATATAGTGGTTTAAGTCTTCAGTTTCCTGGCACTCACTACATAGATTAGATTCGGTCCTATCTCTCTTTGTTTTATGGCTGTTTAGGTTCGAATGGCCTGACAACAGTTGATTCAAAACACAAAAATTTGGTCTATCACCCTCCCCATAACAGTTTCTCTTTCCTGCCTCTTTAAACACATCTTGTACATGATCCACCTTCTCAGACAACTGATACTTTCTATTCCACTTCTCTTTCATCTGTTTCTTGATTTCCCTGCACAGCTTCCTTCTTATCCATACTGATTGGCACCTCCACATTCTCTCCTGTCATCTCCATAGCTCCTTCTTTTGCTTGTCTGTCTGCCAATTCATTCCCTTCAATGTTCTTGTGTCCTGGGACCCAGTGGGCAGTGATTTCGTTTCTGTTTGCTCTTAGTTTCTCTGGCGCTTCTTTAATACGGAGTATTATTTTCATACAGAACGTAAAGCCCTGAGATACTTTTATTCGAGCGTCCATGTTGTTTCCAACGTCTTTATGGTGTGGTGACGTCAGAAACTTTGCACTCGTTAATGCTACGTTATACTACGTGTGCGCTAAATATAGCCATTTTGTAGGAATGTAACTGTCCTTTTGGCTTTCCGGTATTGATGTTTCCATTAGTGTCTTGTGTTTCTTTCCCTTTGGTGTCTCTGATGGGAGCTGTTGGTTAATTGTATCGATTCCTGATCATTGCATTCACGTCTATTTTGTTGAGTCATAAATCCACAGGCAACCTGCAATCAAGTTGTTTTGAAAAGGAACTTAAGTTTCTATTCAATCGAGTAAGTTCTATGGCAATCGGATCTTGCAGAGCTTTTAGTACCTGGACGTGCTAAACGAATGAGTTACAGTAGTAAAGTGAAATTTCGCTATTAAGACCACCGAAATTCAAGACGAATTCTGCTTTAAAAAGATTATGTAGTAGGCTGCAGTTATTCCTTCCTTGTGTTTTCTGCATACGGTGTCCTCTGGTCAGAGACCACCTTTGGGACTGTTCAAAAGGTGGTCTTAATATAGGAATTTTACTGTATAACGTGATTCATATCCTTTCTGGTGAAATATCGTTATGTTAACAAAGAAAGATGGCAGGTGCGCATGAGAACATCTTACGAGTGCCCACAATCTATGTTTGGAACGAAAATATAGAAGCTTACACCTTTGTAGACCCCGTATTTTCCTACACGAAATGGTGATAAACACTCCAGCTGAACGAAAAAAGATAAAACCGAATTTCTTTTTGTCCTCAAAGGTGCAAATGCGTCAGACACTTTACCCTGGGTTGTTTTGATTCTCAATGGATTGATCTGACGTTATAGACTTGGAATGTGATCTTTATCCCGGGTATTATGTTCTTGTATGGGAGCATTTTATTTGATTTTACGCTCTTATTTTATAAACAGAATGTCTGAAAAGTCGTGAATTGTGAAACAAACAGAATACCAACGGATCGAAATACAAAATTAAAATCTTTGATTTGTTTCGCGGATTATCTCGTCGCAAAGGGAAACATTTGTATTTGCTTGTATTTAGCCAACTTAATGTAATTACAAAACCTCTTCCTCCTGATCAGGATCCGGAACTTGACTCTTGTTTTCTTTCTTTCTTTTGTCTTATGTGACCTACTGTGTCCATTACAATAATATCCATGTGACATAATGCACCCTTTTATTTCCCCCAAAGGGTCATTTTTATGATGAATATTCGTAATATTTTTCTTATTTATACTCCAACATAGATTGTGGAGGTTCTTAAGAACCATACGATGTATGCGCTCGTTGGAACCGCCTCGTTGAGTCCTATATTGCAGCAGATATATATTAAAAAAGCATGTATATCCCTGTAAACAGCAGTTTTCTGGATGTGGGGTTTACAGGGTGTTTACTACATGGACTTGTTATCGTGAGGGCTGGCTTGAGACGCCCTGCTCTTTAATAATAATAATAATAATGGTAATAAAAATAATAATAATAATTGTAATAATAATGATAAAATAATAATAATAATAATAATAATAATAATAATAATTAAAATTATTATTATTAATATCATAATTATTGTTGTAAGATAACACAACCACGTTAATAATAAAAATAATGATAATAATAATAATAATAATAATAAAATACTAATGATAAAATAATAATAATAAGAAGAAGAAGAAGAATAAAATAATAATAATAAAATTATTATTATTATTATTGTTGTTGTTATTTTATTATTTTTATTATTATTATTATTGTCATTATAAGATAACACAACCATGTAATAAATAAAATTTGCTATGACCTTTGATTTTTTCTGCTGAACATTTCTGACAGTTATCTAATTTCTGCTCGAAACGTCGTGTAATTACAAAACCTCTTTCTAATGATAAAGAGTCAAAACACGACACTTTCTTTCTTTCTTTTTCCCTTTCTTGTGTGACCTATTTTGTCCATTACGATAACATATCGGTGTGACATAATGCACATTTTCTCACCCTCCACCCCCACCCCAAAAAACGGTTATATTTCTGATGACTATTTGTGATATGTGTACCAAATATAGGTTTTGGGTGCTCGTTAGAACCGCTTCGTTTAGGCGGTTCTTACGAGTACCCATAATCTGTGTGTGTCTTCATCACGAAAACACGCCTAAATAATTTTGACTCCCCCCCCCCCCGCCCGAACCCCTCTTTTATATAGTAAAACTGGGGTTTACAGGGGTAAACCTTTTTTCTTATTTCTGTTCTTAACTATAGATTGTGGGTACTCGTTAGAACCGCCTCGATGAGGCGGTTCTTACGAGTACCACAATCTATATTTTGAGCAGAAATAAGAAAAATATCACAATTTTTCATCTTAAAATTTAGTTTTTTCGGCGGTAAAATTTACAATGTATTTGTATAGGCGTGTTTTCGTACCATGTGTAGAGCAGACGTAACAAAATAATGTATACCCCTGTAAACCCCTGTTTTTTTTTGTTATCTTGATGGGTGGCTTAAGACGCCTTGTTCCTTAATATTATTATTGCAATTATTATTATCAACACCATCAAGATCATATCGAGCCAGTCAGTATTCCAAACCACATTTTTACTGGACAGAGTCAGTAAAATCAGCGGAGGGGAGGAAATGACCTTAGAAAATATTTCATGCTCCACAAAATAATGTTGCAGATATCAAACCAGAGACGGCTTAATCACCAGTCAGATGCGTATCCGCCTGAACTACGGAGGCCGACTCGATCTGCTTGCACTGTCCTTTCCAGAAGCAATAAGAGCTGGGCGAATATCCGAGTTCACGGAGAAAAACATCCACCTTTCTATTGCAAAAACCTTTGCTTCACATTTATGACCAAAGCCAGGCTCGAGACCAGGCTCGGTACATATAAAATGTTGGAAGCAAGTCACACTTATATAAATATATTTTGCGGCCCTTGAAGGTTTTAGAGGCGTTGTTGGAAACTGTTTACAACAGACAACGAGATCTTAGTATTATTTAAGCTTCCTCAAAGAAAGCAGCTTCAAATAACTCAGAAAATAAAAGAAAAGACGGTACTCCCTCCTTCTGTCTATATTGTCTTTTTTGTTTCCAAGGCAATGCCTATGGCTTTATTTTTTAAAAGAAAAACGGTATGTATTTATCGCCCCGCCCCCGCCACCAACCCCCACAGAAAAGTTATTTTTTTAAAAAAACCGGCCCCGATAGCTCAGTTGGTAGAGTGTCCGCTCCGGGGAACGGGAGGTCACGGGTTCGATCCCGGGCCGCGTCATACCAAAGTCGTTAAAAATGGTACTAGCTGCTCCTCGTTTGGCACTCAGATTTACGGGGTAGAGCTAGGACTGGTCGATCCAGTGTCAGGATAATGTGACTGGGTGTGGTATCATGTAATGTGTCTGGGACATGAGACTTCAGTGAGGCAGCACTATAAAAGTGAGCATTGAGCTCCCTGTCGCAACCAGACACCGTCGTGATATGACTGAAAAAATGTTGAAAGCGACGTTAAACCCGAATTCACACACACTCAAGTACCTTTGATAGCATGACACTTTATTCGAGATAGGTAAAGTTTGAGACGTTACATGTTAGTCATAGCGTCAGATATGGCTTTATCATATGACGTCGCGTCTGAGAGTGTAATAACGCCATTTATTACATACCTACTATAGGAAAATTACATTAGAATCTTTCAATACAGGCTCATTTTTTCGCTATTTTGATGGCACAGTCACGTGACGGGGCCAAAAATCCATATAATATGGATTTTTGGCACTGCCTTTCCATATTGGCACTGCTCCACTCTGTTACTATAGCAATAGAACATTAATGCCGTACTCGATAAGCTTCAAAATGGCCGCAGAAAAATCACTTGAAGCAATGTCAAACCCGACTTCTGGACCTAGACAGAGCGAAAGAAGACAGTGATAACAATAAATTTTGAGAAAAGTCTGATATTTCTTGGCAAGCATGAAACATTTTTTTTTTTTTTTTTTTTTTTTTTTTTTGGTTTGGGTTTTACGGCCCTTTCAAGATTATTTCACTCATATCGAGCCGATCGTTAATCAGAGGTGGGCGAAAACCGGAGTACCCGGAGAAAAACCACCTGACCTTCCGTTGCAGAACTTGGCGTCTCACACGTGGCCCGAGCGAGGCTCGAACCTACGGCGGTGAGAGACCTAATGACTAAGAGTCAGCGCTCTTATCCACTAGGCCACGGAGGCCCGTAAGCATGAAACATGAAAAACAAAATACTTTTTAAAAGAAGTTCACTCACGATTGAGAAGCATTGTGAAGGACGTTGCTTTCAAGCACAGCAGGGATGTCCCAACATTTGAAACAATAAGGTCTTGCCAACAACCTTAAACGAACAGATCCCTTCACTTATAAGGAGCTGGAAATTGTGCGGAAGAAATCTGTCCCCAAAAATTGTGTTGTATTTTAACGTAAAAAACCACCGCGACCTACTCACGGAATCGATTAAGCAGTAGCTTGATGAATGACACTAAGAGCCTTTAAAATTCAAATGGTCTTCAAATAAGCACAAAACATTCTGTAAAATACCTTAAAAAGCATTCTTTTAAAATGGCCATTTGTTTTTAAACTGACAGTTGCGACGTCACTTGTGACGTAATTTGCTGCGCACTACTGTGTTACTGTATTACTATGAGCATGGTTAGTGTAGGCCTACTAATCAGTTACATAATTTAAAAGGAATTTCTTCTTTTTTTTTCGGCGGATACCGAAAATATATCCTCAACACACTCGATGAAACGTTCCCGGCATCAACCTTTAAAAAGTAAATATTCTCTTTGCCTTAATTTCTTCACGTTGCAATATAACTATGCTATATAAATGATGTAATAAAGAGGTTATGATATGGTGAAGGTGTGCCTCTAAGTCATATTGGCACCGGAAGTCATATTGGCCCTCGGGCTAAAGCCCTCGGGCCAATATGACAAACCGGTGCCAATATGACTTAGAGGCACACCTTTACCATATAATAACCTCTATTTATTACATACCTTCTATAGGAAAATTACATTAGAATCTTTCAATACAGGCTCATTTTTCGCTATTTTGATGGCACCGTCACGTGACGGGGCCAAAAATCCATATAATATGGATTTTTTGCACTGCCTTTCCATATTGGCACTGCTCCACTCTGTTACTATAGCAATAGAACGTTAATGCCGTACTCCATAAGCTTAAAAATGGCCGCAGAAAAATCACTTGAAGCAATGTCAACCCGACTTCTGGACCTAGACAGAGCGATAGAAGACAGTGATAACAATAGATTTTGAGAAAAGTCTGATATTTCGTGGCAAGCATGAAAAATGAAAAGCAAAATACTTTTTAAAAGTTCACTCACGATTGGGAAGCATTGTGAAGGACGTTGCTTTCAAGCACAGCGGGGATGTCCCAACATTTGAAACAATAAAGTTTTGCCAACAACCTTAAACGAACACATCGCTTCACTTATGAGGAGCTGGAAATTGTGCGGAAGAAATCTGTGGGAGGGAAAAATGTCCCAAAAAATTGTCGTCTTGTATTTTAACGTAAACAACCACCGCGACCGACTGAATCGATTATGCAGTAGCTTGATGAATGACACTTAGAGCCTTTAAAATTAAAATGGTCTTCAAATATGCACAAAAAATTATGTAAAATACCTTAAAAAGCATTCTCTGAACTGCAGAAATTCTGTATTTAAAATGGCGATTTGTTTTTGTTTTGATACTTACAGTTATGACGTCACTTGTGACGTAATTCGCTGCGCACTACTATGTTACTGTATCACCGTGAGCATGGTTAGTGTAGGCCTACTAATCAGTTATATAATTTAAAAGGAATTTCTTATTTTTTCGGCGGATACCGAAAATATAGCCTCAACACACTCGATGAAACGTTCCCGGCATCAACCTTTAAAAAGTAAATGTTCTCTTTGCCTTCATTTCTTCACTTTACAATATAACCATGCTATATAAATGGTGTAATAAAGAGGTTATGACATGGTAAAGGTGTGCCTCTAAGTCATATTGGCACCGGAAGTCATATTGGCCCTCGGGCTAAAGCCCTCGGGCCATTATGACATACCGGTGCCAATATGACTTAGAGGCACACCTTTACCATATAATAACCTCTATGTAATAAATTCGTTAGTCCACTAGTGGATTAAATATGCAAAGACGCCCCATAAGTTACATGTACGACGTCCTTAACGACGTCGCATTTACTAACTGCGGAATATTGACGTTTTGTTAAAAGATGGTGAATGAAATGCGTTTTAAAAGTCATATGATAAATAGAATCTTACATTCGTGTTCATATATTATTGAATTTTATAAACGAGTTGAGGAAAAGGGATAAAATCCGAGGCTATTATTGAGTTTATTAAACTCGTTTAGGAAAAAGCCTCGCATTTTATCCCTTTTCCTCAACTCGTTTAATAAATTCAATAAAACATGAACACTCCTGTAAGATCCTCTATATAATAGCCTAGGCACGACCTATGGATATTTTTGAGCTTCCAAGGCGGTTCTTCTGTGGCGATTTATTCATGTTGTTGTTTGTTACTTACTGTGTGTATCACTTGTGTCTTTTAATTTTGGATGGCCATATGGCCATTTTGAGGGAAAGTAACTGTCCTTATGGCCTTCCTTTGTTTAGGTTTCCATTATGGTCTGGTCGCTTAATGTTTGTATTTCTTTGCCTTTGGTGTCTTTGGTGGGTGGAGTAAGTTAATTGTATCGATTCCTGATCTTTGTTTTACTTCTACTTTCTATATAACTAAAGTCTTTAGAATCGCCTTGATAAATAGAGAATACCAGGTTCGTGTCTTTTGATATCAAGTTTATCAGGCAAGGCTTCGAGAACGCTTGTAGAATCGCGAGGCTTGCCCAGCGATTCTACGTGCGTTCTCGAAGCCGACCCTCATAGACTTGATATCAAATGACACGAATCTGGTATTCTATTTATCAGTTTACCCCCTCGTACACTCTTAAATTAGCAGTTTACGATCAGTTATCGATTGTCCTCAGTGCGTCCGAACATTCCGTAGGTCGATATTTGCATACGCTGACCATACTTTTTTCCTTTCATATTTTTTCCAAGTATTTTTTCCATTTTGTCATTTTCCATGCCATTTTTGCCATTCTTTCTAGTTCCCGGTTCGTTCATAAAAGTGCAATGTCACGTTGACGTGATAAAGCTAACTTGTCTTGAGATAGAATATCTTTATCAGGCCAATGCGTTACAATGCAATATATATATAGGGGGTAACTGATAAGACGATTCTAATGAGTACACGCAACATACATTTACTCAATAAAATAAGACAAATCTCCCTAAATTATCCCTATATATTTGTAAAATTATTAAATTTTATAGATGACGTCAATCCGATTTAATTTCTAAAGTCAATGTTGGACTTAAATCTCTTCTGCAACAACGTCTATCGGAACCCGAATTTTATGGTTACTTAATGGTATATAAATTCAGAACAATATATACTTGCAATGACTTCAGCACCCATTTTTAAATTCAATCTTCGATATAAAAAGATTGGGTACAACATAAATATTATACGACAGACTACATGCATGGTAGTTAACCCAATCACGCTTGATAACTTTGCTTCCCCCTTTAACTGCACGCCGGAGGGTCAGGCCTCAGATTCTATGACGGTCCCAGCGTAAAGGCTTACTGAGAATTAAAATCTAATTAAATGTAATGTTGGTTGGTTCCTGATGCTCTGTCTCTGGCCGGGCCCATCGGAGTCTAACTGCTGGTTTTCTTTTGCTCCAGCATTTCAGTGGTTTCTTGCTGTCAAGTCCTCACCGTTGTTTCATCTCTGTGAGTGTTTGATTTTTGTGTTCTCGGTGATGAGTTAGGAGGCATGCATGCGGACAGAACAAATTGTTTAAATCGCGACGGAAGTAAGGGCGACGATTGCAGCCGCGTAAAATCGATTTAAAATGAAGTGAAGGCAATGATCAGGATTCGATACAATTAACCGACAGCTCCCATCAGAGACACCAAGAGGAAGAAACACAAACATGAAATAACTGTCTAGTTGTTTCCTAATGGAAACATCACTAGTTGAAAGTCAAAAGGACAGTTACTTTCCCACAAAATGGCCAATGGGCTATCCAAAGCAAAATAATATAAGCGATACACACACTTAAAGACAAGCCATAACAAAAATAAACCACGACAGACAGAAGAACCGCCTTGGAACAGTCAGTGAAACGAATTTGTTCAGCCCGCATGAAGGCATTCAAGCTCATCAGTGCAACATCTCCGTGAACACAACGCTGAGGACTCGACAGCAAGAAACCACTGAAATGCTGGAGCAAAAGAAAACCAAAAGTTAGACTCCGATGGGCCCGCACAGAGACAGAGCATCAAGCCCCCAGTGAAATTCTTTTCACTGACCGTTCCAAGGCGGTTCTTCTGTCGCGGTTTATTTTTGATGTGGCTTGTCTTTGTGTATGTGTATCGCTTATATCTTTTTGTTTTGGATAGCCAATTGGCCATTTTGTGGGAAAGTAATTGTCCTTGCGGCTTTCCGCTTATGATGTTTCCATTAGGGTCTAGTTGTTTCATGTTTGTGTTTCTTTCCCTTTGGTGTCACTGATGGGAGCTGTGGGTAAATTGTATCGGTTTCTGTTCATTGCCTTCACTTCTATTTTGCATATGTTTATGGTTTTTCAAGACTTTCCCCTATTTCAAGCTTAAATCGAAAAGACGATAAAAAGCCTGGAAAACTTTAAGAGCTACGACTGATTGTGTTGGGATTTAACGACACGTCAACCCTTATGGGTCATTTTGTGTCGCCGCCCAGAGATAAGCAGAGAGAGAGAGAGAGAGAGAGAGAGAGAAAGAGAGAGAGAGAGAGAGAGATAGAAGAGCTTGTAGAGAAGGTGAAAGTGAAGGAGAAAGAGAAAAGTAAAAAGAAGTAAAGGAACAAGAGAAATTACAACATCCCCCTCTACCCTGACCTGCTCCAAGGACAGTAGGCCTTGTCAAACAGTAAGTCAAACTCAGTTGAACGCAACAGTGACGCAAGATACACGACACCTGTGCCTCACCCAACAACCTCCTCCTAACATGTTATCATTACGAAAACACGCCTATACAAATACATCGTAAATTTTACCACCGAAAAATGAAAATTTTCAGATGAAAAATTTCGATATTTTTCTTATTTCTGCTCAAAACATGTATTGTGGGTACTAGTTAGAACCGCCTCGTCGAGGCGGTTCTAACGAGTACCCACAATCTGTTTTGACCAGAAATAAGAAAAATAATATATACCCCTGCAACCCCCAGTTTTTTTTATATAAAAGTGGAGTTACATGGGGTCAAATTTATATAGGCTAGCTTTCGTGATGGTTTGCCCCTCGGAATTTACAACAGTATTATTTAAATTGGCCAAGGTATATATAGTTTGCACAGATATTAAATTGGACTAAGTAAGTATGGTTGCCAGCTACATATTAAATTGGGCAAAGTATAGTTTACCGTTACATAAAGCTTGCATGCATTACAAACTGGTAAAATGTTACATTGCATAGTTGATCCGCAGCATACATTTTTGTATAATGATTAGAACTACTCTTTCTGAAATGAAGCATTAATTATTGGTCATTCAAAAATACAATTAAACAACGTCGAGTGCTCGATAAAGACTAAACGAATGAAATTATGAAACGTCTTCCGAAGAATACAATCCAAGTTGTCTGGACCCGTTTTGAGTTTGAATGCCATTTCAGAATTTTGATGGGCTTCGTTTTGTTTGCATACATATATGAATTAAAATGAGTTCAATTTCACCACCAATACACGTGTATGTTCTTCAGTGAAACCGACTATTGCTACCACACTTGTAATTAACATTCAAATTCCTTAAGTGTCTAGAATATTAGTGTGACCCGCATATCACACGAAACATTTTCGCTGCCCCGTTGTAACTTATCAGCAAACTGTCAAAATCTCACTGCTTAACATAAAGCTATGCTACTGGTCTTAGATAAAACCTTAAACGAAGCTTTTAATCTAGCGCAAACAAGCACTGCGCCTGATATCAGCCGGGTACATACAAGTATTTCGGGTATGAGTCAGAACTGAAAACGAAAGGGTCATGGGTTACACAGTAGGGACGGCGAGGGCTTTATGGGTTTAAGTATAGTCGGCGTGTGACGTTCCCAGGGATTTTAATTGTCTGGACTGTGCTATAATGATTGGATAATGAGATGATACAATGATAAGTACTGATACCTCCAAATCTGGCTATATGTTGAATCAATACTTAAGGCTTGTAGTGACAATATTAATATTCTAATGAATCTGAGGCGAAATAAACACAGAAACAATACATTCTATCGTGACGTTAGCACATAGTAAATGGGCAGCAGCTCAAACATGGAATAAATAATGGTGGTAAAACTGTTTTGATATGTGGAGTATATTTATATTAAAATAATGAATATTTAAAAAAAGCCATAGAATGAGATCTTCTAGTGAACGCGTCAAGTTTGTGCCAAAACATTTTCAAAAGTAGTATATTTCCTTTTTGAATATTTCAATTTTTATTTGAAAAAAAAACGTGGAAAGAAGTCATAAATTAGAATTTATATGATTGAAAGATTTAATAAAACGTTGCCATGGAGATGGAAGGACCAAACGCTTATTACAGCCAGTCAATGTACCAACATGATGGCTTCAACGCAACAACAGGTAGCTACCACAACTCGCAGCAGCCTACATGTGTTTATGCCAGGAACGTTCATCCCTCTGGGTATGGGGGACAACCAATGTCAGTTGTTGAACAGGAATTACAGGCTCAGCAGGTTCCGAATTCTATGACACATCTACAACAAAGCTTGCAGGTTTCGCCGGGTGGCCACGATCAAATGAACAATACAACACCGGCTCACATGCAAACTGGTCATCAGTTGACGCCACCACATTTAGCCATGACACAACCGCCACCAGCTCATCAGGCACAGAATATGCATTCCCCGCCCTCAAACACTGAAGGTCAAGGCCAGGGACTACAAAATAATCAAGGGAATACTCTTCAATTTCCGTGGATGAAAACCACCAAATCTCATGCCGCTCAGTGGAAAGCTCAATGGCCAGGTCAGTATTCACCCTTGAAATTTCCACTTTATATAGAAAAAAAAATGGAATTTTATCGTGTTGAATAATATTTTTTCTTACCTGTGATCAAAGAAAACATAGGTTAAGGGTACTCAATGAGGTGATTCTAACGAACACTCATAATCTATCACCACGAAAACACGCCTATCTAAATTTGACCACCTTAAACCCCACTTTTATACAGTAAAACTGGGGTTTGCAGGGGTATATATAACTTTTCTTATTTCTACTCAAAAACATAGGTTGTGGGTATTCGTTAAAACCGCCTCGTCGAGGCGGTTCTAACGAGTATCCACAATCTATGTTTTGAGCAGAAATAAGAAAAATATCGGAATTTTTCATCTGAAAATTTCATTTTTCGGTGGTAAAATTTATGTTTTTGTATAGGCGTGTTTTCGTAATGGTTATTTAAGATTTATGATAAAATATGATGAATCATCACCTGGAAACCTGTCATTTCCATAGCCACTACAGAAAGAATTATTTTTGCACGAAGTCACCAGCAATGTATCTTTTAGCGCATTGTACATAAAGCGTTAAACAGCAATGTCAAATTACCTGAGGGTAAGTATTTCTTGCAGTTGTTGGTTGTGACAGAAGCATACTTGCTCCTGGAAATGGTGATTTAGAATTTTGAAATTTGGATGTAGTTCTCCGTAAGTGACAGCAAATCCGCCGAAATGATATCATTTTTCGGTGTCGGTACGATAAAAAAGGGTTTTCAAGTGAGAGTTTTTTAAGTTCTCGGGTTTCGAGCATAGATTTGAAATAAATAAATAAATAAATAGCTTTGGTTAGATCAAATGATGAAATTAATAAAGCACCGATACTTGTATAGACAAAAAATAATTAGTTTTTCAAAGAATAATAATGAAAATAAAAAGAAGATTCTCATTTTGAAATTAAGATTTACAAAATTTAATCATACAATATTTTTATAACTGCATTAGAATATAATAGAGTTGAAAATCGGAAAGATCATACATTACGATAACAGACCCGTGCGACATACTGCATTCTTTCATATCTCCAAAATGGCTAATTTTCCGACGAAAATTTGTGATATTTTTCTTATTTATACTCCAAAGATAGGCTGTGGGTCCTCGTAAGAACCACCTATGTTTTGGAGCTGGTTAAGAAAAATAATGAATAACCCCGTTTACACCAGTTTTCTCTATATAAAGTGGGGTTTAGGGGGTGTTCAATCACGGACTTGTTAACGTGATGGGTTTCTGTATTAACATTGTTTCCGTATTAACATTTTCAATATTGAAGAATCTATTTTAGAGTTAACTGTTTTAAAGTTTTGTTTTGATGATGTTTTACGTCCCGGTCATTACTATTTAGGTCATTTTGAAAAGGTCGCTTCCGATTTTGTGGTATTTGTTTTTACCCGACATTGACTCAAGCCCTACCGTTCAAAGAAACCGCTAGATTTTAAGGAACGGTCTGACCCACACCGTTTTTTCCTGGGCGAACTTTCATTTTTGACTTTCTAAGCGGTTTACCAGAACTGAAATTCGGTCGTTTTCAGCTCTGCGCGGAAGCACCCTGCAGCCCAATCTACTGTTTTAAAGTTGAGTTCTGATTACTGTTTTAGAGCCACACATTTATTCCGTTTTATTTTTTTTTTTTTTTTTTTTTTTATTTTACGAATATTTGTTTAACGCCACCTTAAAATCAGTTATAGGATAGAACGGACACGTTCTTATTCCACCATCGACGAATAACAAACACCTCTGTTATTATTTCTTTTTTGGGTGTTGGGCTTATAAGTTTTTTTTTCTTATAACACGCACGCGCGACATAATGCATTTTTCACATCCTCAAAATGACCATATTTTTCTGATAAAAAATCGTGATATTTGTCTTATTTATACTACAGAATTGGTCGTGGATGCTCAATGAGGCGGTTCTAACGATTACCCACAACCTATGTCGTGCAGCAGAAATAAGAAAAAATATGTATATCCCCGTAAACCCCAGTTTTCTGTATATAACGTGAGGTTTAGTTGGTATTCATTTAACGGACTTGTTCACGTGATGGCAAAGGGATGGCTGGGTGTTGCGAAGGTGCCGTGTATCTTATACGTCACTTGGGTGGCTTAAAATTATCCTTGTAGCAGTGAATGTTTTTATTTCTTCCGATTCTTTACTTTCATTCAATTTCCTCTTTCCCTCCTGTACCTCTATTTCTCTTTTCTCCCTTTCTCTGGGATACGACAGAGGCGTTGACGTGTCGCTAACCCTTTTTGTACCAAATGAAATCTTCCTCCTTATATGTGCTTTTATCAAAACTCATTTGGAAAATGGCTGAATTTTTAGCAAACAGTGGAGGCCCTGATCAGACGCCGCGTTCTGCGGCGTCTGATCTGGGCCTGAACTATTTGCCAGGGTACCCGTTTTGGGGTTTCCGGTACTAAATGGGTTAAAGCAATACAATCACAGCAGATATAATTAGACATCACAAAATCTTGTCAGAAAATATCATTTAATAGCCAATAGAGAAAGTATGATGTCACATGGATGTGTTAGACTGAATTTTCTTCACCCATTTTGTCCCGGAAACCTCAAAACGGATACACTGGCAAACAGTCCAGGCCAAGATCAGACGCCGCAGTATGATGTCATATGGATGTGTTAGACTGAATTTTCTTAACCCATTTTGTACCGTAAACCTCAAAACGGATACCCTAGCAAACAGTGCAGGCCCAGATCAGACGCCGCAGAATGCGGCGTCTGATCATGGCCTACACTGTTTGTATAAAGTCCAGCCAATTTCCAAATAAAATTTGAAAAAAAAAAAACACACACAACCTGACACCCCTAAATTTTGAAATGGACACCTGCTATGTATAGGGAGGAAGATTCCATTTGGTACAAAAAGGGTTAATAATCAAACTCACGGTCCCGTGTTCACAACTACTTATAGCCTGGGACATATAACTTATTTTCGAAAATTTAATTAGTCGGCGGTTCGAAAGGCTAAACTTACCTGAAATGGATAGACCAAAGTCTAAACTTTCGCATTCTGAGTGCTGTCGCATTTGTCAGTGGGGACAAGGTCTTCAAAACGGACCCTTTTGCTAACCACCCGAATTATGTAAAAACAAAAAGCTCAAAACAAAACAACGCTATTTTTTTTCTTCAAAATATGAGGAAATCCTATAAAATCTGTTCATAGTCCGTAATTTGGAATCCATTGAGCCAATTGTAACTGCCGTTTATGCCATTTAATAACAAATCAAATTCTTTTAAATAATGTATGAAAATGAACCCTCAAAATGGTAAAAAATATGCATTTTTTTTTTCAGGGGACATAAACATTGGATTTAAATGATTTTTTGCTGACATATTAAGGGTCTATATGTCTGTAATTGACAGTAGAAAAATGATGCGAATACGCTGAGTATTTTTTTTTTTTTTTTTTAAATAAAATTTAGTAAGCTTTCCCCCATTATTTCATGATTCAATATTGCCTTTTTAAAGTTTAATTCGTATAGAAATTGAGTAAAAGCCTTACTGTTTACAGTGCGGTGGGTAGCTTGATATTTAAATACCACAGGTGTACGAAATAAACATCCAGGTAAATAAACAAAGCGTGTAAGCAATGTCAAAAACACAGCGCTTCGACTCGATATAATGTAGTACAGAAACGGTCCAAAAGTGGAAATCGATTAAATCTGGGCTATGTCATTAATACTACGCTACAAACTGAAAAAAAATGACAGGTGTGCACGTTGAAATCGGTGTTGGTCGTGAATGCGTATATTCCAAAAGAACGTTTGAAACAAAATGAGTACTATTTAAAGTTTTGTAATCTGCTGAAGCAAGGTAGTTTCTGCAAAATAGCAGTGCAGGCAAAGACCAGGAATCGATACAATTAAACCACAGCTCCCATCAGAGACACTAAATGGGAAAGAAACACAAACATGAAACAACAATACCCAAATCGAAACATCAATAGCGGAAAGCCAAAAGGACAGTTACTTTCCCACAAAATGGCAAATTGGCTATCCAAAACAAAATAATATAAGCGATACAAACATTCAAAGACAAACCATAACAAAAATAAACCGCGACAGAAGAACCATTCAAAGTTCTCCTTGACAGACAGAGCATCTGTATTCTCCTTTTAAAATCTGAGCGCATCCTTCCTCATAGTTTCATAGTCACATTTTTGATATGAGTACGCCTTCCTCCGAGGTTTCTTTATTGATGGAATAGGTATTTTTAAATATCTGGAAACAATATCATGATCACTTAGTTTGTCTGGAGACTGAATGTCTTCAAACTGTCCTGGCAAACTTTTAAGAATCAGATCCAATGTGTTCTTATCACGAGTGTGTAAGTTAACAATTTGTTCTAAGCCAGATCGTTCATATTGTCACTTAATATTTGTTCTTCAGTCTGACTCATTATTGTGCCTTTTTTCGAAGCCTGTCTGACCAAACAATGTCTCTGAAGTTGAGGTCACCTAAAACGTGTACATGTAAGCCTAGGAATCGCATTATATTGTAAATACCCAATTTAGTTTGTCGTCTTGTCATAATAGACTGTACATACGACATGCAAATACTGTACTTTGTATGTTGGTCTTCTTGTCTATTTTGGTAATTTAACCAATATTTCTGGCCTGTATTGTGTGTTTTTTTCTGACTATCGGATTTCATTTCTTTAAGATTGTTCATTCTACAAACGAGTCAATACATGATTGAATCTACGATGTTCAGGTCAACATTTCCTCACATGCAAATGTTTTACCGTAAAGGCAAATCAAATTTTGTCAGAAAGCATCTGTCTCATGGTTGATTGTTAATATAACGAGTCGTAGCCCGCCCAGAATCACTAGCCTAACTTTAAGTGTTAGTAATTTGCTGTATATGTGGAACTGCAAAGAATTAAGTAATGGTCGGCTCTTCCAACACCTTTGGTAGTCCGTAAGAACTGTTGCCAAATAAAACGAGGCGCAAAAGAACGCACTGGACGAGATGCATAAACTGTCAAACTAACAGTGATGAAAATCTTAGAGACGTTCTAGTTGAAAATATATAATTGCAATGACTTCAGCACCCCATTTCGTAAAATCGTTTTTCGATATAAAAAGATTAGGTACAATATCAATGTTATACGACAGACTGCGTGCTTGGTAGTTAACCCAATCACGGTTAACAACTTTGCTTCCCTCTTTAATTGCACGCCGGTGATTCAGGCCTCAGATTCTATGACGGTTCCAGCAAAGAGGCTTACTGAGAATGAGAGAGAATTTAATTTTATGTAATGTTGGTTGGTGCCTGATGCACTGACTCTTGTCGGGCTCATCGGAGTCAAACTCTTGATTTTCGTTTGCTCCAGCATTTCAATGGTTTCTTGCTGTCGAGTACTCACTGTTGTTTCATCTCAGTGGTTGTTTGATTTTTGTATTCTCGGAGATGTTGCACTGATGAATGCGGAGGCCTTTTTGCGGACTGAACAAATTGTCTAAATCGCGACGGAAGTACGGGCGAGGATTGCGGCCGCGAAAAATCGATTTAAGCCCCCCCCCCCCTTGGAATTCGTTTCACCGACCGTTTCAATGTGATTCTTCTGTCAAGGTTATTTTTGTTAAGGGTTGTCTTTGAGTGTATGTATCGCTTATATGCTTTGTTTTGGATAGTCAGTTGGCCATTTTGTGGGAAAGTGGCTGCCCTTTTGGCTTTCCGTTGTTGGTGTTTCCAATAGGGTCTAGTTAGTTCCTGTTTGTGTTTCTTTCCCTTTGGTGTCTCTGATGGAAGCTGTGTGTTAATTGTATCGATTCTTGATCATTGCATTCACTTCTATTTTACCCCCTTAAGGGATTTTACCTTGGCGTGGTAAGGAGGCTTGTGTGCCATCATTTTATGAAACAATATGGCACAAACCAAAGAAGTCCAATAATTAAACCTCTATTTTAGACATAAAATTTGTTGTGGTAGGAACATACGCATTTACGCTAGCAGTTCTCAATCTGTATATAATAATTTCTTGTCCGACCTTATGTATTCTGTTAAACAAACTGATATGAATATTTCTTTATATCAAACATTTTATTTATTTATTATGAATTTTATTATATAAGCTGTAATGCTTTATATAGTTTCTTTCCTCCAATATGTTCTAGAAAGGGTTTTATGATGATATTGACACTTAAATCAGGGAAAAGTAGGATTATAAATAGTAAAATGTATGTATTGTCAACACAGGTATGCTTTTGGTGCATTGTTCCAATTATTTTTTTATCGAACTAATACAAAATATGTTATATAATCTTAAGCCCGACCCACCGGCGTGCAATCAAAGAGGGAAGCAAAGTTGCCAACCGTGATTGGGTTAACCACCATGCATGCAGTCAGTTTTATAACATTTATGTTGTTCCCAATCTTTATATATGGACGAACGATTTTACGAAATTGGGTACTAAAGTCATTACAGGCATGTATTTTTCTAAATTTATAAACTAAGTCACCATAGAATTCGGGTTCCGATAAGCCATGATGCAGAAGTGTTTTAAATCCAACATTGAATTTTGAACCAAATCAGAATGACGTCTATAAAACTTAGAAAAGATCACTGATGAGGCTTTATTAGCCGAAACTACGTAGTATGACCAATCTTCTTTCTTATGAATGTTTTCATTGCTCTTAAAGGAACTCATTTTTTATTTTTATTTGCCTTCACTGCAGCTGGTGTTGTGCCGTGTGGCGGCCGTAAAACGTCTCCCCGTACATCAACCATAGTGCAGTTTATATTTTACTTTTGGTCCTTTGAGATCAGCGTAAATATTCTGAGAAATCAGAAATACATAATTGGTTTAGACTCACATTATAGACAGGTTTTTAATTATTTAGACCACATTTTGATTTATATCAGTCTTTGAATCGACTGCCTATTCGAAGTTCGCAAAATTGCAGTATGTTTCCTCTGGCTTTCTTTGCCGGATCATTACAGGGTCACTGATGAGGCTTTATTAGCCGGAACTACGTAGTATGACCCATCTTCTTTCTTATGAAGATTTTCATTGCTCTTAAAGGAACTCATTTTCGATTTTTATTTACGTAGTTTATGATACCGATACCCCTGATTTTGAAGTTTAGCGGTTAAGAATTTAATACGAGTGTTGAAGTTGGATACATGACTAGACACTCTAGCGAATCGAATTAACTGCGAAATATAAACCCCGTACGATGTCGCACGAGCAACATCACCGTCCAAAAAAGGAAAATTTAAAACCTCGAAGTCGAAATCATCACGTTTATCATAAATTTTGCAAGAAACAAATCCATCTACAATAGATAAATGTAAATCCAAAAAGGGGGCCTCGGTATCAGAGGAATTTGCCTTGTTTAACTGAAGTTCTAGGGGATAAATCTGACTGATCAAACCATCAAAGTAAGTTTATACCGCAACCAGACATTCTAGTAACCCAATAAAGGTGGTCGAATAACTGCACGCTATAATCGCTACTGACCTATAATACCTTCTACTGACCTATAATACGTCTAGTGACCGTTTATAGACCGGACCTCCTTTTCAGGTCCCTTATTTACAAGATTAAACAATAACATGCAACCTTTTATACATTGGAAAACAACGAAACTGCAAGTTAAAATCTTTGAAATATTTATTTCAACAGATTTTCAGAAATTTCAGCTAAATTATTACCTTCTCGCCCTTTCCTTGTTCGAATGGCCCGTTGCAATAACTGCGCACTGCTACTGCAGTTGCACCTCAACATCGAAAATATTTTTTAAAGCTAAAATAAACTATTTATTTACAGCTTTTCATACAGAGCGTAAAGCGCTGAGAAACTTTTATTCGAGCGTCCATGTTGTTTTCCACGTCTGTTTGGCGCGGTGACGTCAGAAACTTTGCACTCGTTGACGTCACGTTATACTACTTTCGCGCGCCATGGCACTAGATGTCGATTAACAAGCCACACTATCTGCTGTCTTTTTTGCTTAAATTTGCTAAATTATTGCAAAACCCCTTGATTGTTATGAATTTCGGTATAAACTAAATACATGATTAGTGTCTTTAATAATAAAATATAATCGGTTCGCCGCGACAATTCTATAGGGGCTCGCTAAAGCTCGCCCCTATAAAATTGTCTAAGGCTCATCGATTATATTTTATTATTAAAGACACTAACCATGTATTTACTATATTGTCAATATTTAATAAATCATCTAAATATCTAGAAGTAGAACTAAAAGCTTCAATAATTTCAGATTGGTTATCAATGGAAAGCGACAACATGAAAAGTAGAAGTAAAACAAAGATCAGGAATCGATACAATTAAATAACTCCACCCATCAAAGACGCCAAAGGGAAAGAAACACAAACATTAAGCGACCAGACCATAATGGAACCTAAACAAAGGAAGGCCATAAGGACAGTTACTTTCCCACAAAATGGCCATCCAAAATAAAAAGATACAAGTGATACACACAGTAAGTAACAAACAACAACATAAATAAATCGCCTCAGAAGAACCGTATTGGAACGGTCAGTGGAAAGATTTCTATTGGGGGGGGGGGGCTTAAATCGATTATAAGTGGCCACAATCCTCGCCCTTACTTCCGTTGCGATTAGACAAATAATTTGTTCAGTCCGCATGAAGGCCTCCTAACTCATCAGTGCAACATCTCCGTGAACACAAATAAAGAAACACAGAGGTGAGACATCGGTGGGGATTCGACAGCAAGAAACCACTGAAATGTTGGAGCAAAAGAAAACCAACAGTTAGACTCCGATGGGCCCGACCAGAGACAGAGCATCAGGCACCAACCAACATTACCTTGAATTAGATCTCTCTAATTCTCAATAAGCCTTTACGTTGGAACCGTCATAGAATCTGAGGTCTGGCCCACCGGCGTGCAATTAAAGAAAAGTTGCCAAGCATGATTGGGTTAACTACCATGCATGCAGTCTGTCGTATAATATCCATGTTGTACCCAATCTTTTTATATCGAAGAATGATTTTACGAAATTGGGTGCTAAAGTCATTGCGGTTATATATTTTTCAGAATTTATATACTAAGTCACCATAAAATTCGGGTTCCGATAGACCTTGTTGCAGAAGAGATTTAAGTCCAATATTGAATTTTGAAATCAAATCAGAATGGCGTCTATAAAATTTTGAAAAGGCTTTGCGTAGTTAATGGTACCGATAACCCTGAAGTTTAGCCGGTAATAATTTATTACGAGTGTTGAAGTCAGCTACATGACTACACACTCTAGCAAATCGAATTAATTGCGAAATATAAACGCCATAGGATGGCACACGAGGAACATCACCATCCAAAAAAGGAAAATTTACAATCTCAAAGTCTCTTTCATAACAATATAAGAACAGATCAGCCACAAGAGGTGCGCATTTCGTACCCATCGGAATACCCACAATTTGTCTAAATAACTTAGTACCGATACATGACCAAAGTGTATAATTCTTATGTTCTTTAGAAGTGAAAAATGCATTTCTGACATTACATGCAATATAGAGAGAATCTTCTCTGTGAAAAGCCCATTCAATTAAATCATTAAGCTTTTCTTTTATAAGATTATATGGAAGCGTAGTGTAAAGAGTGGAAAAATCGTAAGTAGACAGACTTGAAGCACGAAAAGGTCTGGATTTCAATTTATTTAAAACCTCATTCGATTTTTTTATAGACCAAAACAGATTTCTTTCTGATCTTTCAAAGACTTTATCACAATATTTAATCACATGCGTTTTAATAGCAGTAAGACAGGAAGTTAATAATTTAGAAAGTTCAGTGGTAGTGCAAGAGCTAGGATTTGCAATAAAACGTGCTTTGTAAGGTCTTTTATGAAGTTTTGGTAACCAGTATAACGTAGGAAGCTTGTCTTGGCCTTCGGTAACACACACAGCAAACTTGGTGGCTGAATGACAAATATGTTCATCTACTATAGCTCTCTCTTCAGCTAAAGGCTGGAGTTCATAGGCCTTAGTACCACCAAGCTCCTGCTTAAGCGTGTTAACATAGTGGAGCCGTCACAAAACGACGACGTTGTTAGCGGCCTTGTCTGCAGGGGCCAAAACAAACTTCTTATGAAATTCTTGAATAACTAGTTTAAGATGACGTAATGACGTCTTAAGCTTAGGAGGTAATAAGTTAGTATTTTGGGAATAGAAAGAAATGCGTTTATTCACTAGTTTTAAAATGCTAGTTTTAAAGTCGCAAGTCACAATTCAGAAGTCATTAGTCGCAAGTCATAAGTGGAAAGCCAAAAGTCAAAAGTCGCAGGTCATAAGTCATAAAACTTCACAAAAACTGAGTTAAAACATGAGACAGGGTCTTCTTACTGGCATGTTTCAAACGATATAATGCAGAATGACAAAAATCGTCGCCGTCGTTGTCCGCCATCCGCCATTGCTTCAGGTTTGTCAAAAGTCACAAGCCAAAAATCATTCGTCGAAAGTCATAAGTCACAAGTCCGAATGGTCCCCTATCGGCTTCCATATAATACGGTTGGATGTCATTTGTAACATAGATTAATGACGAGCACGTGATTTGTCTACTTACAACTGACTTATTATTCAACAATTCACATACTAGAGCTGATCTATTTCGATTTTAACACACTGGAACGACAATAATGTTGTTATTTCCTCCAAATTCTCCCATCCCTTCGCCATTGTCAGAAGAAAACCCGCAAAAAATAATGACTGTGCCATCTAACGTCAAATAATCTAGTAGTGACGTAATAAAACGGCTGCTATTTGCATCAAGCTATTATTCCCTGTGTAAATCACAGTTCCTTTCCATTGCCTATATAGACGTGCTGTGTTTGTTTTATTAACATCACTATCAACCCAAATGTAAGTCATTTTGGAGACGTTGCTTCCATTTTATAAGATTTTTACACGACATTGAAATGAAATGACTTCTCTTGCCCTTCCAATACGGTTTATATGCATGGACGGTCCTACTCACATTACTTTGCCTCAGGTGGTTTACCAGTACCCGTGTGCGGTGGGTATGAGCTCTGCGTGGAAGCACAATGCAGCCCAATCTATTTCTCCTAGCCCCAATGGGCGGGGGCCTTGGCGTGTTGTGTTTATCTTAGAATTTGTTTTTGTGTGTGTTCGTGTTAATCACTCTTTATTTTCTTTAGGTGGCGCTAGATGGCGTGGCTATTTAAGAAATAGGCCAGCTCTAGCAGTGATTTGTTGAGTAATACACCACAATTTGGAAGTCAGGTGTAAAGTAGATCAAATCACGAAAATGACGATCGCGCGTTGCGCGAGTGATTTGTCTACCGAGATTTATTACTTAACAAATCACAAACAATGGCTGATCTATTTCGATTCTCACACACTATCAGTCAACAATAAATTTGTTGTTTCTTTCTATTGACTGTTTAACACACATTAATGCCCCTGTGTAATGTTCTATTTTTTTGTTAATGTTTTTGATGCGCTAAAATAACGTTTCGACGTGTAACGTCAAAGAATCTACGAGTGAAGCCATAAAACGGCGGCTTTTAATGGCGTCACTCGTCACGCTCTTTCGACGAGTGATTTGTTGGATAATAGTGATTTGTTGGATAATAAATCACAGTTCTTTTCCATTGTCTATATAGGTGTCCCGTGTTAGTTCCTGGGTAACAGTTCCTTTCAGCTTGATTCTTTTTTTTTTTCTATTTTTGAGACTTACAAAACAGATGAATCTCTGAAAATAAGATCTATTGTTTTTTTTGTTTGTTTGCTGTTTTTTTTTTTTATTCCCCATTATTCATATTCAGTAACATTTCAAGCAAACAATACGGGTAGAATACTGGTAGCTATTTGATGAAATTCAAACTTATTGGGTGGTACTCGTATCATCATCATCATTATCATCATCATCATCATCAATTTTCGATGTATTTTCTCTTCAACTATTGAAGCTTGTGTCTGGTTGGCAATATGCTGTTGTATCATGGGGTTGTACAATAGATATTAACTCTTTTTGTACCAAATGGAATCTTCCACCTTATATATAGCAGGAGTCCATTTCAAAATTTAGGGGTGCCAGGTTGTGTTTTCTTTAAAATTTATTTGGAAAATGGCTAAACGATTTGTAAATAGTCTAGGCCCTGATCAAACGTCTGATCTAGGTCTGCACTGTTTCCAGGGTAACCGTGTTTGGATTTCCAGTGCATATTGGGTGGATAGCATTCATGATTTCCCTTTTCCAATGAGCTATTCAACCTAATTATGAGTAACAGAACTGAGAACTTGGAATTTTGTCCCCTACCCATCCTTTTATTTGTCTCTAACTTTCTGTCCAGTTTGGAGAAATCAAAATTTCACAGTTTTTGCAGGAAATAGTAATGCAAGAGGAGTGCATTTTTGTACAATACAAAAAAAAAATGAAAGTTACCTTTGGAAACAAACAAACAAACTACAACAACACCAACCAAAAAAAAAAACAAAAAACATAGAGTCTCGTTTCTTTTTAGGCTTTTCATAGCCAGAACTACTAGCTTATTCCGGCCTCGGTAGCTCAGTCGGATGCGGGTCTGACTGGTGATCAGGAGGACGCGGGTACGATACCTGCCAGGGTCGGCAATGCTAATTTTTTCGTGGGGATTGATCATGAAATCTTGTCTGCGGCCATGCTCTCCCTTCCGGTGATGCAAGAAGGGCAGTTGTCAGTTTCTGGCGAAAGAATGTGCTTTTTAGATAAAGATGTGTTATACTGTAAAATTCGTATACTAAGACCGCCTTTGAATATCAGTTTTTGTTATGTAATAGTGCATGAATAAAAATCAAAACGCATTAGAGTCTATGCCGTCAATAGCATTTCCAGTTTCTGTATATAGATACAGTAAAATTTCGATATTTAGACCACTTTTGGGACTTTTCAAAAGTGGTCTTAAAGACCACTTTGGAGAGTTCCAAAGGTTGTCTCAAGGAGACACTTGGTGTGGAAAACACACAGGAAGAATAACTAAAACTTTCTCTTTAACCCATATATGACAATGGAATATTCAACCTTATGAGTTTGGAGTTGTCCATTTCCAATTATAGGGGTGTCAGATTTGTTAGATTTTGTTTGTGGCAAATTTTACAAAAATGAATGTTCTTTAAGCAAACAGTGTAGGCCCAGATCAGACGCCGCGTTCTGCGGCGTCTGATCTGGGTCTACACTGTTTGCCAATGTCCCACAAATGGGCCGCTAGGCATATATGGGTTAAGTTTTTAACGGCAGATTTAGTTTTAATTTTAGGTGGTCTTAATAGGGGTATTTTACTAAATATGAGGTACGAAGGCTAATTCAAATTTGAGGACAATGATATCAACAAGTCATTGAAATGAACGCCCCTCTTAACCCTATTTTCTATGGAGAAAATAAGGTTTACTGGGGTATTCATTATTTTCATTACTTTTGCTCAAAAACATAAATTGTGGGTACTCGTTAGAACCGCCTCACGGGGCGGTTCTAACGAGCACCCACAATCTATTTTTGGAATAGAAATATGAAAAATGTCACACAAAATTACATTCGAAAAAAAATATCAATTTTGGCTATATAAAGGAAGGCGATATGTCACGCGGATGTGCTATCGTCATGAATTGGTGTATTTCGTTTTTATTTATTTTTTTTATCAGTGAGTGAGTGAGTGAGTTTTAGTTTTACGTCCCACCAACATCTAAGGCCATACGGAGACGGGACCTCGGTTTAAAGACTCATCCGGAAGTCTGGAGAAGCCCGGGATCGATCCTGCAATCCCTGGTTTACAAGGCGAGTAGCGTAACCACTGCACAACGGAGGCTTCTTTTTTATTAGACGACAGGCAATAATATTTCGATTTCTTAAAGGCAAGAGCCTGTTAAGCCTCTTTTTTTCTACTATGAATAGATGATAAGCTTCGTGGTTTTTCTTCATTTGCATGTTTGCAATTCGAACTATGTATATACATGTATTTCATCTCATCATTGTTCGTGGTTCTAGAGAAAAATCTGTAACATGATGCCATAAACATAGATCGGAGTGTTCGTTCGGGCGTCGTTCTTGAAACACATCCATTAGAATATCTTTTTCTGTGCCCCTAAATTGGAATTTTGTAATTGATAATTTCTGATATTGTTTTTCTTATTTATACCCTAAAGATATATTTTGTGCTCGTTATAACCTCCAAAATGAGGCGTTCTAACGAATACCCATACTATCTATTTTTTTAGAAGAATTAAGAAAATTAATTTCATGCTTTTACTGCAGAAATATTGTATGCTTCAGTGGGCTGTTGCTGGATTTGTTTTCACGTGGATTATTAAGATAACAGCCCTTCAACTAATTCATGTGTTAAATAACGTTATAAAACCCACGTTGTATGGAAAAAATGAGTTTCCAAGGATATATAATATTTTCTTATTTTTTGTTTTCAAACCATAGACTGTACGTACTCTTTAGAATCGCTTTTTAGAGGCGGTTCTAATAGGCATCCACACCCTGGAGCATTTTTTAGAAGACTATCAAAGACTTTCACAAGAAAACAACCATGTTTGGGCCACGAAACTTTCGCATCATGTTAACAAATCCGTGCAATGGACACCTCTCTAAACCCTACTTTATATAGAGAAAAATGGTTTTTACATTAGTATGCATTATTTTTCTTATTTCTGCTCCTAGGCAGGTTGTGGGTACTCGTTAGAACCGCCTCAATGAGGCGGTTCTAACGGGCACCCACAACCTATGTTTGAAGTATAAATATGAAAAAAGAAGATGACAAATTATCATCAGAACAGTAACTTTTAAAATACACATATGTCACATGGATTGATATGCCACTCGTAATGGGAAGCATTAATGCACAAAAAGCCCGACTGAAATTATCATGTCAACACCTATACATGCAGGAAAGCCAACACAATTACCTGGAGAAAATTTAATCCTCCGAAAACATATTCTTCCAACAGAACTCAGGGTCCTCTGAAAATGGGAGGAAAATTTGTTTGTCTGATATTTATACCGGTTCCGACAAAACAAACATTCAAAAGATACAATTACTATGAAATAAATATGGCCGATGACAATTTATCTGGGACCAAACTTATAAGCAGTTTGATTAAAAGATGATTAAAAATCATTTACCCTCGGCTCGAGTCTTGCTTTTAGTAGTTGTTCATTGTGGCGACGAAACAAATTGTGCGTTTCGGCCATTAAGGTTGATAAATATCCAGGACGGACGGTTGTAAGAGCAATATTTTATGCCTAATCTTTATCAGTTTGAAAAATTGGAATCTAATCCAGTACCGGATATTTGTCTCGTTCACTTGGAAGAACCTTGCAGGGTTGCAGTTTGTCTGGCCGTAACCATGTAACATAAATCATCACATGCAAAAGGCCGTGAAATGTACACCCCTCCATAAAACCCACTGTATATAGAGAAAGCTGCGGTTTACATAGAGAAAGCTGGGGTTTACAGGGGTATACAGGCCCCCGCTCATCGGGGCTTGAAGAAATATATCGGCTGCAAGATGTTTCCACGCAGAGCTGAAACCGACCCGCACACGAGTACTGGTAAACCACTCAGAGGATCTAAGTCTGCCCAGGCAAAGCAGTGCGAGTCGGTCCGTCCATGCTTATAAACCATATTGGTTTCATTTGGCGGCAGGGTTTGAGATGTCATTTCATCTCAACGTCGGGTAAAAGTCCCACAGATTGGAAGCAACGTCTCCAAAATGACCTTTACAATGTTGACGGGGACGCTAAACCACAAATCAAACAAACAAATACAGGGTTATACATTATTTTTCTTATTTGTTCCAAGACATAGGTTGTGGGTACCCGTTAGAACCGCCTCAATGAGGCGGTTCTAACGAGCAACAACAACCTATGTTTGCAGTATAAATATGAAAAATATCATGGTTTTACATAAGGAAAGAAAACATTTTGGAGCTGTGAAAAATGCACTGTGTCGCACGGGTGTGTTATCGTATTGGGATCCTAGAATTCTCACATAGAAGAAGCGACCATAACGCATAGAACGCATATGTATACTGGATTTTGCTTTAATTGCCCGTATTTACATTCTTTGTGTATTTACAGATATTCCCTATAGTAACTATAGGGCACGCAATGTTGTTTATACCTCAATCACGCGACGTCACATTATCATTCAGTGACATAAAGATGAACCATGGTTCTCTCCAAATTGATTGGCCGATGGTGACGTCATAACGTCAACGGCGTTCTTCCGTTTGTAATAGGAAAACGGTGTGCAGTTGTTTTCTTGTTTCGATTTAAGCCCTAAAATTATTTTTCTGTCAATATTAGGTGGGAAATAATGTTAATATAACTAATTATGGTAATTTATTTAACGTTCAAACTAGTCTGAACAACATCGGGTCACGAGCAAGTTTAAGTGAACCCGTTTCGGTGTTCACTTAAACTTTGCTAGTGACCCGACATTTGTATAGACAATGACACATATGCTAAATGAGACAGGATCAGTGCTTATGTAAAAGTCATTTCAGGTGTTCAAATAATATGTTATTAGAATAATGGTTGGATAGTGACGTCAATATTAAATTAAATCTTTCTGTGGGAGAGAGAAATGAACAGGGCTGCATAATGTATCCACGCAGAGCTGAAACCGACTGCACAAGAGTACTGTTAAATGACTAAGAGATCTAAGCCTGCCCAGGCAAAATGGTGCAAGCGGGACCGTCCATGCAAATTAATCCTATTGGTTTCATTTGGCGGCAGGGATGGTGATGTCATTTCATCTCAAAGTCGGACAAAACTCCCATTACATTGAAAGCAACGTCTCCAAAATGTCCTAAATAGTGACTGCGTTAGACCTCAAATCAAACGAAACAAATGTTTTTTTCACAAATGCTAGCAACATTAGTTATGACCCTTCCCAGATAGAAAAGCTATGTAACAGATGCTTAATATGAAATGAAGTTTTGGATAATGTAACGATAAGAAGCCCAGTTAAGTTAACGAAATCATCCAGGCAATTAACCAGTTTAGTAGGAAATAAGGGGTACGGGAGACAATATTATCTTTTATAGTTCCATAACAGTGACCTACTCAATGTCATACCTTGTAAAATCAAGTCAAGTCTTGCAAGTCAAGTCAAAACAAGATTTCAGATAGCCAAAGTCAGAAACTCAGAAACGACACACTGATACATACTGTTTTTATTAAAGAATGTTCCCAGAATTGATACTAGTGGCACATAAAATAACATTCAAACCATAAAGGTTTCGTTGAAATATTTTAAAGACAAATGCTATGAATTCGCCATTTTTGTATGATCATCAAAAATGAAAGTTAAAAACAACATTTTACCGTTGTTGGGTAAGGAAATCGTTGAAATTTGTGGAACAGATATTGTTTTGGGTTCATTTCATTAATAAAAGTGTTCAGCTTGGCTATAAACTTCACGAAAACAGTAACATTGCGACTTTTGAAAATTTTAATTTTTCGGTATTTACTCGAGATCAGATCAACCTAAATGGTTACAGACTTACATAAACGATTTGCTGTAATGCATATTATGGCTAGCTACTATTTAAAAGTAAAATCTAAGTTATCTGTCAGTGATTCACCATCTTTTCATAGAACTAATAAGTATTTTTCCCATGTATTTCATCTGGGGGTAGGGGAACGGTTTGTTTAATAAAACAGAAATAAGCATGGTGACCCCTAGTTTTCTTTTAATTTTCTATTCTCTGAAAACATCCCTAAGAGAAAAAAACCTTGTTTTATGAAAATTTCAATTTAGCATTTTCTGTATGGTCCAAAATATTGCAGACAATGAGTTATTTTAAAGTTAATTTGGTTGATGACAAATTTGGTTTTGCAAAACAGAAATTCTGAGCTTGAAGAATAGGCTAAAGATAGGCAGCAGTATCTTTTACTATATCATTCTGACTAAAATAAATGTTTAAAAGCTAGGCAAAGGCCATTTTTGACATGCTATTTACTGCATGGTTGTTTTCTGATATTTCTGGGAAAACAGTTTGGGGGTGATTTCCTTGATGTTCAGATTACTTAAGAATCAGCACGGTGACATGTGGTTTTTATTTCATATGTGGTGAGCCAGTATATGATGCTGCACATATACAGACTCTTAAACAGTTTTCAATGTAGGAAGTATTTCGTAGCATATGCCCTTAATTCCGTACTTTTTTATTATTTCATATATCAAATATATATTTCAAACGACACCCGACTCTTCACTGTCGTTGCAACTATGTAAGAAGAGAAATCTATGATTATCATAATATGACAGTGCCCAAATCTATATCTAAAACAGAACTATGAAAATACTTGTATCAGTAATTTTCATCGCATTAGGAAAACATGTCCAATTGAAATAATGGCGTTCAACATGATGTCAAAAATACCAAAATTAGGATTGACATTTTTTCTTTCTGCTTTCAATATAAATTGAAGGTGCTCGTTAGAACCGCCTCAATGAGGCGGTTCTAAGGAGTACCCTCAATCGATGTTTAGAGCAAACATAAGGCAGATAATGTCTATCCCCATAAACCCCACTAAGTGAGATTTAGAGGGTTCTTCGTTTCATGGACTTGTTATCATGATGGGACCCGGCAGGCACGTGACGTAATTGTGACGTCACATCAACGTCGATGTAACGTCATGACGTTTATGAAAAGTCACATCAACGTCGGTGCAACGTCGTGACGTTGCACCGACGTTGATTTGACGTTGCCATTGCGACGTGTGTTTGCTGGGGAAGATCATCTTTCGAGATACCTAAAACACTACTTTCCATGGTTGTGTTCCTTTTTTTTTTTTTTTTTTTTTTTTTTAAAGGCGGCGTTTAGACTTGTTTCAGTATATAAAGGTATCTTTTTCGAACTATTCGACATTATGTTATGTTGTATAGTCAAAACAAGAACTAATCTCTTTTCATCTATGAAGGTATTTTTCAACCCACTCAAGCAATTTAGAACATTTTCTTAATGCCCAAGTTGGCCTCTTCAGGAAAAGCTTGCACAAAACACCGTGAACAACATGCATATGAGGATTTAAACTTTGATAATGATGACAAAATATTTCAACTGAACCTTGGTTTCCTGGGGAATATTCTTTGAAATCAAACTTTAGTCATCGGTTTGGTTTGGACTTGAGTGGAAATAGCTATATCTTGTTGATAGTGTTTTGTATTGTTTATGAAACCTGCAGACAGATAGGCATGAAGGATGTATCGTCGTGCAGAGGGTTTAGAGTCTAACTGTTGGTTTTCTTTTGCTTCAGTGGTTTCTTGCTGCCGAGTCCTCATCGTTGTCTCACCTCTGTGGTTCTTTGATTTCTGTGTTCACGGAGATGTTGCACTGATGAGTTAGGAGGCCTTCATGCGGACTGAACAAATTTTTTGTCTAAATCGCGACGGAAGTAAGGGCGAGGATTGTGGCCACGTAAAATCGATTTAAGCCCCCCAGTTGAAATCTTCCACTGACCGTTCCAAGGCGGCTCTTCTGTGGCGATTTATTTATGTTGTTGTTTGTTACTTACTGTGTGTATCACTTGTGTCTTTTAATTTTGGATGGCCATATGGCCATTTTGTGGGAAAGTAACTGTCCATATGGCCTTCCTTTGTTTAGGTTTCCATTATGGTCTGGTCGCTTAATGTTTGTATTTCTTTCCCTTTGGTGTCTTTTATGGATGGAGTAAGTTAATTGTATCAATTCCTGATCTTTGTTTTACTTCTACTTAGAGACTTCGTAACTCATAATTTTAATTGTTCAGAAAATACTGAAATAGATGGCCATGAACAGCCACAATCAAAGGTTACGGCCTACCAGTGGCACAAAGAGGACGAATGAAAGAGTAACTAACAATGAAAAAAAAAAAAAAAAAAAAAAAAAACAACAGTACAGCAACCAGCCCCTTCTTCCCCACAAGACATGTTCAATGTGCAACAGGCACAAATAATGAAAATTAAATCATTATAATGATAACAAATAGAGGATTTTTTTTTTTTTTTTTTCAGTGTAAGATCGAATTTTATTTCACCTAATGAACACCAAAACCAGTATTTTCACGAGTGGCGTAGCCACGAGTGAAAATACCAGTTTTGGTGTTCATGAGTAATCGATTTTTATTTCACCGAATGAGCACCAAAGCCAGTTTTTTTCACGAGTGGCGTAGCCACGAGTGAAAATACCAGTTTTGGTGTTCATGAGTGAAATAAAATTTGATCTTACACTGAAAAAATCAATTTTCTCTTTCTTACATGCTTCAAACGCCAATATTTAGCTTAACTAATCGCGTCACTCAACCTCAGGAAAAAAAAATAATAACTTTGTTCCTGGTCGTTTAGCGTCAATTGAGTGTTGTCCAACGTATTTACTGGGTATAATATTAGTTTGCACCCGAGAAAAAGCCTGGGATGGCATTGATATGAATGGTTACTAAAATAATTGAGAGATTAGTTTCCCAACAAAGATTTAACGTCGCGCGACAAAATACGTGACGTCAGCGTCGAAAATGACGTCATTAACGTCCTCATGATGTGAGAACGGGCTTAGCGTCAATTCTAATACAGTTCATTACTTTTCAATCATCTGACAATAAAAAAACTGACCACAGAATTAAATTTCGAGAAAAAAGTAGTCCCAAACAGTGAAAAATAAAATTGATATCAGTCACTGTTTGAAACAGTGACAATATCGTTTTCGATTTCACTGAGAAATCTCTATATTTCATTGAAAAGCATGTAAGAATACATAACCGTAAGCACATACAACAAGAAGAGCCCCGTCGGAAGATCCGACAAAGCTACAGTTAAAATAAACAACATTAGAATCAACGAAGGTTAGTAGCGAGCACCACTGGGAAGTTCAAATCGATTCTTTGCTAGGTTCTAGGCTCTTGGTTGTATTATTTACAACACAAAATAGTTTAACTAGCTCAATCAATAGATCATCCCGACTTGAATTTAAATCATTACGAAAACACTTTGTAAATTTTACGGCCGAAAAAAGAAGAAGAAATTTTTAGATGAAAAATTGTGATAGTTTTCTTATTTCTGCTCAAAATATAGATTATGTGTGCTTGTTAGAACCGCCTCATCGAGGCGGTTCTAACGGGTACCCACAATCTATATTTTAGAGCAGAAAAAAGAAAAATAATGTTTACCCCTGTAAAGCCCAGTTTTTCTGTACAAAAGTGGGGTTCGAGGGGGTCAAAAGTGATATAGCCATGTTTTCGTGATGTCTTCACTATTCAGAACAGCTACAATTAGTAATAGTACTAGTAGTAATGAAGTTCTGGTTGGTCCCACGGACTTTCTTTATAATGGCATTAAAAGACGAACATCTAAAGTTAAGATTATGTTGTTGTTGATTTGAGGTTTAACGTCCCCGTCAACACTATATAGGTCATTTTGGACACGTTGCTTCCTATTTTGTGGGACTTTTCCCCGACATTGAGATAAAGTTACATCTCAAGCCCTGTCGCCAAATGAAACCGATAGGGTTTATAAGCATGAGCGGACCGACTCGCACCGCTTTGCCTGGGCGGGCTTAGATCCTCTAAGATTAATTCTGCTTCTAAAAGCACATGTTCAATGGCTCCTGAAATTCAATTATTCTTTCTTAAGCAAATTTATTCTTTCTTAAGTATATTTAAATGGTTTCATTAAATCTTTCTTTGTGTTTTCTACGCCCAGTGTCCTCTAGTAAGAGGTCATTATTGGAACTGTTCAAAATGGTCTTTAAGACCACTTCTGCTCAGTTCAAAATATGGTCTTAATATAGAAATTTTAATTTTCTTGATTCACAAAAGAAACTAGACGTTATTCGATAGGACAGACGATTATAAGGCCGACTTGATATAAGAGTAAAGTTGATCTCGACTTGTAAAATCCAAGTTACGAACAACAGGTAATATAGTTCATTTTCAAGACAGCGATGCAAAACAAAATGTTCATACATTAAAATGTGGTTTTCAAGCTATTGTATGATTTTTTTTTTGCATATCGTTTATAAGAATATTGAATGTGAGCAGTTTGATAGCCGAACAGCAATGTGCCCCATTTTCAATAAACCCATAAGGGTGAAACTGACTCACGAAACACAACTGTTGGGTAGTGGAGGCGTCAGCGCTGGCCATAAGTCGCCATTTCATATTGTGCCATGAGCGTCTGAATACAGTGATACCATCTTGCAGTCACTAGCGGTTTCCTTTTAGTCCAGCATGTTTTGTAGCCACTGGCTCACCTCTGACTATAGTCAGTATCCTACCATGGCCTTCGCTGAATCCTGATTTAAGCCCAGTTAATTTATGGTCAGCACTTGGGAGACGAGAGCGCGCGATGGTTATGGAACAGCTGGAAGATGCACTGATCCGAGATTGGCAAGCATTCCGCAGTACGTCATCCGGCATTATGTCTTTTCTATTAAGCAGTTGTTGGGGCACGAGATGGGCTTACCGGATAGTGAAACTAGAACTCAAATTTTCTAATCCAGGTTGTATGAGAAAAGAATCGGATAATTGTTGTTAAAGGGGAAAGGAAATTCCAATTCTTGGGCCCGTTTGACCTTTGGGTTGGCATAACTATGTCCCCACCGAACACCAATTCGGCCCCCGCCCATCGGGGCTTGAAAAAATAGATGGGCTGCACGATGCTTCCACGCAGAGCTGAATCTGGCCGCACACGAGTACTGGTAACCCGCTCAAAGGATCGAAGCCTGCCCTGGCAAAGCGGTGCGACTAAATATCGGGTAAAAGTCCCACAAAATTGGAAGCAGCGTCTCCAGAATGACCTATACAGTGTTGACGGGGACGTTAAAGCACAAATTAAACAAACAAAAAAAACGAACACCACTGATGGATTTTATTTACGTTTAATATGAGCATTATTCAAGTATGTTCAACTAAAAATTTTACCACCTCAAAATGAAATAAGAAAAATATTGTATACCCATGCAAACCCCAGTTTTACTATAAAGAAGATCAAACTTATATTGGCGTGTTTTCGTGATGAAAGGTCCTAAAAAAAAACTCTAGAAATTTACTTTCCGCATATCTATTCACTATTTGTAGGATTTACTTAATTTTATCATTCTCCGATCACATTTGATAATATTATTGAATATATTCAACTAGCATGTTGACAAACTTAAGTGTATCTTAAGATATTTACCCGGCGCTTATTGGTAAGATTAGGATACAAAGACGCTTCAAGAAAAACTGACAGGTGACCTCAATGACACTTGAAATAAAAATATAAAGACTCAAGACTGACAGACTTATAGTTGTCTTAGCCAGGCACAATATTGTTTTCAAACACTTTTATATTTGTGCTCATATGTTTTTGACTGTATATTTTTATATTTTTGGCATCGAACACATTACGATAACACCCGTGTGATGAAGTGCATTTTTCACATCTCCAAAATGGCTACTTTACTGACGAAAATCCGTGATATTTTTCTTATAAATACTGCAAACATAGGTTATGTTAGAACCGTCTCATCGAGCTGGTTCTAACGATTACCCACAACCTATGTTTTGGAGCAAAAATAAGAAAAATAATGTATACCCCCGTAAACCCCAGTTTTCTATATATGAAGTGGGGTAAAGTGGGGTCTTCATTTCACGGACTTTATCACGTGATGAAGTTGCATAACTTTGCTGAAAATGGGCCCGACGATCCCTTTGCTTAACATGGTAGAGGCTGCCATTAATTATCCCAAATCTTTACCAATCTCGGGGCTAATTCAACAGACTTATCTCCCTCCGCACCCCCTCCCCCCCCCCCACCTTCCCCCTCCTAAAAAAGTGTGGGGGCGGGGAATTCACACCTCATGCAAATTAGAACAAGAAAAGCCAAATGACACATATCAAGTGACTCAATTATGATTGCATTGTTCTCTTTTGGAAGGAAACAGACGATGATATCTCATTATTAAAACCGTTCAAACTAGAAGTACTAGACTGTGTCGACATGAACACTGAACTGGCAGTATCAAATTCCAGTTGTACATTGCTTTTTCTGTTCTTTCTTGTTGATTTCGGCAGATTGAATATCTAAATTGACAGTTTGCTGTTTTTAGAAACTTCTGTTGAATTTGACAGAGTTGAATTCGACAATGATTGATCAGTGAGCACAGCCTTAAGAAAATTATAAACCGACAAGCGCAATCAGCAAAACGACTGATACATATCACCCTCCTTTTCCACCCCAAGAACAACACATTTTTATTATTATTGCTCTTTCCTACAAACAATATTAACTAGTGTTTCATCCAAAATAAGTATTATAACAATAATAATAATAATAATAGTAGCAGTAGCAGCGGTAGTAGTAGTAGAAATAGTAGGAGTATAATTATTATTATTATCCTCGCTTTGACCATTAAACTTATTATCATTATTTTTAGAAATTATTATTAGTATCGTTTTTATAATTAAGAATACTATTTTCATTATGTTCAGTCATATCATCAGTAGTAGTTCGTTTGTTTGAATTGAGGTTTTACGTACCCGTCAACACTATTTAGGTCATTTTGGAGATGTTGCTTCCAATTTGTGGGACTTTTACCCGACATTGAGATGAAATGACATCTCAACCCAAAGGCGATGAAATGAAATCTCAAGTCATGCCGCCCAAACATACCAAAAGAGTTTATATACAGGGAAGGTCCGACTCACGTGCATGGGCAGGCTAAAACCTCCTAAGCGTTTTACCAGTCCTGATGTGCAGTCGGTTTCAGCGTGACAGCATGATGTACCCCGATCTATTTCTCCAAGCCCCGATCGGCGAGGGCCCGATAATAGTAGTAGAAGTGGAAAAAGTAGTAACAGTATACTTATAATCATCATCGTTTTATTTTTGAAATTATTATCAGTAGTAGTAGTAGTATCATAATTATTATCATTATCATTTTTGTTATTATTATTATTATTATTATTATTATCATTATTTAAGTACATTCCAACAAACAATATTGGCTAGTTTTATCCAATTTTATATTAATCACGTTAATATGCTGTAAATCCGATTTTGTGTCAAGAAAAATAAGATTTACATTTCAACCCTGCAACTGAATCGTTAGACTGCCATTATGTGTGAATTGTAAATTATAAACTTCATGTGAAACAAATAACTGAAAAACATTACAAGAAACATAATAAAACGATATCTTGTGGACTACTATACATTTATTTTTGTGACTAAAGTGCTACAGCTTTTAAGTTAGCATCCTTCCAAAGTCAGGGCACAGCAAAATGTACAAGTTGGCAAGTTTGAAACACAACTTCCCATTCAAAAAACGCCAATGGTATTGAGTTCACTACGTTTCTTACGCACCCTTATAACATCCATCAAATGATCTTTTAATATTGTATCCAAAATAATCAGAACCAATCTTTGTTTTTTGTGTTGTTTTTTTTTTCACAAAGCGTCTATGGAAACATCATGTTAACAATTCCGTGAAATTAACACTGGGGTTTAAAGGGGTATACATTATTTTGCTTATTTCTGCGCCAAGACACAGGTTGTAAAGGCTCCGTCACACTCAGACAAAGACCTCAAAGACCGCACTGCGTTCTTAAAACTTAAACTACGCAGGGAGAACGGGATGAAATACAGGAAAAATCTCAGTTTTCAAGTTGGTTCTACGTCCTTACTACGCCCATGTCAGGATGCCACTGCGTCTAACACGCACCAGCTACGTTTTGTCGCGCGCTTGATCAGGCATACACCACGTCCTTTGCGTATTTACTACGTTTTTACTACGTTCTTCCCAAGACCTTTGAGACAACACCACGTGCTTAGTGCGCGTTTACCACGTTCTCACTGCGCCCTTCAAGATGTTATAAATTAAAGTCAACTGCCTCTGCGTTCTCACTGGTCTGGTCCGACTCTGTTCAGCAGTTCATCAAACATCGCTGCCGGCATTCTGAGGAAATTAAAGAATGACTGCTGATCCTCCATTCTTAGCTCTGTCATCAGTCTGTCATAGTGGCCAAATTGAAATCGTCTTTCAACCGAAAGCCAAGGGCGCACCCAACTAGATCTAGGTTGCCTTTTATTCCTTCTCCGTCTTATCCGCCTTAATAACACAAGGGCAGCCTGCGCATCAAGCAGAGTTTGGTTGCCTTGGAACAACGCACACTGCAGAAGAACGTTTTGATTCTGTGTGTTCATGATAAAAGTTGAAACACAAGTGAAAATGTGAGAAATTCGGTGAAGTATTTATACTAAATTGCTTGACGTGACATGGACGCTATGAGAACTTGCTGCAAACGTAAAACGGACGTGTTAAGCACCGAACGAACGTGTAACAAACGTAATGTTGTCTTATACAACGTGGTATGAAAGTACTTTTGCCTTTGCAGAAACGTGGAACGGTCGTGGAGGGTACTCGATTGACGTGGTATGAACGTCGTATGAACGCCGTATGAACGCACTGCAGTCTTTTCCGTCCATACCAGGTTTGCATTAAGTCAATGTAGACCATATTAGGTTCATGCTCCGTTGGTACTACGTCAATGCCGTTGTTTCCATGTCCTTACTGAGTCCTTACTGCGTCCTTATTCGATCACGTCCTCGCCACGGTATTTTTCAACATGTTTAAAAATCATCCACGTCAGCCAAGACCATAAAGATCGCATCACGTCCTTATCGGTTTCTACTGCGTTCCTTCTACGTCGTAAAAGTTCGTACTACGTCGGTCCGGTTTTACATTGACGCAGTGGTAACTTGGTCTAGTGTGACTGGGGCTTAAGGTGGTTCTAACTAGCACATACAACCTATGTTATGAGTTTAATTAAGAAAAAATATAACACATTTTCATTGGAAAAGTGGCAATTTTGGGGATATGAAAGAATGCACTATGTCATACGCGTGTGTTATCGTTATTACTTTAACCTTTCTTGCTGAACTGCATGAAAATTACACAGTTCTATTAATATATGTAGATCTTGTAAGCAACTCGTGTTAGAATTGTTCCGTGTATTGAACTATAATATTAGTGACCTTAAATAGTTAGGTCAGTCAAATGCTCGAGTTACAAAAAAAAATTCAAAATGTTGTCTGTAGAAAATCTAAGCACTGAGAGTACTGGTGGGTCGATCGTCTCTGAGTGTAGGTTCGGAAAATGTCACGATGAACTGAGCGTCGAACTGTTCATTTAAATTTAAGCAAGCACAGTAGATCTGATTGGATATCGCGTTATGTGGCGTCTGATTATAAAGATTCTGTTTGTCAATGCCAAAGTGCACGAGCACAGTCCAACCGCCCCGCCCATCGGGGCTTGAATAATAGATGGGCTGCATGATGCTTCCACGCAGAGCTGAAACCGACCGCACACGAGTACTGGTAAACCACTAAGAGGATCTAAGCCTGCCCAGGCAAAGCGATGCGAGTCGGACCGTCCATGCTAATAAACCCTATTGGTTTCAATGCGCGACAGGGTTTGAGATGTCATTTCATCTCAGTGTCGGGTAAAAAAAGTCCCATAAGATTGGAAGTAACGTCTCCAAATGACCTATACAGTGTTGACGTGGACGTTAAACAAACAAACGAGCACAGTCCAGAATTTCCTTCTTACGCTTCGCTCTGACGTCTTATGGATGCTATAAACAACCAGTACTTGGATTTTGTTCAAGGTCAGATGGTCAGTGATAGTCACGCGGACAACAGCAAGCAAACGATTCTCTGCTTTATAACATAGACTGTGGGTACCCGTTAAAACTCTTCATTATAAGAAAAGTGTTCAGTCATTTTTTTTTTCTGAAAAAAAAATATGGAAGCATTTCCGTCATATTATTTACATGTACTTGTCATTTGTTAATGTGTTTAATTGTTTCCCTTCTGTATACGCGTATATTGATTCATCTTTCGGAATTTAGAGTGTTTCATTGATTATGCAAAACAATCTGTGCTGAAATATATAACATGTTCAACATTTTATCCAGCTGCAAACAGTGTAGATCCATCGATGTCTTCTGATCATCATCTACAATATTTGTCGTTTTTTCTCCTCTCTCTTTCTCCTCGCTCAGTCCAACCACTGCATCACAGCTCCTGAATAACAGTGATCGGTAACAGAGCCCCTTCAGCGATTTGCTCAAACAAAAAGGTTAATTCTACCTGTTGATGCAGGCCCGCACATAGTTGGGAGGGTGCAAACGGAGCCCCTCCCCACTTTTGGAAATTATCTCAGATTCATACAGTTTTTCATTCGAAATTCGCACCCTCAACCCGCCCCTTTTCAGAGTCTGCGTACGGACCTGAATCATGTTCAAAACTGTTGCTACATATATATGGCGAACAGTGCCGATCCTGATCAGAAGGAATGTAGTGTCTATCCGATCTGGGTCTACGCTGCTGCTCATTGTTTGCTCTTAAACATTTCAAGGTTCTAAACAGAAGTACGAAAAGTCTATTTTTACTTGACTTGGCATACATTTGTGTAACATTGTTCCGAAGAAGTCACGTGACAGCGCGTATTGTTTTTCTTTCATTACGTGAGCAACCTGGTATTCTTGTACTAGTTCGTTTAACCCTCAAATGCCACTATTTAAGCAAACGGTGTAGTGCCTGTGCAACCTGCTGAGCCGAAGCCACATTCTGCGGCGTCTGATCTGTGTAGTCAGTGTTCCCACGATTCCTGTCAAGACTCTATTGATAGCTCAGACTGCTCTGACCTATATGTTGCATCGATAAAAATATCGCAACGTTTCAAGTTCTATTAATATTGGTTTTGCCAAATCAGTGATGGTCACGTGGACAACTGCAGGAATTCCGTTTTGCCATTTAGTAAATTAGGGTCGATCATTTCGATCGACCCAAGAACCTAGCATGCAAAGCATCAAAGTGTTGAAAACCTGGTGTAAAACTCGCACAGGATAAAATACCAAATATGCATGTCCAAAGTTTTTGGATGGAAGATTATATTGATGAATAAGGGTTAAACTTAATTTGCGCTTGATTTAACGTTACAAGTGCTGAGAATATGGTGGCTACAAATAACTCACTCTATTGGTCAGTGATAATCACGTGGAATATCGCAGGGAAGCTTTTTGATCAAGTTGTAATATTAATAACGAGATATTGGTAACTGAGATCATCTAAGTAACTTCGGTGTACTTGGCTTACTGGTGTTCATGTTGAATACATGTAGTTTTAAGGTCGATAAGATCCCCTCTGTATTATGTTTTAACTAGAGGGCCTTGTGGAAGATTGGTAGTTGTACCAAACGAGCCACCCTCTTTAAATAAAGAAATTACTTTACTTACTTACTTTTCAAAGATGTTCAAATGGTTCCGGTCCGTTGCACATGGTAGATGGTCCGGAGCCCAAAGTAGATTTTTGAAAACTTTAAAAATCGTCTTCTCTGAAACCGCAAGGCCCAGGTCTTTGATATTTGGTATGAAGTTTCATCTAGTGGACCCATACCAAGATTGTTCAAATTATAGCCCTGGGGTCAAAATGCCCCCGCGCTGGGGCCCACCGGCTTTACATAGACTTATATAGCGAAAACCTTTAAAACTTCTTCTCTGAAACAGTAAAGCCCAGATGTTTGATATTTGGTTCGATGTTGTATGTAGTGGACCTCTACCAAGATTTTCAAATTATAACCATGGGGCCAAAAATGGCCCCGCCCCAGGGCCTAGAAGTTTTACATGGACTTATATAGGAAAATCTTTTAAAATCTCCTCATTTGAAACCAGAAGGCCAAGGTCTTTGATGTTTGGTATGAAGCTTCATACAGCCGACCTCTACCCAGATTGCCCATGTCTTTGATATTTGGTATGAAGTTTCATCTAGTGGACTTCTACTATGATTGTTCATATTACAGCCCTGGGGCCAAAATGGTTCCGCCCCGGGCCCACAAATACTGGTTGTACATAAACCTAAACAGGGAAACCCTTTTACAAACTTTTAGTTTGAAATCAGAAGGCCCAGTTCTTTTTTTGTTCGGTTTGAGGCTTCATCTAGCGTACTGTTACCCAGATTGTTCAAATTATAGCCCTTGGGTCAAAAATGGCCTCGCCTCGTTGCCCACTCGTTTTACATCAACATATAGGAAAAACCTTTAAAAATCTTCTTGTCTGAAACCAGTAGGCCCAGGTCTTTGATATTTGGTATGATGCTTCATCTAGTAAATCTCTTCTATGATTGTTCAAATTATAGCCCTGAGGACAAAGGGGCCCACCGGTTTTACATAGACTTATATATGAAAAACCTTCAGAAATCTTCTTATCTGAAACCACAAGGCCCAGGTCTTTGATATTTGGCATGAAGCTTTATGTGGTGGACCTCTACCAAGATTATTCAAATTATTCAAGATTATTCAAATTATGGCCCCGCCCACCCAGGGGCCCACCGGTTTTACACAGACTTATATAAGGAAAACCTTTAAAATATTCTTGTCTGATACCAGAATGCCCAAGTCTTTGATACTTGGAATGAGGCTTCATCTGTAGCTGCCCTCTACCAAATTATAGCCCCATGGGACCAAAATGTACCTGCCCCGGAGCCTACTGGTTTTATTTAGAGTTAAGGTATGGTTAGTTAGAGTGAGCATGCATGTTAGTTAGAGTGAGCCAGTTCATCGCTGTCTGGTGCACTAGGACCTGACCCTCAATGTCCGCAAAGAGTCCAGATAGTGAAATGCAAGTCAGCTCTGTATTGTCAAAGGGGACCCCCAACTCATAAGTTTAACTTCTGATTCCACCCCACCCGCTCTTGTCACCATGAGGCATTGTATGACAGAGCCAGTTCATCTCTGTCTGGTGCACTAGGACCTGACCCTCAATGTTCGCAAAGAGTCCAGATAGTGAAATACAAGTCAGCTCTGTATTGCCAAAGGGGACCCCCAACTCATAAGTTTAACTTTTGATTCCATCCCCACCCCCTTTTCACCATGAGGCATTGTATGACAGAACCAGTTCATCTCTGTCCGGTGCACTAGGACCTGACCCTCAATATCCACAAGGTGCCTAGACAATGACATACAATAAGAATCAGGTGAGCGATTCAGGGCCACGATGGCCCTATTGTTTCACTAATTTTAACACAATCATGTTCACCTATATTCCAGCACTTTCCACCAGGGGCCAGTTGTTCAAAGCCTCGTTAGCTTTGCGAGCTCGTTAGTGGTCATATTGTTACGTGTTCTAGCAAGTACAATTTGCAAAAGTTTGATGTTTTTGCTGACAAAATGTGAGCAGCTTTTGCAAATGCAAAAGCTGCTCACATCTTTTCAGCAAAAATACTAGCATATTTGCCAGACTAAATGATCAATTTTTTTGACAATACGTTAACTAACGACATCGTTAGTTTTGAGCAGCTGGGCCCAGAAGTTTATTTTGGAAATCACGACTTTAAGTTAAACCATATATACCTAGCGTCCCAAGCCATTGGATACTGGCAAACAGTGTGGACCCAGATCAAACGTGGCGTCTGATCAGTGTCCACACTGTTTGCCTAGAATATTGGTTTTTGTTCCAGAATTTACAAAAACTAAAAAAAAAAAAAAAAAAAAAAACAGAAACGCCTTAACCTGGATATAGACCAGGTCCTGTCTAAAGGTATAAAATGGAAGATGTCTAGTTGTCACATATGGACTGATGACTGAGTGAGGAATTCTTCTGTTGTCTGGATAAAGCAGTAAAAGTATCTTTCGCTTCCGTGACCCCTTTCAAAGATGCAACCATTTCGCCTTTCACATACCTGAGGTGACTGGGGGATGATCAAAACTCTGTTTATCTAACGACTTCATTTTGATTTATCCTTTGGGTTGTAATCTAACTTTGTAAACAGCTCACACCAACATAATATTGGGCAAACATAGCAAATTAATCCAAACATTACTGGGTACATCAATATTTGGCATTTAAAATACGCAAATCTCATTTTATGTAGACCGAAAATCGACATAGAATGTGCTCTCTGTGTCGATTGTTTATCAGTCGACCCAAAGTTATATATTAAAAACACCTCTAAACATGTATACTGCTGATGTCCACGTGACTACCAACAACCAATAACGCAAATCAAAAACAAACAGAGCGCAATGAAAACAAAGGATTCTCAAGTCATGAAAGTGTTTTCATTATTGACATCACGAAAACACACCATAAAGGCCCCCGCCCATCGGGGCTTGAAGAAATAGATGGGTTGCATGATGCTTCCACGCAGAGCTAAAACCGACCGCACATTAGTACTGGTAAGCCACTAAGAGGATCTAAGCCTGCCCAGGCAAAGCGGTGCGAGTCGGTCTGTCCATGCTTACAAACCCTTGGTTTCATTAGGCGACAGGGCTTGAGATGTCATTCCATCTCAGTGTCGGGTAAAAGTCCCACAAAAAAGTGGACGCAACGTCTCAAAAATGACCTATACAGTGTTGACGGGGACGTTAAACCTCAACTCAAACAAACAAAACAAAACAAATGAAAACACACCTATATAATTTTGATCCGCTTCAACCCCACTTTTATATATAGGGCCCCCGCCCATCGGGGCTAGGAGAAAAAGATTGGGCCAAGCAGAGCTGAAACCGACCTACATGAGTACTGGTAAACCGCTAAGACTGCCAGGCAAAGTGATGCGAGGCAGACCGGCCATGCATATTGGTTTAATTGGGTGGCAGGGCTTGAGAAGTCATTTCAAAAAAGTCCCACAAAATTGAAAGCAACGTCTCAAAAATGACAATAGTGTTGACGGGATCAATTCAAACAAACAAAAACCTTCATATAAAATGTAGGAAAACTAGTTTACAGTAGGATACAACATATTTCTTAGTTTTGCTCAAAAATAAACATTGTGGGTACTTATTAGAAGGGGCGGTTCTAACAAGTACCCACAATCTATGTTCTGAGCAGATATATGAAGAAATATCAGAATTTTATCTGCATTTTTTATTATCTTTGGTGGTGAAATGTTCAATACATTTGTATATGCGTGTTTTTGTTATGAACAAGTTAATCCATATACAGTAAAATTCCTATATTAAGACCACCTTTGGGACTGTTCAAAAGTGGTCTTAAAGACCACTTTTGAACAGTCCTAAAGGTGTTCCCTGACCAGAGGACATCGTAGGTAGTCAAAACAAAGAAAAATTAAGTGTACCCTTCAACATAAGCTTTTTATAGCAGAATTAGGCCTAATTTCAGGTGGTCTTAATAGCGGAATTTCAATGTATATGCATAGGGCCGCAAACTTGGGATATGGGCCCAGAATGCGGCATCATGGCTGATCACGGAAAACATTGCTTAAAGTACCGGAATTTCTGGGTATATGTCCCGGTTCAGGCATATGTTGCAGCCTACACCCTGAGATAGTCGGCCCACCGGTGCTGTCAGTGGTTCATTAGGCATTATAAAACCTTTCATGAACGAACATATATAGAAATATGTGTGGTTATATGTTTACATGTATGTATTTTTCATATGGCGCCGTTATAATTCAGTGGCATTTCATATTTTTCGCACGTTAATGTGTAGCAATATCGCAAAACGCTATCAAGCCAACCGTCGCGACAACACAACAAGTCCATGTAATGAGCACCCCGGCAAACCCCAGTTCATACAGAGAAAACTTGGGTTTACAGGGGTATTCGTTATTTTTCTTATGTCTGCTCCAAAACAAGGGTTATGGGTACCCGTTTTCGTACTCAAATGTGTTGCAATGTCGAAAAATGATACCAAACGCAACGAGTCCGTGTTAAAATCTATATTTTGAGCCTAAATAAATGTTGTGTATCCCACTTTCTCCTATAGGAAGTGGGGTTTACTTGAGGTGATCATTACATAGACTTGTTAATGCAATGATATGTATATGAGTTTTTTCTTTCTATCTTTTTTTCTAAAAGAATACTCCTTTCATTTCCAGGGGCACAATTTTCAATTGATGACGAAAACAAGCGAACCAGAACAGCATATACGAGAGGACAGCTTCTAGAGCTAGAGAAGGAGTTTCATTTTAATAAATATATATCTAGACCAAGACGTATTGAACTGGCAGCAATGTTGAACTTAACAGAAAGACACATAAAAATATGGTTTCAGAATCGTCGTATGAAGTGGAAGAAAGATGAAGCAAAGCGACGGCCACGCCCTCTGCCTTCAACCGGAAGCGGAAATGGATCAGACACTCCACCAAGTCCATCGACCCCTTCTCTTCCGGAATCTCCTTGTGAAATCCCCATTGACAATAATAACTCAAAGCCTTTGGATTTTGATAAAAACAGAAGCGATTCATCTCTAATAAAACTAGAAAATCAAAAGGAAATCGAAATACAATCAAAAGTGCTGAATGAATCTAAAAAACTTAATCAGGATATTCAAGTTTGATGTTCATGTACACGCAAATGGAACTGTAAAGCAGCTTTATGCATATCTTGCTTCAAATTAAAGCTTGCCAGAAGATTGGGCCATTCTTAAGCACTTTTTTGGGCCATTCATCACGAAAACACGCCTATATAATATTGACCCCCTTGGACCCCACTTTTATAAAGTAAAACTGGGGTTTACAGGGGTAAACTTTATTTGCTTATTTCTGCTCTAAAATATAGATTGTGGGTACTCGTTAGAACCGCCTTGATGAGGCGGTTCTTACGAGTACCAACAATCTATATTTTGAGCAGAAATAAGAAAAATATCACAATCTTTCATCTAAAAAAATCGTTTTTTCTGAGGTAAAGTTTGTAATGTATTTGTATAGGCGTGTTTCGTAATGCTTAGACACATTGATCTTTACCATGCATTGGCCTTACGCAGCAGACGACAAATTGTTGGTACTTTTATTATTATTTTTTTTTTTCAGAAAACAGGATTTGACATCTCATGCAAATTGTCTTCAAAGGAAACAACTTGCATGAAATGTCAAATTCTCTTTTCTTATGGAGGCAATTTGCATGCGATGTCAAATCATGTTTTCTAGAAAAATAAGAAAACAATATTTCAAAAAGTCCGTCTGCAGAAAAAAAATTCCAACGTGCAGAGCGTTAAGAAAACCCTTCCATATAAGATAAGATTTCTTTAATAGGTTTAAAAAGCACCTTTTGTTTTCAAATTAAAATATGTGGTACTCTATTTTAAGATCAAAATATAGATTGCGGGTCGTCGTTAGAACCGCCTCGTTGAGACGGTTCTAACAAGTACCCAAAACACGTGTTTTGCAGCAAAAATAAGGAAACTTGCATATCCTAATAAACCCCGTTCTTTCTATATAAAGTGGAATTTCAAGTAACCAAGGTATTTACTTCATGAAGGCGTCTTATATTGGATGGAAATGGATCAGACACTCCTCCAAGTACAGCAACCCCTTCTCAAAGCCTTCAGATGTCGATTAAACAGAAAGGAATCATCATCTTTAATAAAACTAGAAAATCAAAAGGAAGTCGAAATACAATCATAAGTGCTGAATGAATCTAAGAAACTGAATCAGGATATTCAATTTTGATGTTCATGTACGCACAAATTGAAATACAAAGCAGCTATATGCAATTCTTGCTTCAAATGAAAGCTTGCCAGTAGGTTGGGCCATTCTTAGACACATTCTTTGGTCAACCATAGACACATTAACCTTTACCATGCGCTGGCTTACGCAACAGACGACAAATTGTTGGTACTTTTCTCCTTTTTCCAGAAAACAGGATTTGACGTCTGATGCAAATTGTCTCCAAAGTTAACAATTTGCATGAAATGTCAAATTCGACATTTCATGCAAATTGTCTCCAAGTCTGTTTTCTTATGGAGACAATTTCATTCTTTCTTCCGTTTTCGCCTTAACCCCAGGAGGGGACACAGACGGTATATATTTCATACACTCAAGTTTTGCAGGATGAAAGCCTACACAGTAATCATGTAAATACGGCAGGGTTCTTTAACCTGCACAGGGGATGGTTCTCCCTGCCCAGGGGGCCTCCAGATAACGTACCGATCCGAAGGACGGTGCACTTTATGACATTCATCCCTGCAAATGATGCCAATGGAGCGTGTTCGGACACCTAAATTTTATCACCGCTGCCGGGGATCGAACCCGGGACCTGTAGCATCAGAGGCAAGTGCACTTACCACTGAGCTATCACGCTCCACTTCAATTTGCATGCGATGTGAAATCCTGTTTTCTAGAAAAAAAATATTTCAAAGTGTCATCTACTGAAAAATCACGTGACCAAGCATGCGGAGCGGTAAGAAAATACACCCATGAGATAGGTCTATCTTTCATAGGTTTCAAATGAACATTTTTTTTTTTCATATGAAAATATGTGATACTCTATTTTAAGATCAAAATATAGTTTACGGGTCGTCTTTAGAACCGCCTCGTTTAGGCGGTTCTAGCACATCACGTGAACAAGTCCGTGAGATGAAGAACCCCCTAAACCCCATTTTATATAGAGAAAACTGGGGTTTACGGGGGTATTCATTTTTTTTCTTGTTTCTGCTTCCAAGACATAGCTGTGGGTACTCGTTAGAACCGCCTCAATGAGGCGGTTCTAACAAGCACTCACAACCTATGTTTGGATTATTTATAGGAAAATATCACCGATTTTCGTCAGAAAAAATGGTCATTTTGGAGATGTGAAAAAATGCACTATGCCGCACGGGTGTGTTATCGTAATGAAGTACCCAAAACATGTTTTTGGAGCAAAAATAAGGAAACATGGATATCCTTATAAAACCCTTTTATCTAATATAAAGTGGAGTTACATGTAATAAGGGTAATAGTTCGTCTGTCATTACTGACGGCCCCCGCCCACGGGGTTTGAAGAAATATATGGGCTGCATGATGCTTCCACGCAGAGCTGAATCCGTCCCGCACACTAGTACTGGTAAACCGCTTAGGGGATCTAAGCCTGTCCAGGAACCGTGGTGCGAGGTGAACCGTCCATGCTAATAAACCCTATTGGTTTCATTGGGCGACAGGGCTTGAGATGGCATTTCATCTCAATGTCGGGTAAAAGTCCCACAAAATTGGAAGCAACGTCTCCAAAATGACCTTTACAGTGTTGACGGGGACGTTAAACCTCAAATCAAACAAAAACAAACAAACTGTTATTACTGACAATGTCCAGTCTTAATTACCTGTTGTGTGTTCTAAGGTGGCTGATGAGACCAATTCTAGCTCTGAACTGTCTGTTGCAGATAAAGCAGAAAACAGCTCTGTTGGTGATGACTCAGCTCTGGCTCTGCGCTGTGCCAGTACCTGCTCAGGTTCGCTGATTTTTTTTTGCCTCATATTCACTGGCACCCCTTTTGACGAGGCCTCGCCGCTTTGCTCGGTACTGTGCTATTTGTTCCCACGAGTCTATTACACGGACTTTTTAACTTGATTACGTCTTCTATTGGATCGAAAACATCACGAAAACACGCCTTTAAAAATGCATTGTAAACTTTACCGCCGAAAAAACTAAACTTTTAAGATGAAAAATTGTGTTTTTTTTCTTATTTCTTCTCAGAATATAGATTGTGGGTACTTGTACCCACAATCTATATTTTAGAGCAAAAATAAAAAAAAGGTTTACCCCTGTAAACCCCAGTTTTACTGTATAAAGTGGGATTCAAGGGGGTCAAACTATATAGGCGTGATGGAATACTTGTTAGAATCTCGGTTCTCACGAGAATCTCAGTTCTCACGAGCATCCGTAATCTATGTTTGGATCTTAAACTAGAGGCCCAAGTAAGCCAGAAGCGTTCACCTGGATTAGGTTGATCATGATATATCACACTGTGCACACAATCTATATTTTGAGCAGAAATAAGAATAATATCACACTTTTTTTTTTCATCTTAAATTTTTCATTTTTACGGCGGTAAAATTTACTATGTATTTGTATGGGCGTGTTTTCGTAGTGGTAACATGTGTTTTGCAGCAACAATAAGAAAAAATAATGCATAGCCTGATAAACCCCGTTTCTTTTGAAAACAAAATGGAGTTACCAAGGGTGTACATTACATGGACGTAATAACTTGATGGCGTCTTATCATCATGAAATAAAGATCCCCCTAAACCTCACAAAACTGGGGTTATGGGGGTAAAAAATATTTTTTTTATTTCTGCTCCAAGACATAGGTTTTGGGTACTCGTTAGAACCGCCTCAATGAGGCGGTTCAAACGAGCACCCAAAACCTATGTTTGGAGTATAAATAAGAAAAGTATTACATATTTTCATCAGAAAATTTGCCTTTTCTTAGGTTTGAAAAATGTACTATATCACACGGATGACTGTGCTTGTCGTAGGATAGTATGGATAAGGTTGTCAATAGAATTCTATGATTGCGTAAAATAAAATTTGTTGTATTTTTCCAGACTTGGTAAAATTATTAATCAGGTGTCTATTCCTTCAATAAGCCTTAAGTTTTAAAAACAAGACAGTGACGTTCATGTGTAATGAAACTATCTAGCATGACTCTGACAAAAGCATTTTTTTTTTCATTCTGATGAAATCAAATTATCAGAAAAGGTGCTTTTAACAAACCAGCTGCAATCATATCTCGTGGATGCTCAAAAGAACCGCCTCTAGCAAGGATCCATAAACTATGTTTTTTTAAACAAACATAATGAAGTAATAAGACATAAGGAGAAAATACAAAGTCAACTTTCTTCTACAAATAAGTTCTGAATAGTTACATCTTTTGGAAGCAAAGAATATAGCCAATAAACGAAAATACTAGACTCGGTTTTATTGAGTCTGTTCATTACCAGTACGGAAATGTGCAACACCGGCCACGCCATCTAGCACCGGCTTTAGCAGAACTCTTTTTTCAAAATGATTCTAAATGAACGCAATGGTCCCAAAGGACCAGAAAATATAATCTGCACTATGATGATGTACGGGGAGACTTTTAAGGCCACCACACGGCACAACACCAGCTGCAGTGAAGATAAATAAATTCTGAATAGTTAGATCCTTTGGAAGCAAAAAAAAAAACACCAAATAAACGAAAATAACAGATTCTGTTTTATGAAGTCTGTTCACGACCAGTCCTGAAATGTGCAACACCGGCCACGCCCTCTAGCACCGGATGAATCAGAACTCTATTTTCAAAATGATTCTAAATGAACCCAATGATCCCAAAGGACCAGAAAATATAATCTGCACTATGATGATGTACGGGATGCACAAAGCCGGGATTCCTGGGATGTCGTATCAAACACGATAAATTCCATCGCACTGTACGTATGTGGACTATAACTTAGGTATGGGTAAAGAATAATAATAATAATAATAATCGACCTAACACATTTAGTGCTCGTACAAATCTTCCATGTGACCCTCTTTTCCTGGGTTGGAACCAGTACTAAGCAATGTGAATAAAGTCTCTTGCTAAAGGAAACAACACTTCGCGCTTGCGGGTATCGAACTGCCTACCTCTCGATCTCAAATCCGATGCTTTAACACTGCACCACAGAGCTCCACGGTAAGCGTTTACCACGTTACATGTAACGCAATCGTTTATATGGAGAAAAAAAGCTTTGTTTGGATAAAATTATTTTCCTTATTTTGGCTTTAAACTTAGGATTGTGGGTACTCTTTAGAAGTGTGTTTCTATCGAGCGCCAACAATTTATGTTTGAAAATTGTAACGAAATAAGAAAAATATCACAACAAATGGTCAGTTTCTGAGTTATAAAAGACCGCACCATGGCATACATGTGTTACATCCTAATGTGGACTGGTCGCCAAAGTATTATCAATACGGCAAGGGTTACGTGTACATGTACATGCATATTTAGTAGCAGATATTTTTCACAAACCTGCTTCCTGCTACTTTTAGGTTACTCGAGTGGAAGGTTCATAACCAGCTTACATTATAGCCGGGTCTCCGGCTTCTGAACAGCATCCGTCAATGTTTTCAAGCATCATTTCCTCTGAAATTAGTGGACTGAGTGAAGTGTAATTCGTTGTGACAATAACTATTTCTCTATCATTACTCGCAATGACCATTATTAATCAAATTAGTCTACTGCTGCTGTTTTTGTGTTCTGTGTGGCTGATAAGACCAATCTTACGTAACTTGAAACTGCATGTTGCAGATAGAGCCAGAGGGTCTGTTGGTAATGCTCTTCCTTTGCGCTGTGTGAACGTTTCCTCTCGGCTTTGCTGATTCTTGTTGACTCATATTCACCAGCACCCCTTCTGTTGATGCCTCGATACTTTGTTGGGCCATGTGCAATTTGCTCCAATGACTCTGTTGGTATGTTGAAGTCCTGAAGTCCTTCAAGGAGGCTATGGGGTGTCATTATATCGCTTCTTCTGACCACAATGGGAGCATTTTCCCACTTGTATTTAAGAAATAGATCAGCTCTATCTGTGATTTGTTGAGTAATAAATCACAGTTTGGAGGTCACTTGTAAAGTAGACAAATCACGAGCGCGTAGCGCGCGTGATTTGTCTACTTACAACTGACCGACAAACTGTGATTTATTACTCAACAAATCACAGACTAGAGCTGATCTATTTCGATTCTAACACGCTGAAAATCGGCAATAATGTTGTTGATTCCTTCAAAATCTCACAACTTTTCGCCATTGTTAGAAGAAATCCCGCTAAAATTATCGACTGAAACACATGAATTTATATCCTTTTCTAACGTTTTCGATACGAGAAAATGACGTTACACCGTCTAACGTCAAGAAAATTGACTAGTGACGTCATAAATTAGCGGTTTTAAATGACGTCACTCGTCACGCTCTTCCGAGCTGTGATTTGTTGCAGAATAAAACACAGCCGTTTTCCATTGCCTATATAGGCGCGCTGTGTTAGAATTCTCCGTAGATAATTTCCTTTTGCATAAGTTCCCAGTCATTCTGGTAATATGACCTGTCAAGTTTCATAAGAGTATGTACACTCTGAATAGATGCCAATTTTAGGATTTCCGTGCCTGGTATCCTGCCTCGCCACTTAATCTTTTAAAGTTTAAGTTTTCTAAGACTGCTTGTAAGGAGATGGTTCATCTTTTGTCATGCAGATTGTACACTGCCCAGTTTTCACATGCATATAATAGTGGTGGTGTCTGATCCTTGACGGTCAAATGCAGCACTAGCTTTGGTAACCCAGGCACTGACCATCATCAATGTGCAAAGCTCCCAAGGTAGGTGACCTTATCTACGACTTGCAATCTTTGACCTTTCAATTTGATTGTAGGTCCCTTGGAAGGCTTGGTGGATATTGGCTGATAAACCAACTTGGTCTTTTTTATGCAGATTGTGACTTCATCGCTGTCATAGGAGTCTGACACATGATCCACTTGATCGACACCTTTTTTCATCTCCTTCTGTTGGAGCACCCTTTGCCATGTCATTAGCAAAGAGAAACCCGTCTGTCTGAAACTTGGATTTAGCCTACAACCTTCTAGGGATTAAAAGCTACCATCAAAGCAATGCCTTATAGGTATGTCAATGTCACCATCCTGGAAAGTTTCTGTGAACATGGTAAAACGTCATGGTGAAAACCATTGGCGCTAGTACATAATTATGCTTAACTAATTTCAACAAGGAATGGATCAGAAAAAACGCCATCCATTTAGACCCGTGTAACTGCGCATCATTGCTTTGAACTCGGTCGGACAGCCAAATTTGTCTTTATTCTCCAAATCCCATCACGACAGACTTTGTCAAGTGCTTTGGTAATGTCAACAAAGGTCGAGTACATGTCCACATTCTGAAAACTGCCTTCCTGTAAAGATCGTGTCGATTATGCCTTTGTCCTTCTTGAATCCACATTGGGTTCTGGATGTTCAAGGTGTTCATTATGTCGGCTTAGTCTTGAGGATTCCCATTCAGTTTGCACGGGTGAATAACTGAGTTTTGGGTGAATATTTGAGGTATGATTTCGTTTCTTCATATAATGTGAAATAAAGCGGTCAAAGTCTTTGCAACTAGAGTGTTCCCTGCTTTGTAGAAACCTGCAGTTACTGCATCAGATTATTGAATCTTGTAAGATAAAGACAGGGGTTTTGTTTCATAGACGGTTGGGAACTCGTCAAGCAGCAGATTACTTTCCAACTTTTGTAGTGTGGGCCCCGTCAAGCGATTTTTGTACTTATCGCCTATGCGAGCAGCGAAGGTTCTGGCGAGACTGCGCATCCTTCGCTGCTCGCTCATACAAGCAGTGAATCAAGAGGAACCTTCAGAACGAAAGCCATATCCCTGGGTCCGCTGAATTGCTGGGCATGCGCAGTTAAAAAATGTCATGACGGAATGCTAGAAGACACAAATTTGCTTGGTGGGGCTCAGTCTGTCGATGGCATCATCATTGATAGATGAAGACCAATTAAGGACATAATTGCAGTTTTCACAGTTTTTGACCCATCTTTTCTATATAGCTGCTGAGCCAATCTGAAGACGAGTTCCATCTGCACTGACGCGAGGTGTGGCTTCAGAGCTCTGGAGACCATAAACTGTGTCAAGTCACTATTTAAGTAGATCAAAGATTTTCATTATATCCTTTCTGTCTGCAAAGGACTACGTTTCATCAACCCTGTCTTTCAGCCAGGAGTCTGACACTTCTCCTAGCCTGATGTTAAATGTCTAACACATGTTTGAAAAGGCGGCATCATTAGATATTGACCTGGTATCACTAAAGTAGGCTTTTCAGTGCTATGGTGTATTCCTTGCTTCCAAAGGATAACCCTTGTACAGAACATATTTGTGTTTTTGGTGTTTCCCCTATAATGAGATCCTGGATTTTCCCGTCAATCTCTACAAACTGGTCCTAGGGAATCAATTGTTGTGGTGGAAGTGGTGCCTCTAAGTATGCTGACAATACTTGTGTTCACTCTTTAATTGCATGCCGGTGGACCAGGCCTCAGATTTTATGACGGTTCCAACGGAAAGTCTTCCTGAGAATTAGAGAAAATTTAATTTTATGTCATGTTGGTTGGTGCCGGACGCTCTGTCTCTGGTCGGGCCCATCGGAGTCTAACTGGTGGCTTTCTTTTACTCCAGCATTTCAGTGGTTTCTTGCTGACGAGTCCTCATCGTTGTTTCATATCTGTGGGTGGTTGATTTTTGTGTTCTCAGAGATGTTGCACTGATGAGTTAGGGGGTCTTCATGCGGATTTAACAAAGTGTCTGTCTAAATCGCGACGGAAGTAAGGGCGAGGATTGTGACCGCATAAAATCGATTTAAGCCCCTAGTGGAATTCGTTTCACTGACCGTTCCGATGCGTTTCTTCTGTCGCGATTTATTTTTTGTCATTGTTTGTCTTTGAGCGTGTGCATTGCTTATATTTTTGCTTGGGATAGCCAATTTGCCATTTTGTGGGAAAGTGACTGTCCTTTTGGTTTTCCGCTATTGGTGATTCCATTAGGGTCTAGTTATTTTTCCATTGGTGTCTCTGATGGGAGCTGTGGGTTAATTGTATCGATTACTGATCACTGGCTTCAGTTCTATTTTGTGATCTGTCTGTCAGCCTTTCTTTCGCACTATGATACAGTCTGTGAGACGCAAGGATCTATCCCTGATGTCGTGTTGTGCGTTGGAAGACTTACAAATGCGTTGATGATCAACATTTAATGTTCTGCATCCTTCCTAAAAAGCAATAGGCCATTGCTGATGCATTTTTCTACTCCTTCAGTCACTCCGTCCCAGGTTTGCTTCCAAAGGATAACCTTTTTATAGAACATATTTAACGTCACTACAGCTGGTGTCTGGGAATGTGTGGCGGTCGTAAAAAGTCTCCCTGCCCTACATCATAGTGTACTTTATATTTTCTTGTCCTTTGGGATCATTGATTTCATTCGGGAATTTTGGAAATATTTGAGGGTCACTGCTGAGGCCTAATTGGCCGTAACTAGATAGTCTGGCCCCGAAAAAATGTAAACTTCATATTTTCTAGTTCTGTGGTGTATTTCTTGCTTCGAAAGGACAACCCTTTTATAGAACATATTGGTGGTCTAGCATTGAAGTCCCCTTGTCTGTCCGATCACACAATCCAGATCATCATAGACCTTGTCTTTGACTTCTTCTTGGTTGGTCATTGTAAACGCTTAGTTACTTACAAAAAGTGAGTGCCTCTTACCAGATAAATGAAGTCATCAGGCGGACATTAATTTACTGTGGAAAAATCCTGGGAGTTTGCTAACAAGGTGCGACTAATGGCAAATCCTACTCCCGTTTTACCGCGCTCTTCTTTCGTGCGTCAACACCAAAAGATACAATATACAAAATTGTTTCTACCATAGCTTCTACAGATGAAAACCAACGTGAAGTTTGTTTTGTTTTGGTAAGAGGACTCATTTTTCCGTGCAAAAGTCCCATTCCTTTTTGTTTACTTAAACCCATTATAGAGTATTGCTTTAAATTCCAAAGGGGTCATTGTGTCACTTTCGCAGAGAAAATCATTAAAAAGCAATGATTTAACATCATAAAAAATCACTTTACACACAATTTCTAAAATTTGATGCTTGTTACATTTCTTTGAATACCCGGCTACGAGAAACATGCGACCAAGTATTGACGAAGTTGGGTGCAAATCCTGCATTCAACAGAAGCCCCATAGAAAATCGCAATCGGTAGCGCTGAATGCTACATGAATTTTCTGCGTTATTTTCATCTCGGTTAACGGCAATGGGGGAAACAAAGTGTTAAATATAACAGCACTTCCAAAAGTGCTATATTTTTAATTGAAAGGGAAATAACATGAGAATTTCTCAAATTAAAACCTTTCTTATAATGCAAGATCGTGAGATGTTGTAAAGATAAAGTGTTATTCGATGTTCAGTGGATCTGGTCTTCCATATTAGACACAAAAGAGATTGTCTTGCTCATGCGCAATGCCCATTTTCTTGCAAAATCTTTCTAGACAACTCTGGAGCAGAAAGGTGTGGACAATAGCAAAGTTAAGCATTCTCTAGCTAAACGTCCGATTCACATGCCTACAGCCATCATTAGCTCAATAGCTGCCAGAAACCCAGTGAGTTTCACCCGGAAGTTGGCATAGTTACTTTTTGACTAAAATACTTTTAAAATAGAAGTGGAGGCAATGATCAAGAATCGATACAATCAACCCACAGCTCCCATCAGAGACACCAAAGGGAAAGAAACACAAATATGAAACAACAGACCCTAATGGAAACATCAGTAGCGGAAAGCCAAAAGGATTGTTACTTTCCCACAAAATGACCAAAAGGCTATCGAAAAAAAAATAATATAAGCGACACAAACACACAAAGACAAACCATAACAAAAATAAACCGCGACAGAAGAACCGCCTTGGAACGGTCAGCGGAAACGAATTCCGCTGAGGGGCTTAAATCGATTTTCAGTGATTCTTGAAAAAAGTACCCAATTTTGAATATACCCTGTCGCTAATGTTTGTCCCTTCATGGTGGCTAAACAACGAAGTCTATGGGTGTAAATAAGCCACATAAGCCAAGAGGCTTATTCAGGCGCTTACTTCCAATTCTAAAACCAATGCCTTCTAGTACGATTACTGAGTTAGCACCATTAATATACCAGTGGGGTATGCGTTTTTGCCATGTCACAACAATACGTTGCTTAGGAAACAATTAGCAGAATTTAAAGACTTATTGTATTCGGTGTCTGGACACAATGCCGTAAAAATAGGGTGTCGCTAAAACAGCACTCACCTACCGTAACGAGTCTATATCTGATCAAAGCGTGCAGACAGGAATAATTCTCGGCTTATAACTATGCCTTATATCCCTCCAAAGGAATGTTCTGATAAATAAACCATTAAGTGTTAGATCTTCTTTCGAAATAAACATAATATGAAATCTGAAAGTGGATAATTTATTTGTCACTTCACCGAGCCTCACCTCCGTAACGGTGCTTTCAAAAGGTCAATGGATGGAAAGGAATTGCCATATATTTTGTATAAGATTGTACTGATATGAAACATAATATTGACCATTGGTCCAACAACAACGGTTTGGTTGATAAAAAACAAACTGTCCTCCACCTCCGTAACTTCTCTCCTCCGTAACGTAAAAACCTAAGCCGATATAGGTATCGGAACATCTTTGTGTGTATCGAGTGCTATTTGTGCTAGTAATGTCAAATCACTAAAGCGTAACATTGGATTTCGGCCTAGCTACAGACTGGGGGGAGAAATCTATCGTTACGGAAGAGATGTTACGGAGGTGAGTTAAAATGTTACGGAGGCGAGCAATTTTAGAAGTGAGCGTTACTTATTCTGACAATCAGTGGCCCAACGAAGTGTTGTTTGTTGGCAAAAGCTATGAGTTTAATTTCATAAATATACCCATTGGGTTAGCATTAGACCGTTGGATGAAACAGACACATGGGCTTACAAATATAAACTCTCCTCCGTAACGAGCATGTTTTACTGTCAAAAAATCAAAAACTATTGAAATGGTGTAAGTAAAAGATTGGGCCAAATATTAAAATGTGTAAATAAACCGAAAGAAAACATATCAGTCAAAATTCCATAAGGTTCATTTTTCTACCTTTTTGGTTTCATAATTGGATCATTTTTTCAAGAATCACTGTTTTACGTGGCCACAATCCTCGCCCTTACTGCCGTCGCGATTTAGACAAATAATTTGTTCAGTCCGCGTGAAGGCCTCCTAACTCATCAGTGCAACATCTCCGTGAACACAAATAATCAAACAACCATAGAGATGAAACAACGGTGAGGACCCGACAGCAATAAACCACTGAAGTACTGGCGCAAAAGAAAACCAACATTTAGATTCCGATGGGCCCGACCAGAGACAGAGCATCTGGCACCAACCAACATTACCTTGAATTAGATCTCTCTAATTCTCAATCAGCCTTTACGCTGTAACCGTCATAGAATCTGAGGCCTGACCCACCGGCGTGCAATTAAAGAGGGAAGCAAAGTTGTCAACCGTGATTGGGTTAACTACCGTGCATGCAGTCTGTCGTATAACAAGCCCTTCCTCTGCAACGGAGTCACCTTACAAAGATTACCAGCAAGTCTATACCGATGGTTCCAAAGAAGGAGATAAAGTTGGTTGTACGTATGTTTCTAAAGATACGCACCAAATTTTGCGCCTTCCAGATGGTTCATCCATTTTTACAGCTGAAGCCAAAGCAATAGACCTAGCTTTAGATTTTGTCCGTTCTTCAACAATTCAAAAAACTATTATATTTCCTGATTCACTTTCTGTGCTTAAGTCTTTAGACCATTCATCATCCAAAAATCCTCAAATACAAAACTTGATCGAAAAACATCATGAAATTTCTAAAACACACCAAATCTTGTTTTGTTGGCTTCCGAGCCATATTGGCATTGTAGGCAATGAATATGCTGACAAGATCGCTCAATCTTGATCCGTCTGTTTTTAAAATTCAGTTTTATAATTTTAAACCATTTATCAACAGATACATCTTGTCGGAATAGCTAGGCGAATGGGACTGTGCAATAAATAACAAACTCAATGCCATTAAACCTGTCGTTGGAACAAAATGCTCTCCTCCACAGTTTTCCAGGAAAGAAGATGTAGTATTAACGCGACTTGTGTAGGATGTGATCAGCCATTCACTTTTAAACATATCTTAATTGAGTGTGTAGACTTTTCACAGCCCCGTAATTTATACTTCAAAGCTGGCACTTTGCAACAATTGTTTCAAGATGTACCTGTTGATAATATTATCTTATTCTTAAAAGAAATTTGATTTTTTTTTCATAAGATTTAATTTTGTTTCAGAGTTTTATACATTATCATTCTCACTTTTACAACTTTTAATATCCTCATAATTCTACATAGTTTTTTATCATTAACGGATTGACGCTTATGGCCAACAAAAGGGGTTGGCGCGTCGTAAAACTCGAAAACATCATCATCATCATCATCATCATCATCCTCTGCAACGGAGTCTCACTCAGAACCGCAATCTCCACTTTGTACCGGCCAAGTTATCTACAACCCAAAGATTTCTTCTCTGCGATTGGTCAGAAAACCAGCACTATCTATTAGAGTGGTACTCAGCACTGTCTATTAGAGGGGCCGATTGTCCAAGGTATCTCACCTTCGTCTCTTTGTTTGCTCGACCACTGATTAGTATCCCCGCTGATCGTGGCTATTAGTCAGGGGTTTCGAAGCAGGCAATTGTTTAATGCACATTTTCTTGCCCGTTCCGCATACTAAGGTTGAGAGGAGTGCAATCCCGAAGAGGTCTGTTCAGTCGTTTAGTTCGGCTGCCAACACTGCTTCTTAAGTAAAGTTGTCATACAGAACCAAGTCACCAGTGTTCAGCTTCCAGTGTTGCTTCGCCTCACGCCCTTGGCCTTAGGGCTTTCTGTTTGGCTAGCGCATGTGCGCTTGCTGTGACTGCGTGCTTGATGATTCAAATGACATGCGCTGTGAATTGGATTATAGTGAGGGAGAGACACACAGAGATAACCTTGTTTTCCCGGCCTGACCTCGCTGTATCAAGAGGCAAAACACTGCTCTGTGTCATTTTAGGGTTTCCCGTTTGAAACGTGTTTTGTTTGTTTGTTTGTTTGCATCGGAGTTTAGCGTCCCCGTCAACACTATTTATGTCATTGTGGATACGTTGCTACAAATTTTGTGGGACTTTTACCCTACATTGAGATGAAATGACATCTCAATCTCTGCCGCCCAAAACAAACCAAAGGGTTAATATGTAGGGACGGTCCTACGCGCACCACTTTGTCTGGGCAGGCTTAGACCCCTAGCGGTTTACCAGTTCTCATGTGTGGCCGGTTTTAGCTCTGCGTGGATCTATTTCTTCAAGCCCCGATGGGCGGGGGCGAATAAAATGGGTTAAATCAACTTTTCTAAAGGTAAAATAGACATTCCTTTAATAACGCGACCGCTACGCCTTTGGTATGGTGCAACCGGGATCGAACCCGCGACCTCCGTTCCACCAGCGAGCTATCGCGCCGGTAAACTGGCTAAATCTTCGTTTGGGGACTTTATCCCCACATTGATTCAATATGAAAACACACTACAGGGGAGACAATTCAAACGGATTGGGAGATATTTTGCTCTGAAGTATTATTTACCTTTTTCAAATCAAAAACGAACGCCCGTGTAAAATAGATCAGGAATCGATACAATATCACAGCTCCCATCAGAGACACCAAGGGAAAGAAACACAAACATATAACAACTAGACCCTAATGGAAACATCACTAGCGGAAAGCCAAAAGGACTGTCACTTTCCCACAAAATAGCCAATTGGCTATCCAAAGTAAAATCACATAAGCGATACACACACTCAAAGACAAGCCATAACAAAAATAAACCACGACAGAAGAACCGCCTTGGAACGGTCAGTGAAACGATTTCCATTGGTGTGGGGGGGGGGCATAAATTGATATTACGTGGCCACAAGACCGGTTGTCTTGATCATGTTTGTGGAAATCTGTGTTGTTGTAAGACCTACTATAGAAAGAAAAGAATGATTTACGATATACATTATTTTCTTTATTCTTGGTCAAAAACATAAATAAATTGTGGTTACTCAAGCGTCCTCAAGTCATTTCGTGTCTTTTTGGTCATTTCGTAACCACTTTTATTTTCCGTTAGGTCATTTGTTTATGCATTTTGTCATTTCGTACACGGTCTGGTCATTTCGTATCTACTTGTATCTTATTTTTTTCTGCAAACTGTTTGTGGTAATTTTGGTAACTTTTATACCAAAAGTGTGATTTTCGTATTTGTTTAATGTGAGGTTTAACGTCCCCGTCAACACTATTTAGGTCATTTTGGAGACGTTGCTAAATGAACTCTCAAGCCCTGCCGCCCAATGAAACCGAAAGGCTTACATACACTGGACGGTCTGACTCACATCACTTTGCCTGGGCAGGCTTAGTCCTTCTAAGCGGTTTACCAGTTCTCGTGTATGGTAAGATTCAGCTCTGCGTGGAAGCATCATTTGGTCCAATCTATTTCTCCAAGCCCCGATGGGAGGGGGCGCGCCAAATATGGGATAAACTAGAGCTGTCAGTGAAACTGACTAGGGCCCCGGCAGCGCTATCAGAGGAGTAGGAAAATTTGTGGACGGACAGACAGACAGACAGACGGACGGACAGAGTGATTACTATAGGGCACCCACACTTTCAGTGCGGGGCCCTAATAAATAGATAGTGTTGTATTCTCAATAATGACATTGGAGACCAATATAGGCAGTATAAATTAATTATTGAAATAAATACTTTATAACAGTCTCATCTTATGTCCCACTTTGTCATTTTGTGGAAATGATATATTTTAAGGTCCAGCAAACATAAAACTATTATTCATAAAACACAGAAGATATGACACGTTAAATATAAAAGACCGTGAATATTAATAATAATAATATTCTATATAAATTGTTCTGGTGGGAAGATGTTTTTGCCAGTTTCACGATTTACCTTAAAATAGAGGGCGTCTTCAATATAAAACACATCAGAAGGGAGACAATTCAAACTGACTGGGTAATATTTTGCTCTGAAGTATTATTTACCTTTTTTAAATCAATCAGAAGAGAAGAATGATTTACGATATACATTATTTTCTTTATTCTTGGTCAAAACATAGATAAATTGTGGTTACTCAAGCGTACTCAAGTAATTTCGTATCACTTTGGTCATTTTGTAACCACTTTTATTTTCCATATCCATGTTGTCATTTCGTATACAGACTGGTCATTTTTTTCTTTAGCCTTTTTTCTGCAAAACGTTTTGGGTCATTTCGTACCCAATTTGGGTAGCCTTTATACCAAACGTGTGATTTAGTTGTTTGAATTGAGGTTTAACGTTCACGTCAGTACTATTTAGGTAATTTTGGAGACGTTGCTTCCAATTTTGTGGAACTTTTACCCGACATTCAGATGAAATGATATCTCAAGCCCTGCCGCCAAATGAAGCCAAAAGGCTTATATGCACTGGACGGTCTGACTCACACCACTTTGCCTGGGCAGGCTTAGTCCTTTTAAGCGGTTTACCAGTATTCATGCGTGGTCAGATTCGGCTCTGCGTGGAAGCATCATGCGGCCGAATCTATTTCTCCAAGCCCCGATGGGAGGGGGCGCGCCAAATATGGGTTAAATAGACAGTGTTGTATTCTCAATAATGACATTGGAGACCAATATAGGCAGTATAAATGAATTATTGAAATAACAGTCTCGTCTTATGTCCCACTTTGCCATTTTGTGGAAATGAGATATTTAAAGGTCCAGCCATGATAAAACAATTACATGTATTCATAAAACACAGAAGATATGACACGTTAAATATAAAAGACCGTGAATATTAATAATAATAATATTCTATATAAATTGTTCTGGTGGGAAGATGTTTTTGCCAGTTTCACGATTTACCTTAAAATAGAGGACGTCCATCAGTCATTCCGCCCGTCGGTCCAAAGCCAAAATATGATTTTGCCATTTTTAAAACAGTATTTTTCGACCCTATGATTCTGCCTATTTTCGTCTTGCGCCTGAAATTGAGTACTGGTAAACCGCTAAAAATGTATAAGCCTGCCCAGTAAATATGGCGAGAGTCGGCGGTTTCGTTTTGGTAGTAGGGCTTGAGATGTCATTTCATCTCAATGCTGTGTAAAGTCAAATTAAACCGGAAGCAACGTCTCTAAAATGACCGAAATAGTGTTGTCGGTGACACAAAAACCTCAACACCAACAAGCCTCAGCTAAAGTTTTATTCCCACCAACAATGAGTGTAATAAGGACAAATACAAAGAATAAAATCGGAATGTTTAATCAGCTAACGTAAAGTGATCCAGCATACGCAGTCTACGATAAGACCTGTGCGAAGACTCGGGTCAGCTTACACACACACACACACACACACACACACACACACACACACACACACACACACTAACAGAGAGAGAGAGAGAGAGAGAGAGAGACAGACAGACAGACAGAGAGTTCCATTATGCTACTTTACATATAGCGAGCCTTGAGGCTATCGAAGACCATTGCGATCAGCGAAGTCTTTGATCAGACTGCGCGGAAGCAACCGCACATAGTCTATTGTACGTCTTGTCGTGCGCTGGCTCAAATTATTTTAACTGACATAAGAGAAAAGGGCAGTTCTTTAAATGCTAGCGTTTACCCAAGATCCATTACGAAAACACGCCTATACAAATACATGGAACATTTTACCGCCGAAAAGACGAAAATTTTAAGATTACAAATTATGATAGTTTCCTTATTTCTGCTCAAAATATAGATTGTTGGTACTCGTTAGAACCGCCTCATCGACGCGGTTCTAACCAGTACCCACAGTCTATATTTTAGAGAAGTATTAAGAAAAATAAGGTTTACCCCTGTTAACCCCAGTTTTACTATATGGGCCCCGTCAAGCGATTTTGGTGCTTATCGCCTATGCGAGCAGCGAAGGTTCAGGCGAGCCTGCGCATCCCCGCAGTCTCGCCAGAACCTTCGCTGCTCACTCATACAAGCAGTGAGTCAAGGGGAACATTCAGACAGAAAGCCATATCCCTGGCTCCTCTGAGTGGCTGGGCATGCGCAGTTAAAATTTGTCATGACGGAGTGCTCGAAGACACAAATTCGATTGGCGGGGCTCAATATTATAAAAGTGGGGTTAAAGGGGGCCAAATTAGATGGGCGTGTTTTGCGTGATGTTTTGCGTGCAGCTAGCTCAAGGTTTCCTCTAAATGTCTGAGAGCAACAAAAGCTCTGGCGAGACTGTGCATGCGCAGTCTTGCCTGAGCCTTTGCTGGTCGTCTAGGCAATAACGACCCTTTTCTCATGCACCTGCCCAGGGAAATTAATGTGTACATGCTGTATCAGTAAGCTTTTTCTCAATGGTATGCAATAATTCAAAACTATTCACTCGGACGACATGTCGAGAATTACTAGCTATGTCTCCTAGTTCAGTGACGTCTACTTTAGGTCCAACGCCGATTGAAAATACCTCTGCGGTGCGGTGCAGAAGATGGGCCTCGGCCTTGGTCTTATCGGGCGAATCTGAACGCCCGTCAGTTATGACAACTACCATTTTTGTAGCGTTGCTGCGAGCTCCGGTATGTGGTAGGAAGCTTTCCAGTCTTACAAAGTTCAGAGCTTTTGCTGTGTTCGTTCCTGCACCAATATAGCTGGTATTTCTTATGGCATAGAGGACGTCGTGTCTTGAATGGTATGTATTGAAATAAAATTGATTTTTTACGTCGGTTGAGAAGGTGACCAGACTAAACTGGACATTCTGTGGTCCAATTTTAAATTGTACGGCGAAGCGGTAGACGAAGTCTAGCGCCTTCTGGAAATTATCCGGCCCCTCGCTGTCAGAAGAATCCAACACAAAAACGATGTCAGCTGGCTTTTGTCCACATTCTAGAAAAGTAAAAATACGGTTTAACTTCAGAATCTCGAAAATCCAATTACGAATACACGCCTATACAAATACATTTTAACCTTTATCGCTGAATAATTGAAAGTTTTAATATGAAAAAGTGTGATGCTTTTCTTATTTCTGCTCAAAATATAGATTGTGGGTACTCGTTAGAACCGCCTCATCGATTACCCACAATCTATATTTTAGGGCAGAAATAACGAAAATATGGTTTACCCCTGTAAACCCCAGCCCCTTTAAACCCAGTTTTACTATATAAAAATGGGTTTAAATCGATCAAAGTTATAAAGGTGTGTTTTCATGATGCACCGAGCTAAGGAAAATTGTTCTAGACCAGGGTAGTTCGAGCCACTGAGGTTTAAAGTTAGCGCAAGGTCAAGTGACATGATAGGAATGACTTGAAAGATCGATCTTGTATAAAATAAAGATTTGCTAACTGTTGGTTTCTTTTGCTCCAGCATTTCAGTGGTTTCTTGCTGTCGAGTCCTCCCCGTTGTTTCATCTCTGTGGTTGTTTGATTTTTGTGTTCTCGGAGATGTTGCACTGATGCGTTACATGTAGGAGACCTTCAGGGAGACTGAACAAATTATTTGTCTAAATCGCGACGGAAGTAAGGTCGGGGATTGCGGCCGTGTAAAATCGAATTAACCCCCACAGTGGAACTCGTTTCACTGACCGTTCCAAGGCGGTTCTTCTGTCGCGGTTATTTTTGTTATGGTTTGTTTTTGAGAGTGTATATCACATATATTGTTTTGCTTTGGATAGCCAATTGGACATTTTGTTGGAAAGTAACTGTCCTTTTGGCTTTCCGCTATTGATGTTTCCACTAGGGTCTAGTTATTTCATGCTTTTGTTTCTTTCCCTTTGTTGTCTCTGAGGGGAGCTGTGGGTTAATTGTATCAATTTCTGATCGTTGCCTTCACTCCTTTTTTAGTTAAGGAATTGAATAAAAAAATCATGAAAACCTAGATGTATGTGTACGTAAAGAAAGTGGGATAGCTAGGGACATACAGAATTTAAAAATAAAACGCATGCTGAAAACTATAATAGACCGGTTACAGATAATATAAAATCATAATAACCCTTACGACAGGTTTAACCGTGGAATACTACAAACTGTGTAAAATTTAAACTTAAGTGACTACCCTTTCAAGAGTATTTTTAGAAAAAGCTGAGCGACTGGGATAGGAAACAAACATAACCTCGGTACTGAGATAAAAAAAATGACATTAAATTCATATATGCAAATGTTAAAAAAACTAAACCATATTAAAACCAATGGTTACGGGTCCATGCATTACGCAAACACGCCTATACAAATACATTGCCACTTTTATCGCCGAAAATATGAAAATTTTATGATGAAAAATTGTGATATTTTTCTTATTTCTGCTCAAAATATAGATTGTGGGCACTCGTTAGAACCGCCTCATCGAGGCGGTTCTAACGAGTACCCACAATCTATACTTTAGACCAGAAATAAGAAAAAATAAGGTATACCCCAGGAAACCCCAGTTTTACTGTATAAAAGTGGGGTTCAAGGGGGTCAAAATTATATAGGCGTGTTTTCGTGATGAAAAAGTGGGTCAATGCAAAAGGCACTTACCTGGCTTTGTGGTTGTAGTGGGTGTGGTCGGTGTCGTTGTCATGGTAGTTGTTGATGTTGTTGTCGACGTTGTTGTAGTAAACCTATTTTCTGATAAAGCAATGGTAAACCAAGGATTCGTTAAAACATTTTTTCAAACTCAGGAAGTGAGGACTACTTGTCATACAAACTGAAAGTCTAAGTATTCACTAAATCATATAGGCAGTAAGTAGTAGATCCTTTATAGATTCGATCCTCACTAGGATGACACTTAAACAAGAAAAGATATGACACAAAGTGCCATATCAAGTGACTCGATTGTGATTGCATTGCACTATTTTGGAAAGGAACAGGCAATGCAATCTTTTTATTCAACCGTTCAGATATAAACTTATAAACTAGAACTATCTGACCGTGTCGACATGAAAACTGAATTTGCAGTATTACATTCAACATGACCGGTGTTGAATTTAACAGTGTAACAGAGTTGAATTCGACAATGACTGATCAATGGGCACAGCCTTAGGGATATAACAAACCGACAAGCGCAATCAACAAAGAGACTGGTCTTCTTTATATAATTATGTACTTAGCACCCTCCTTTTCAACACCAAGAACAACAGGAGTCCATTAATTCCGAGCGTGTTTATATATTATTATTATTATTATTTTTATTATTATTATTATTATTATTATTATTATTATTATTATTATTAACTCAATCATAGTTTTCTATATTTATTATTATTACTGATGAATTTTCAGCAAGTGTTTATTCATTTTTTCCAAAACATATATTACAATAATAATAATAATAACAATAATAATCAAAATCATAATACTTGTTGTAAAAGAAGCAGTGGCAGTTGAAGTAATGGTGGAAATAGTAGTAAGTATAAATATTATAATCATCGTTTGGATTATTGAAATTATTATTATCATTATTGTTATTGCAGTAGTAGCAGAAGTAGTGGGGGTAGTAATAAGTGTAGTATTGTTTGTTTGATATGAGATTTAACGTCCCCGACAACACTATTTAGGTCATTTTGGAGACGCTGCTTCCAATTGTGGGGGTTTTACCCTGCATTGAAATGAAATGATATCGCAAGTCTTGCCGTCCAATGAAACCAATACATGAATAGGGTCTATATGCATGGACGGTCCGACTCGCGCCACTTTGCCTGAGCAGGATAGAAGTAAGAGTTGTATTTAGAGTATTTATATTATTATTATTATTATTATTATTATTATTATTATTATTATTATTATTGTTGTTTTTATACCCACTTTTTCGAAGAAAAATCGGGTATATCGTTTTCGTACCGGAGTTGAGTGGGCGTCAGTCCGTCTGTCCGTCCGTCCGTCTGCCTGTCCGTCATGTTTCTTGTAAATGGATCTCCTCTGCAACCACTGAAGTTACACTTTTGAAACTGTGCACGTGGTACTATTTGAGTTACACTTCTGAAACTTTGCTTATTGGATGGCCCTTGAAATATAGAATAAATTGGGCTACTTTTGGGATGACCTTGACCTCTACATGACCCCAAGGTCAAGGTCAAAAAGTATGATTGTGTCCTATCTTCTAAACAATTGGAGTTACACTTCTGAAACTTTGCTTGTTGGATGGCCCTTGTAATATAGAATATATTAGGCTACTTTTGGTGTGACCTCGACCTCAATATGACCGAAGGTCAAAGGTAAAAAGTATTATTTTGCCACATCTTCTAAGCTAATGGAGCTACACTTCTGAAACTTTGCTTATTGGATGGCCCTTGGAATATAGAATAAGTTGGGCTACTTTTGGTGTGACCTTGACCTCAACCTGACCCCAAGGTCAAAGGTCAAAAAGTATGACTTTGCCATATCTTCTAAACTATAGGAGTTACACTTCTGAAACTTTGCTTATCAGTTAGAATGTTCTTTGCAACTTTTTTAACTTACATGTAGTTTTGGCTAGCTAATACATAGTCATTAGTGTTATTAATAGATCAAAGCACTGAGAGTGCTGATGGAGCGTAGCTTTGATAATTTAATTCAGGCTCATATTGATCCAATGAACATAGCTGTTTGAAGCTATTCTGGGCCAGATGTCGTGTTAAAGCAACAAGACCAATATTGAAATTAACTCACGCTAAGGTGTAGACCCCGCAACAATCATCACGAAAACACGCCTGTACAAATACATTGTCATTTGCCAAAAAAAAAAAAAAAATGGAAATTTTAAGATACAAAATTGTGATATTTTCTTATCTCTGCTCAAAACATTGATTGCGGGGACTTGATTGAACCGCCTTGGCGAGGCAGTTTTATCAAGAACCCACAATCAATGTTTTTGAGCAATACAGCAACCATGCAGTTCAACAGTTTACTTGAAGATTTCTGCTGAGCTATAGTTCGTGCAATAACTGCGGCTTGCGCAATTGTTTGGCGGCTTTAAAGTTATTTTATGGAATCAGTTTTTGAAAAATTACCTTTGGGAGGTTATTTATCTTGCATTAGACATTCTTCTTGGTTACGACTTGATTGTGAAAAATTACCATACTTTTCCCAGCAGTTTATAAGTTATACATCCGCAATCAGTCTTTAAAAATTGCCTCGGTGAGGCTGTTTATAAAGCTATCTGGCATTAGACAATACCATTAGCTTGATCTTGTCAATTTACATCTGCATGCAAAACATTATAAAAATATACCCGTCGGGTTGAAAGTTATAAGACCGTGTCAGTGGGTGAATTTTTTACCTTGCCGAGGCTAAAATAAAGAAATTGGGCATTCAGGAATCGCGTTGGTTAGATCTGTACATTATCTCTCTGCATGCTAACAGTTGTCAAAAATATTCCATGTAGATTAGAAGTTACACTTCGAAATAATTTTTCAGTTTGCCTAGGCGAGGCCGTTTGTAAAGTAATTTGGCATAAGACAATTTTGCGGGTTATGTATTGTCAATATCAACCTGTATGCCGAAAATGATCAAAGCCGGGTTTAGATGTTATACTCTGTATTCATTTTTTATATTATTTTGCCTCGGCGAGGCCATTCATAAAGTAATCTTGCATAAAACAGCCTCACGGGTTAGGTATTGTCAATATCAACCCGAATGCCAAAAATGATCGGAATATTCAGAGAGGTTTGAACATTATACTCTGTTAACATTTTTCTAAATATATATTGCATCGGTGAGGCCATTTATGTAGTGATCTTGCATACGACAGTTTCTTGGGTTAGTTATTGTCAATATCAATCCATAGGAATATTTGAAGAGGTTTAGACATTATACTCCGTTATTATTATATAAAAATAAATTGCCTCGACGAGGCCATTTATGAAATGATCTGGCATTAAGGCATTTTCTTTGGTTAGATATTGTCAATACAGCACAGTACACAGTCTTTTACCGGAAACCAACAACTGCCCTTCTTGGATCAGCGAAAGGGATAGAATCACCGTGGAACAGATTTCACGATCAATCTCCTGGAAAGAATGTTGCCGAACCCGGTAGGTATCGAACTTGCGTCTGAGCTGAAAATTTGCTTTATTTATGGTCACGTGCCTAGGACGCAGACAGGTCGCTTTAAAAAAGTAACACCCCCCCCCCACACACACACACACACACGCACTTACACATTAACCCATACTCTGAGTATATGTCTAGCAGCCTTTTTAGGGACAAACATAGCAGACCCAAATCAGACACTACAACAAGTGGCGTCTCATCTGTGTCTAAACTGCAAAATTTACTCCTTTCAATATAAGCCTTGACGTGCACCTGTCCAAACTCATTCCAACTGTCTTATTTTGGTAATACATTATCGACCCACACTGCGTACTTTTAACCCATTTTTAACGAATGGAATCCTCAACAGCTTATATCAGTATGGGATGAGTTCATTTTAAAATCAGGGATGTCAGGTTGTGGCTTCCACGAAATATTTGGCAAAAAATGGCTGAACCTTTTTTTGTAAGTATGCAGTGAAGGGCATAATGAGACTCCGCGTTGTGTGTAATCTGATCTGGGTTTGTCCTGTTTGCAAGTTGCCAGGTTTGGGATTTTATGGTACAAATGGGCTGTAAACTGGGTTATATGAACTGAACTATAAAACGATTAGACTGCTACACAGTTCATCTATTAAAAATATTCATCTATTCCGTTTGAAATAGGTGGTCTGTGAAGCAGTCTATAAGAAGATACCGCATGGCGTAATAATCTACTACGTTAACACGGGGTACTATATTCTCAGGTCATATGCATTAACACCGAAAGTAGTGCCGAAATCACTTCTCATCTCACTGGAGCTACGCTGCAACAGCTACGCTCCAAAAAAGCGGGTATTTGCGATGGTATACCATCGACTGCAGATCTAGTTATTATTATTATTATTATTATTATTATTATTATTATTATTATTATGTACATTCCAACAAACAATAGTTTTTTTTTTATCAAATTTCGTTTTCATCATTTAAAAATGCTCTTGTACAGCCCTTATAAATCCGAATTTATGTTTTTTACATTATTTTGACAATATTTCAACCAACAACCTTCAATTGAATTGTTAGAAAAATACAATTATTACTGTCAAGAAACACAGCATTATCTGATTATTATGGATGACTTTTAACCTTATGAACTTCATTTGAAACAAATGAGAAACATAATAAAACGATATCGTATGGACAGCTATATCTGTTTTTTTTTTTGTTTTTTTTTTTTTTTTTTTGTGACTAAAGTGCTCGTAGCAGTTTATACGTCTTCTAAGTGAGCATATCCAGAGTAAGCTCACAAAAAATATACAAGTTGGAAAGATGAAAAAAGCTTCCCATACAAAGTGTCCACTAAGTCTCTTACGCAACCGTATAACAGGTATATGAAAGTTGTTTTATTTAAAGACTGTCTTTAAATTTAAAGGCTGTCTGTAAATTTTAACACTTATTTGTCTGTAAATTTAAAGACTAACACTGAGTAACACAAAGGAAAATCATGAAAATGATGTAACACGAAAAAATCGCATTCTCATACGCAGCCTCAGTCTTCATCTCATTAATAAAAGGTGCGTTGCTATAGACTGCGTGTATTTTATTGTCTTTTAACATCGTTTTAATGATAGAAATAATTAAGAAATAAAACAACAGAGTTCCTTCCCTTAGACCACAAATGCAGTGAAAGTTCGCAGTAAGGGAGGAAATATCTGTCAAAGGTCGAACATAAGATGAGTTTCGTACTGACGTCATTTCGTTTTCGGACATTTTTCTGTTGTAGTCGTAGTCCGTCTGAAACTTTCATCAATTTTAGTTGTCAGAAAAACTGTGTGTCGAAGCGAGTGGTCGGTATATTGACAAACTGATAAAATCGTTATACACATTCATTCCTGAGTTCATTTTACATATGAATCTTATTACAAAACTGATTTTCTGAGAACTCTTCAATTATGGTGGAAGGAATTTAATTAAGGGCATATGCTAGGAAATACTTCCTACATTGAAAACTGTTTAAGAGTCTGTATATGTTCAGCATCATATACTGGCTCACCACATATGAAATAAAAACCATATGTCATCGTGTTGAATCTTAAGTAATCTGAACAAGAAGGAAATCACTCCAACCTGTTTTCCCAGAAATATCAGAAAACAACCATGTTATTAACTAGCATGTCAAAAATGACTTTTGCCTAGCTTTTAAACGTTTATTTCAGTCAGAATGATATATCAAAAGATAATGCTGCCTAATTTAAGCCATTTTTCAAGCTCAGAATTTTTTTTGGGCAAAACCAATTTTGCCATCGACCAAAATATTTTTAAAAATAATTCATTGTCTGCAATATTTTGGACCATACAGAAAAAGTGCTACATTGAAAGTTTCATAAAACAAGATTTTTTTCTCTAGGGGCTGTTTTCAGAGAATAGAACATTAAAAGAAAACTAGGAGTCACCGTGCTAATTTCTGTTTTTTTCTAAACAAACCGTTCCCCTACCCCCAGATAAAATACATGGAAAAAGTACATATAAATTCTATGAAGATGGTGAATCACTGAGAGAAAACTTGTATTTTACTTGTAAATAGTAGCTGGTCCTAATATGAATTACAACACATCGTTTAAGTAAGCCTGTAGCCATTTAGGCTGATCAGATCTTCAGTAAATGCCGAAAAATTAAAATTTTCAAAAGTCGCAATGTTACAGTTTTCGTGAAGTTTCTCGCCAAGATGAACATGTTCAGTAATGAAATGAACCCAAAACAATATCAGTTCCACAAATTTCAACCATTTCCTTACCCAAGAACGATAAAATGTTGGCTCTGGCATAACTTTCATTTTTGATGACCATACAAAAATGGCGAATTCGTAGCATTTGTCTTTAAATAGAGACAATTATACAATTTGCAGTTACAAATAAGTAAATATTCCATATTCCATAGATAACGGCCAAATTGCTATAAACAGCAAAGTGCGATTTTTCCGTTTTACACCATTTTCATTATTTTATTTGTGCCAGTCTTTAAATTTACAGACTAAAAGTCTTTAAATTTAGAGACAGTCTTTAAACTTAAAGTAGAAGTAAAACACAGATCAGGAATCGATACAATTAACTTACTCCACTCATCAAAGACACCAAAGGGAAAGAAACACAATTATGAAGCGACCAGACCATAATGGAAACCTAAACAAAGGAAGGCCATAAGGACAGTTACTTTCCCACAAAATGGCCATATGGCCATCCAAAATAAAAAGACACAAGTGATACACACAGTAAATAACAAACAGGAACATAAATAAACCGCCACAGAAGAACCGCCCTGGAACGGTCAGTGGAAAGATTTCCACTGGGGGGCTTAAATCGATTTTACGTGGCCACAATCCTCGCCCTTACTTCTGTCGCGATTTAGACAAATAATTTGTTCAGTCCGCATGAAGGCCTCCTAACTCATCAGTGCAACATCTCCGTGAACACAAATAATCAAAGAACCACAGAGGTGAGACAACGGTAAGGACTCGCCAGCAAAAAAACACTGAAGACAGTCTTTAAATAAAACAACTTTCTTACACCTGATCTTTTTTATGGTACTCGAGTATGTAAAATAATCAAAGTCAATATTTATGCTATTAATCAAAATGTCATGTGCAACCTTTTCTTGCTGAACAGCTAGAAGATCATGTAAAACCTTCATGTACGAATTGCTGCACTTGTGTGAAGAAAATGTGTAAGAACTGCCGTGTTGAAGTCTCAAACTCTAATAGTAGTGACATATGAACAGTTTTGGCCAATCAACAGTTTCGATTCACAAAAAAAACTATATCGATCAGCTAAGAGCGTTAAACAATCGACCCAAAGTAAGCTTTCTACATGACTGTCGCTGACCATTTACAAAATACAGGTACAGCGCTAATTCTGTAGTTTTGAGGTCAGATGGTTATCTGAAAAACATGTATGCTGGGCATGGTGCACCGGAAAACAGTGTAGACGTAAATCAGACGCCACAGAACGTAGCGTCTGATAAGAGTCTACAATGTTTGCTTTAAAATACTGGGGCCAGTTGTTCAAAGCATTGTTAGCTTAACGAGCTCGTTAGTGGTCATATTGTTAACTCTTCTAGCAAGTACAATATCGAAACTTTTGGTATTTTTGCTGAAAAAATGTGATCCATTTCAGCATATTTGCCATATTTAATGATCAGAGTTTTAACGATACGTTAACTAACGACGTCGTTAGTTTTGAACAACTGGCCCCAGGTATTTAAGGGTCAAACAAAACAGTCCCCAGTCAAGATCATTTCCCCTGCGAAACTCGATCTACCATTTGCCCTGGTGAACGGTTGAAATATTGTTGAGCACACAAACCATGAATAAAAAGCCTCTTATTTTGGTTTAAACTTTATTTTGATTACTTCATGTACGGGAATTCAAAAAAGACAAAATACACATGATCCAGGATCTGATATTATTCCATTAGCTTGTGTGAAGGCCATCCTTTTATTTTTATTTTAAGGCCCTTTCAAGATTATTTCATTTTTATTCTGCCAGTCATTCATTAAAGGTAGACGAATATCGAAGACCCAGGAGAAAATTCACGTGGCATTTCATTGCATATCTTGTCTCACATAGACGGTATTCGACTGGAGACATTTCGTGGAGCACGACTGAGCTCCGCCCATGATGCGCAGTGGAAAATCGTGCTCCACGTTTTTGTACCAGTCAAATGTGATCCGTGCTTCCAGCTTGATGCCTAAAGCAAGAAAATGAAAACCTAATGTGACTGTTTTATATTTTAGCATTCTTGTACGTCCCTCGGTTGTACAGAAAGCAATGAACCTATACAGTGTTGACAGGGACGTTAAACCTCGAATCAAACAAACAAACAGAAAACAAATTATCAAATATATTCGTATATATGCTCTATATTGCTTGAATTCAATGACTCATATCGACGAATCTCGTGGCGCAGTGGATAAAACTACTAAATGTTCAATTTTGCACCGCAAGGGGGCGTGAGTTCAAGTCACAGTGGATGTTTATTTCTTTCTTCCTTTTCTTTTATTTAAGCATATTTACTGCTATTATCACTTGCACGTTTGTAGATTTTTTGTCAAAACTGAAAAAAAAAATGTGTTTTAAAATGATATTTAATTCATTCTGATTAGTTCGCCGTCTTTTTAGCTCCTTTTTAGGGGCAACAACAGCAAACTGAAATTTTATTGTTTTGTGAAACAGAAGCACTAAAATGAGATTTCTTGTTTAGTGATTCATAGGGACACTTTCTGGTTGTCTTTTAATTGTTGTAATCTGTTGGGCTCTTTTGAAGAGAAATCGACATTTGGGTCAAATAGTGTGTTATTAAAATTTCACTTGCCTTCATTCAACTTAGGACACCATAGGCGAGGTACGTTGTCTTCTGACAACCCTATTTTATCCCCTCGCAACAACGTTGTGACGGGGATATAGCATCGGTACCTTGCGTCCATGTGTGTGTTTGTGTGTGTGTGTTAGTGTATGTGTCCGTCCGGAACCTTGTGAACACGATAGCAGACACAGTTTTCATCGTAGAAGCTTCCAGCCTTCCACAAATGTTTCCCATGGAAAGACGACGACCCTTATAGGAGTTTTTTCGTGACGCACTTCCGCTTCTAAAAATAGAACGGGAAAAGCCCTGGCCGACAACGTCGTATATGCTTCAAGGCAGTTGGAATTACAGCATAAAATTAACTTTTGGCGAATTCTAATGTAAGATAATGGGACAAACACCGATATGCTACCAGGTGTGAAATTTCGCATTACGAAAAATGCCTATACAAATATATTATCAATTTTTCGGGGGAAAAAATGGAAAATTTAAGATGAAAAATTGTGATATTTTTTTTTTATTTCTGCTCGAAACATAGATTGCGGGGACTCGATAGAACCGCCCCTACGCGATAAAGATTTTTATTTATTTGTCCGTTTTTGTTTTTTTAACATTTAATCATTTTGTGCATTAAGTACAGGCGGTTCTATCGAGTACCAACAATCTATGTTTTGAGGCGGTTCTATCGAGTACCCACAAACAGGAATAAGAAAAATAATGTTTACCCCTGTAAAACCCAGTTTTGCTATATAAAAGTTGGGTTTGAGGGGGTCAAAATCGCATAGGCGTGTTTTTCATGATGGCAAATCCCAAGTCTTATGTTTCAATTAACTGCTCTTCCAGATATATTGTACAAACGATCCAACAGGGTCCTCTCTCTCTCTCTCTCTCTCTCTCTCTCTCTCTCTCTCTCTCTCTCTCTCTCTCTCTCTGAGTGTGCCATGGCCTACATGTTGCTCTCTCTCTCTCTCTCTCTCTCTCTCTCTCTCTCTCTCTCTCTCTCTCTCTCTCTCTCTTAGCGTACCAACACTTGGCGAGCGTAGGTAAATGTAAATTACAGTTCCACGTCAACCGACATGTAACGTGTCAACAACGTCGTGTCTACATCAAACAAACATTAAAGCGATGCACTGAATTTGACTTTGCAACGTCGATGAAACGTCAGAACGTTGCGTTGGCGATAATACGGCGTTGCTTAATAAGATGTCATTTGCCTAGAGCTCGGACCCATCAATACTCAGTGGGATTTGAACATTAAATTCAAAACAAACATAGAACACCCTTTCAGTGCATGAGAATGAAACACTCCTTCGCAAGTGCAAGATTTTACAGTAAAATCAGGTAGATCAACCTGCCCAGCCCTTACATTACCAGGAACCCCAAAACGGGTATCCTGGCAAACAGTACAGGCCCAGATCAGACGCCGCAGAACGCGGCGTCTGATCAGGGCCTACACTATTTGCAAAAGTCAAGCCAATTTCCAAACAAATTTTGAAGAAAACACAACCTGACACGCCTAAATTTTGAAATGGACTCCTGCTATATATAAGGAGGAAGATTCCATTATTTGGTAAAAAAAAAGGGTTAATGGCTTATTAGCTAAGCTCCACAATATCTTCTTGGATACACGGATCAGTCAAACCTCTCTCATCTCCACGGTCACGTGACATTGACGTGAGTTGGAGTGGGTGTTGACGGCATGACGTCGAGTCAACGTTGACTCGACGACCGTCTTTCAGTCCACTCATTAGCTTTTTTTTTCGACTGTCAGTATGTTTATTTTTCTGTCTGTTCGTCCGTACGTCTGTAAGTCATTTATTCATTCAGTCGGTCGGTCTGTCGTCTGTCAGTTTGTCAGTCAAACCTCTCTCTCTCTCTCTCTCTCTCTCTCTCTCTCTCTCTCTCTCTCTCTCTCTCTCTCAACGGCCATTTGACGTTGAAGTGAGTTGAAGTTGGTGTCGACGGCATGACGTCGAACCAACGTTGACTCAACGCCCGTCTGTCAGTCCACTCATTAGTTGTTTTCTACTATCAGTATCAGTTTATTTTTCTGTCTAACTGTCCGTCCGTTCATCTGTTAGTCAGTCATTCGGTCAGACGGTCTGTATGTCGTCTGTCTGTCTACTGTCAGTTTCTCAGTCAAACCTCTCTCTCTCTCTCTCTCTCTCTCTCTCTCTCTCTCTCTCTCTCTCTCTCTCTCTCTGTACATGATGTTTGCTAGAAATAAAATATTGTTTAAACAAAAACAAACGTTATCTGTCCACAAGTATCTTCAATTTATTAAAACTGCACTTCTAGACAGATCGTTGGACATTTTTATAATTGCACATGTAGACAGATCGTTGGACACTTTTCACAATAGATAATAGTTAGATAGAGAGATTAGATAGATAGATAGATAGATAGATAGATAGATAGATAGATAGATAGATAGATAGATAGATAGATAGATAGATAGATAGATAGATAGATAGATAGAAGTTCTGTCCGTATGTGATAGCTATACTTGGATAGCGAATAACGAAAAGTTACGTAAAACCCTATTTTGTAAGTAAGCTTTCGTAAGCCATTGACATGGGTCATTCACGAAGAGATTTTCGTCAATAACAAACGGATCCAGGATAAATGAATTTCAGTAATAAAAGCAAAATATCATTCTTTTCTTCTCGAGGCAATATTTAAATGTAAACGGGTACATTTTCTCTCAAAATGTCTGAATATTGTTGGCATTTTAAGTTCCGCCAATACATTTGAATAGCGATGGTCGTTTCAATTGACGGCCAGTGCTTTGCGCATGCGCAAAAATGACGTCATAAACGGAATCTCTAAAACCTCCTATTGATTTTCAAGGTCAAGGGTAAAAGGTAAAGGCTACAATGGCCTTGACATTAAAAACCTTGTGCACAGAATAGAAGACAAATAGATCATCCTAGAATCTTCAATCCTTCCACAAATGTTCCCCATTGAAAGACAATGAACCCTATTTCTTTTCAAGGTCAAAGGTCAAGGTCACAATGAACTTGACCTTAAAAACCTTGTGAACACGATTAAAGACACATTTATCATCATAGAAGCCTCAAACCCTCCATAAATATTCCCCTTGGAAAGACGATGAACGCTATTGATCTTCAAGGTCAAGGTTCAAAGGTCAAGGTCACTATGAACTTGACCTTAAAAACCTTATTAACAGGATAGAAGACACAGTTATCAGCGTAGAAGCTTCAAATCTTCCACACATTTTCCCCATGGAAAGACGATGAACCTTATTGATTTTCAAGGTCAAGGGGCGGAGATCAAGGTCAGAATGGACTTGACCTTTAAACCTTATGAACAGGATAGAATGCACAGTTATCATCGTAGAAGCTTCAAACCTTCTACAAATGTTCCCCATGAAGAGACGATGAACCGTATTGACTTTCAAGGTCAATGGTCAGAGGTTAAGGTCACAATGGACTTGACCTTAAAAATCTTATGAACAGGACAGAATATACAGCTATCATTGTAGAAGCTACAAACCTTCATGTCGGTGAATGGTATGCTGTTGCGAGGGGATGCTACGCTTGCGTTGCCTTGTTCAAGTTGTTCTGTCGAGATTATTTCACTTGTATCTAACCAATCGTTAACCACAGGTTGGCGAAAATCGAAGCCGGCATCCCCGGAGAAAAACCACCCGACCTCCGGTTGGCGTCTCACATGTGACCCTAGCCAGTTTCGAAACACAGCCGTGAGAGAGCTATGATTAACAGTCAAAAGGCAAAGAGGCACCTCCAAGCCAATCATTTATAATCAGATAGATCCGAGCTGTGTCTTAGCTCCATATTAACTGCAAATGACAAGCACAATAAATAGCTTAAGTTTATAAAACTTGTATTATGGTTACTTTCTAAAATTGCCTCGCGGCCTCGGGCCAATGCAGCAGACCTCGGACCTGTACCTGGGTCAATGCGAAATTACTTGATCAATGACATTATAAGCCAGTTACTTATATTTTTATCTCTTTCCAAACCAAAGTATGTCTTGTTACAATGACCTCCAATGTTTATTATAGATACATATAATTTGATTTATAGATATCTATTATAAAATTATAGATATATCGTAAAATTATAGATATCTCGAAATTGTATTAAATAGTAAAATGGCACGCCATATACTTTTCTATGTTCAGCCATATTAATTCAGTCACGTGACTGATTTCACGCTCTTTTTGAAACGTGGTCGTTGTGCTCCACGAAATTGTTCGAAATTTCACGAATCTCCCAGTCGAACAAAAAACATGCTCCACGCTTCAGTTCGTGGACCACGAAATCACCAGTCGAATACCGCCATAGTATGGCTTGAGCTCACTATGGTGAGAGGCCTAATAAATAAATAAAATATGAATAAATAAATAAATACTCACTTGCACATATTCCTTTCACAACTTGCTCATGAATAGAGTCGAGTTGGCTGAAGTCTTGAACTTGATAAACATGTCTGTAGTCGGTGGCTATGTCACGTAGCTCCTGTGAATCAACGTGACTTCCTATACCAATGGCGTAACTTTCAATACCTCTCCTGGAAAGTCATAGGCTATAATTACTTCAGCGGAAGATACTGATTTAACCAGAGCCAAAATCCTATTCTAAAGACGGACAGATACATCTTATAGTAGTCGCAAATAAGATTGACTAGGCGGAGCTATCGTTTGTCCCTGCCTTTGGAACGTTCTATTTGCACAAAGGTAAACCAAGTAACCCGAATGTGTGAATTCACCTGTAACACAAACAACGCTGTGGTGCATATGGCCATTTGGTCCGCTTGAAGAAAGCATGCGAAAGGCACTAAACCGAATCTTCTGGTGGACTCACCAAATTTGACATATATTGACAACACCTGTATAGCTCAGCCTAGTCAATTTTATCTGCGACTACTTTTTTATATACCATACAACAAAATCACATGCGAGAAGCCGAGTTAGCAGATCTTTCACAAACAGATGACAACTCGGTTAGCTTTAGAACTAAATGATTTGGAACTATCTTACATGTGAGTGTTCATGTATTATTGAATTTATTAAATGGGTTGAGTAAATGGATAAAATGCGAGGTTTCGCCGAGCATTTTATCGCTTTTCCTCAACGAGTTTAATAAATTCACTAATACATGTGCACGAATGCAAGATTCTGTTAATCATATGACATTTAAAACGAATCTTTTTCACGGCTGTTTTACAAATTTGTCAATATTCCGCCATAAGTAAACGCGACGTCGTTAAGGACGTCGTACATGTAACGTTACGGAGCATATCTAACTAATTTGCATATTTAATCCACCAGTGGATTATCGAATTTATTGCATGACGATATAACACTCTCAAACGCGACATCATATGATAAATTTGTTTAAATGAAAACATTTAAAAATTGAACAGCTCCGAACATAAAACTAAAATTCATTTGCTGCATTTAACATCGACGTCTACTCTTGTAATAAGACAGATTTTCTCGTGACAGTGTTGAATTGGACGACACCAAGCAAAAAGGACTTTTCGAAATAATGCGTCCAGCGAAGACTAAGATCATTCTGCGGATCCACGCAGTCTGATCAGTCTTCACTGTGCCCTATGTGGCTGTCCTTTGACCAAAGCCTCTTCATACAGTATGATAACGTTTTTGAGTCTGCGCTGAACGCATTTTATGCTTGGTACGTCTCGTGTTATCACCTATGCATGTGTTGTGCTGCTCGTCGAGTTTGATCTGGCTCTGTTGACCGTCCGTCAGTAAGAACAATCACCGCCTTATTGGCGTTCCACCTGGCACCGTGTCTTCTGTCCGATATAACACGTGAGGCTATATTTAGACCAGCATGAGTGTACGTCTCACCGTCTCTGAAAATAAAGTCCACACATTTAAGGGATTGTTGGGAAATAGAACTGCGGTTTTATGATCGGTATTTACGGAACCCGGGAAGGGACATGATTTTTTTTTATTTTGTAAGTTGTGCGCACAAGAAAATATCTTGTGCGGACAAGATATTATCTTGTGCAGACAAGATATTATCTTGTGCAGACAACATATTATCTTGTGCCGACAAGATATAATCTTGTGCGGACAAGATAATATCTTGTCCGCAAAACATATCTTGTCCGCACAAGATATTATCTTGTGCGGACAACATATTATCTTGTGCAGACAAGATATTATCTTGTCCACACAAGAAATTAAGTTCTGCGAACAAGATATTATCTTGTCCGCACAACATAATATCTTGCCTGCACAACATAGACCTTGTCCGCACAAGATATTATCATGTCCGCACAAAGATAATATCTTGTCCGCACAAGATAATATCTTGTCCGCACAACTTCCCAAGATCTATGTTGTGCAAACAAGATAATATGTTGTGCGAACAAGATAATATCTTGTGCGCACAAGATATTATGTTGTGCAAACAAGATCCCATCTTGTCCGCACAAGATAATATCTTGACCGCACAAGATAATATGTTGTCCGAACAAGATAATATCTTGTCCGCTCAAGATATTATCTTGTTCGCACAACATAATAAAAATATAAAAATCATGTCCCTTCCCGGGTTCCGTAGTTTTTCGCATCAGCGGTGTCATAAAGCGGAATATGCGACCGTGACTTGAAACCGACGATTTAAAAAAAAATATTGAAATTTTCAGTACATTTCCCATTTGAATGCACTTATTTACTTGTTTTGTTAAAAAAAAAGTTCTGTTTACGTCATATGCAAATATTTAACGGTTCTAAGGGCATTTACACAAAACATCTTTAGTAAACTATCGGGAAGCAATGTTGTTTATACCTCAATATTTACATTCTCAGTGCATTAACAGAAAACCCCTATAGTTAACTACTGGGAAGCAATGTTGTTCATACTTCAATATTTACACTCTCAGTGTATTTACAGAAAACCCCTATAGTTAACTACTTGGAAGCAATGTTGTTCATACCTCAATATTTGCATTCTCAGTGTATTTACAGAAAATCCCTATAGTTAACTACTGGGAAGCAATGATGTTCGTACTTCAATATTTGCATTCTCAGTGTATTTACAGAAAACCCCTATAGTTAACTCCTGGGAAGCAATGAGGTTCATACTTCAATATTTGCATTCTCAGTGCATTAACAGAAAACCCCTATAGTTAACTACTGGGAAGCAATGATGTTCAGTCTTCAATATTTACATTCTCAGTGCATTTACAGAAAACCCCTATAGTTAACTACTGGGAAGCAATGATGTTCATACTTCAATATTTGCATTCTCAGTGTATTTACAGAAAACCCCTATAATTAACAACTTGGAAGCAATAATGTTCATATCTCAATATTTGCATTCTCGGTGTATTTACAGAAAACCCCTATAGGTAACTACTGGGAAGTAATGATGTTCATACTTCAATATTTGCACTCTCAGTGTATTTACATAATACCCCTATAGTTAACTACTGGGAAGCAATGATGTTCATACTTCAATATTTACATTCTCAGTGCATTTACAGAAAACCCCTATAATTAACTACTGGGAAGCAATGATGTTCATACTTCAATATTTACACTCTCAGTGCATTTACAGAAAATCCCTATAGTTAACTACCTGGAAGCAATGTTGTTCATACTTCAATATTTACACTCTCAGTGCATTTACAGAAAACCCCTATAGTTAACTACTGGGAAGCAATGATGTTCATACTTCAATATTTGCATTCTCAGTGCATTTACAGAAACCCCCTATAGTTAACTACTGGGAAGCAACGATGTTCATACTTCAATATTTGCATTCTCAGTGCATTTACAGAAATCCCCTATAGTTAACTACTGGGAAGCAATGATGTTCATACTTCAATATTTACACTCTCAGTGTATTTACAGAAAACTCCTATAGTTAACTACTGGGAAGCAATGATGTTCATTCTTCAATATTTACATTCTCAGTGCATTTACAGAAAACCCCAATAGTTAACTACCGGGAAGCAATGTTGTTCATACCTCAATATTTACATTCTCAGTGCATTTACAGAAAATCTATGTGGTCAACTACTGGGGAGCAACGTTGTTTATACTTCTTTTCTTCTTTTGTTTTAAACAAGAGCTTTTTCGTTACATGATGTATGGGAAATAATGTAAATATAAGTAATATAGGTTATTTATTAATTGACAATCTAGTATTGATAGGAGGTCATCCGTATTTACACCAAGTCAACTAATATTAACCTGAGGTCAAGTGAGGTCAAAAATCAATATTTACATTTCCCGTGTAAAGCCTTATGTAAACCTATAGAAAACAGTGTAGTTTATACTTCCATGAACGCATCGAGCGACATGATTTTCAGTGACTTCAGTCTAAACCATTGTTCTCTACGGGCGTTGGTGACGTCAACGCTCTTCCACTCTTTGTAGAAAAACAGCTTGTAAGTCTTTTTCAACTTTAAAAGTTTGCCCTATAAGCATTTTCGCCCAGTGATGAGGGGCATAGAATGTAAACATAAAAAAATAAACTTATTTTTTATGAAAGTATGAACGACAGCGGGTCGCTAGCAAAGTTTAGATGAACCCCTTCGGGTTCAATTAATTTGCGCGCGACACACTGCGTTCATACTTCCATGAACAGCAGAAAAATAAAATTCATTTCTTAAATAATCATGTATTTTAATTGTGTCAGTTAATAAATTTATCATTAGTCAAAGAATTTGGTTCGGTCTCGGGCCAATACAGCAGACCTCGGACCTGTTACTGGGCCAAAACCAAATTCCTTGTTTAATAGAATTTTAATATTTAACGTTCATCGAAATATGAACAACTTATTACAATGATCTTTTATTATGGGCGTACATGCCTGTACGTTTATTCTCTTTATTGTAGTAACACACTATAATCATTGTCTACATAATACCGTTATACGGGCGTTTTGGCGTCATTAAATTGTACATTCCGGCTTAGCTTAAACACCGTTTGTTAGTATACAGAAATATCACGCAATATTTAAACGCAGTTGATACTCGCAAGAACCGATTCAATGGGGTACTACTTGCTACGTCGGAAAATAGACGTGCATTCCAAACTTTTATCAGATTCGTTTCAAAACGGAGGAATCACAAAGCTCCTTGTGGAAATGTATCTGTCCGAAAGCTAACGTGGAGTATGCCACTACATGACTCGTTTTTTTTTGTTTGTTTGTTTTGTTTGTTTGTTTGTTTGCTTCTGTTAGCCATCACGAAAACACGCCTATACAAATGCAATGTAAATGTTACCGCCGAAAAAGCGAACATTTTAAGATGAAATATTGTGATATTTTTCTTATTTCTGCTCAAAATATAGATTGTTGGTACTCGTAAGAACCGCCTCATCGTGGCGGTTCTAACGAGTACCAACAATCTGTATTTTAGAGCAGAAATAAAAATAAGGTTTACCCCTGTAAAAGGGGGTCAAAATTATATAGGCGTGATTTCGTGATGTCTGCAAAGTGAAAATACCTATAAGGGACCTGTTGAACAGCTTGCATCAAGGACGAAGCATCGCTGTACGAATTGAAATAAATTTCAGTCGTGGCTCCAGTGAAGAACGTTACCCAGGCGACCTGTGTGGCATCAGACCCTATAGAGAATTCGTTGATTACCAAGTTTACAAAGTCTAACTGTTTGTGGAAATTAGAAGGCCCTTCACTCCCAGAACTGTCGAGTACAAACACAATATCGGTATAGTCGGCGTTACAGACTGAAAGGGAACAGTACACTTCATGTTTATCATATGACGTCGATAAGCAGACGATAACGCCGTTTATTACATTTCTAACAATGAATTACCTATTTTTCTCGGTGAAAGAAAAACCGATACTCGTTCAACAGCGTGTTTTACTTGGAAGCCTAAGAACACTTGTGAATTATTTTACCGTATTCGATCAAAAAAAACCAAATAAACTCTATGCAATGAAAAGCGTATAACCACGGATTAAGTAATGTCATAACTACGTCCATGCCAACCATGCATTTTTTGGGAAAAAAAAGTCAAATTTAAAGACAATAAAATCCAATTTTAAGTGGTCATATGATAAACAGAATCTTACACTCGTGGTCATTTTATATGAAAATTATGAAACTCGTCGAAAGCTCGGTTCATAAATTCCATATGAAATGACCACTCGTGTAAGAGCCTCTATACATGAAGTACCTTATAAACATTATTATACAGAGGACAGTGGCTTTTGCATGTATACTTCATTTTTGTAATTTCATAGACAGTGAATGCACGTGTACACGCAATCTATGTTAGGAGCAAAAATATATAAAATATATACATAAAAATTAATCAGAGAAATGCGTTTCTAAGAGACAGGAAAAGATATAATTATCTAACATGGGTTTAATTTATCCTGATGAATCGGTCTGTCAGTAATTTGATGTTTGGTTTGTCCGTTTTTTTTTTAATGAAGCCTTCCGTATTTTTATTGTCCGAACTTAAAACAAAATTTCATTGCTGTTTATCTGTTTCCAAGTTCACATTTAAATGAAATTAGAGACAATGTCACCGGGCAATATTTGACTGGTTCTCAGTTTTCCCAGAAGGACAGCAGAACATTAGAACCAGCAATTTTGTTTCATCGGCAGTGATGCGTTTTTGTTGTTGTTGTTTTGTTGTTGTTGTTGTTGTTGTTGTTTTTTTTACAAGGGCGTAAGGTCTAAAGTGACAGCAACCATTGTGACCGTAGTTCGAGACCATTCAACTTCTACCCGTTGCCTCCGCTTTGATAAGATGCTAGAAACTATCGTAGAAATCCCCCTTAACACCTTTGCCCCATGCCTTTCCGATCTCGCAAACTTTGCAGACAGTTCAATTATGTAACAATAATACGCTTTCTACTAAAATCAGCTTAACCAGTCGTTTCCACATTTTTTTAAAACCGTCTGACACACAGACGGTTTACGGTATTTGTTAAATACGAGGGCGAGTCAATAAAAAACATGCCTAACTTATTTCTTGGTGATACATGGACGAACGCTGTTCCAGTGCCATTGGCCCAGAACTGAAGAAGCCAGGGTCCTTGTCTCCGACCCACTCCTCAACTGTTGATTGGACCAGAGCTATGTCCGGACAATAGGCGGGTTGCGGTATTAGTTCGTACCCATTCCGCTCATTAGCATCCATTGCAATTTTGCAAGTGTGGACTTTTGCATTGTCCTGTTGGAGCAGAATCCCTTTCGGCGTTTTGCACGGATCGCAATTCTTAGTTGGTCGAGCAGATTTGCATAATACGCACATGTTATTGTACTTTTCTTAGCTCAAAGGTCCAGCATAATAACGCCTTGTTCGCCCCAAAATACAGTTGCCATCACCTTTCCAGCAGATGGTTGCGTTTCGCACTTCTTTGGCCATTGAGACCCCGGCCCTACCCACTGGCGACTTTGAGTTTAATTCTCTGGTTCATGGTCTTATCTACAGCCACCAGACGTGAAAGAAAATCATCTTCCTTTGACTTAAACCGCTTCAACAAATGGCTGCATACTGATGCGCTGGTTGTCAATTGCTCGTCGAGGTTTTGGGACCCTACGGACTGTTCGCCTGCGCATACCCAAGCGATTATGTAAAGTTGTTGAAACGTTACCATGTTAAATGATATTACATTCGCAATTCTTCCACCTTAAATCGCCTATCAGAGTACACCAAATCCCAGACTTTGTTACACATTTGTTCATCGGTGGCATCTGATGGGCGTCTGGTCAAATGGAATGGGACTGGGTTACTTATTGACTTGCTCTCGTATATAGAGGTTCATGTATTATTGAATTTATTCATTGCAAGGCTTTGTCGAGCTTTTTATCACTTTTCCTCAACGAGTTCAATAAATTCAATAATACATGAGCACGAATACAAGATTCTATTTATCATACGACATTTGATTCACGATTTTGTACAAAATCCAATAGTAAACGCGACTTCGTTAAGGACGTCGCATGTGAAACGTTACGGGACTCATCTAGCTAATTTGCATATACATGGTATTATTACGTTCTCAGACGCGATGTCATAAACGCGGCTATGATGGCTGAAGTGCTCATCTTATTCAGAATTTTCACTGGACCCTTTAAGACTTAATTACACCCCTGCGTTTGAATGGCGGACAATTCTGTCTTGGCCATTGTTGACGTACATGATCTTACATGAGCGTTCATGTATTATTGAATTTATTAAACGTGTTGAGGAAAAGGGATAAAATGCGAGGCTTCGTCGAGCATTTTATGCCTTTTCCTCAACGAGTTTAAAAAAGTCAATAATACATGAGCACGAATGCAAGATTCTATTTATCACATGACATAAAACGTAGTTTATTCAAGATTTGTTGACAAAGATGTCAATATTCCGTCATTAGTAAATGTGACGTCATTAATGACGTCGTGTATATAACATTAAGAGGTTTTTCTTATTAATTTGCATATTTAATCCACGGAATTTATTACATGGCGTAATTAAACTCTCAGACGCGACACCATATGGGCCCCGTCAAGCGATTTTGGTACTTATCGCCTATGCGAGCAGCGAAGGTACAAGCAGTGAATCAAGAGGAACCTTCAGACAAAAAGCCATATCCCTGGCCCCTCTGAATGGCTGGGCATGCGCAGTTAAAATTTGTCATGACGGAATGCTCGAAGATCGCTTGGCGGGGCTCATATGATAAAAAACGAGTCATTAACTGACTGGCAAATAGTGAAGATCAAGATGTGACGGCTTGTAATAAGCCGCTTCATCTACACTGTTTGCACAGGTACACATATCTTCAGGGTTGAAAGGGCAAGGGTTAAAACTCAAACAGCGCCGTCGACAGGTTGATGATCTATGCAGGTAAGCACACTTAGATTATGGCAGATCATGCTGCGGATTTTGGATAGATAATTTGTTAATCGACCCAAAGTAACTAAGCACAGTAGCTTTTCGTTGCTGATGTCCATGCGACTATCACTGATTTTGTATGAAATGCAGATTACGGTTTATTTATTGCAGTGCTAATTCTTTTCTTTTAAGGAGAATGGGAACACCTGGCGGATTTTTTTTGGCCATTTTTTAAAGGAAGATAACCTTCAGGACTTCCTGTTCGCTTTTCTATAAATCCTGCCCCTCGAAAAAAGTGGTCAACTCTTAAAGGAAAGAAATTGCATTTCAGGAGCAAATTCTTTCCTTTAAGAGTTGACCACTTTTGACATGGGTGACAAAATACTTTTGCAGGAGTTGCCGCCCCTGAATGTGTTCCCATTCCCATTAAAGACTCAGTTGGCTAGCTCGTGTGCGGGGACATTTGCAAACCTGGTAGACCCAGATCAAACGTGGCGTCTGATCAGAGTCTTCACTGTTTGATAAAAACGGGAATTTAAAGGTTAAACGAGGCAGTCTTAGTCTCCGTTCAGGACCATTTTCCCAGCCTTCACTAAGAGACAATCGATCCTCAAGTGCTGTTAGTATTTTGTTTTTTTTTTTTTTCTTGCATCTCATCCGGCACAATTCTAAATTACTTACTGCTACACGTGGTCTCTGTGAGCTCGTCTGTAATAGTCTGTAGTTGGTCGAAGTTGGCCACTTGGAATGTATGATTTGAATCTGTAGCTATGATAGTCAGTTCCCGTGCGTCAACACGACTTCCTATACCAATAGCAATCGCCGTCAGCATTGGGATCGTCTGAAATAAATTCGAAATGTGTGCGGGGTGACTGGGTGAGCCGAAGGTCTCGGTAGCTTGGGTCACTGGGGCGTCCAACTGATATCGGATTACAGTTGGACAAGGCCTGCTGTTACAACATGTAATTGTGCGTGTGTGTGTGGGGGGGGGGGGGGAGGGGGGTATTGTTATTTCCTCCAATTCTACACTTTCATTCATTTTCGCCTTTTTCCCCTGTCCTTCAGTTTTATCTCATTACTACACAAAATGACACACAAGGATTGACGTGTCGTTACATCCCAAACAATCAACATATAATATGTGGTCTCTTTGTCCACAGACTGTAATAACTGTGCTGGCACACAACATTACAGCCATGTTATAGGTCAATACATCAGTTTACGCTGAAAAATATTGTAACCGTTTTGATTTTTCTTGAATCAGCTGGAAGGAGACAAGAACAGTAAAATGCTTATATTAAGACCACGTTTTGGACTGTTAAAAAGTGGTCTTAAGGCCCAAAGGTGGTCTCATTCTAGAGGACTCTGTGTGCGGGAAACATAAAGAAAGAAAGATCAGCTGAAATCATTAAAATATACTTTAAACAGAATTTGTCTTCATTTTAGCTGTTACCTCCGTGGTGTAGTGGTTATGCTACTCGCCTTGTAAACCAGGTATCGAAGGATCGATCCCGGGCTTCTCAAGACTTTCGTATGAGTCTTTATACCGGGGTCCCGTCTCTGTATGACCTTAGCTGTTGGTGAGATGTAAAGCTCAAAAACACTCACGGATTGTTACATGGTTGTATTGGAGAACATCTGTCAACTTTCTTATTTGTTCTCAAAACAGAGATTGTCGGCGCTCGTTAGAACCGTCTCCGTATTGCGATTCTAAAGTGTTCCTACAGGTACAATCTTTGTATGACGGTGTAGAGACAAAGAAAATAATTCTTACCCTAGTAAACATGAAGTTGCGTTTTCATTGATGTCCTTTACACGGACTTATTAATAGTATGCAATCTGCTTTAGTTAACAAGAGTAATGTTCCCTGTTTGCCTAAGCAAATTAGTGAAGCACAGTTAAAACACATTTATTTCCCTTGCCACTTACTGATCTTAATGAGTTGATTTTGCGAATTTACTTCGGTGGAAACGTAGGTTGGGCCATACACGCCTAGGAAGCGATTTACACATTTCTCATTTTTATGAAAAATTATATCAGTGTTTAGTCTTGAATGTAGTCAACATAAAAAATACTTATAATAGAAACTTGTGAACACAGAATGATACGCATTAATGGTATGAAATTGCAATTCTGTGCATTTCGCATCAATTTCTCTGATAATTAGATAGCAGTATACCACTGAAAATCTGAAACACATTATTCAAAGTTTTTCGAAAAAAAGATATCATCTTGAAGGGCAAAGACTGAATTTTAATGTAAACACTTATAATTTTCTGCCATTTTCCAGGAAAAAAAAAAGAGAAATTAATTGTAGTGGCTGCATACATTTTAGTGCATTTTGTCAGGTAGCAGTATCGACCTAGGTGTCAAATAAATCGACAACTGAGGGTTTTGAGGATAATTTTGACATGTGCGTTTTGTTGTGGGTCAGTCGGAAAGCTGCATGTCACAAAACCATTGGTAGAACAGAAACCAAATACATGGGAGTTTCCCTACAGATTATACCAGTGCGTTTGAGCAGTACACATGCATGCAAAGTCGTTTTCGCATCTTTGCGATGGAATAAACCACGTTGGGTGTGAAAGTCTTTCGTGCCGAAAGACGTGAAAACCTTTCTCCCTTTTTCTGTAGCTGACGTGAACGTGAAAGTCGTCCTCATTTATTTTTTTCTGAAGCTGACTTCTTTGTTGTTGTTGTTTTAGGTTTCACGTCCCCGTCAATAATATTTAGGACCTTTTGGAGACGTTGCTTCCAATTTTGTGGGACTTTCGACCGACCCTAAGATGGAATGACATCTCAAGCGCTTCCACCAAAGCAAACCAAATGGGTTTATATGCAGGGACGGTCCGACTCACAACGCTCTGTGTCAGACTTATGAACGGGAACACGCTATACTTCTTACCCCAATCACATAAACACGTCCCTATGAGGAACATTTCGCTATATAAAACACCCTTGTAACCCCACTTTATAAATCCAGGTTTACAATAGTATGCATTACATATGTCACATGACCATGAAAATTTGTTCTAGACAGGGATAGTTCGAGTCAGTGATGGTTATTCATAGCACAAAGAAAGAACCCATTCCGAAAACACGTCGTTCCAAATATAATTATATTTCCAGTGTAAAGTCTAATGTAAACATATTCACCATATTTGCATTATTTGCTGGCTTCCAGCTTGCACATTGTCAATATTGGAAAAACAGGTAACCAGACCCCCCTGACCTTTCAAGGTCAGGGGTCTGGTTACCTGTTTTTCCAACACTAATAACCTTCAGACTAGGAACCCGCAGATAATGCAAATAAGGTGAGTAGAAAACAATGTAGTTCAAACTTCCGTGAACGCATCGAGTCATTTGATTTTCAGTGACGTCAAGTGACTTCATTCACAACAGTGGTTCTCTACGGGCGCCGGTGACGTCAATGCTGCCCCGATCTTTGTAGAAAAAAGAGTGTAAATGTTTTTCAGTTTTAAAAGTTTGCCCCATAAGTATTTTAGCCCAGTGATGAGGTGCAAAAAATGTAAATTTAAAAATAAACTTAATATTTCTGCGTTTCATGAAAGTATGAACGACAGCAGGTCGCTAGCAAAGTTTTCATGAACCCCTTTGGGTTCATTTAATTTGCACGCGCCCTACTGCGTTCATACTTTCATGAACAGCAGAAAAATAAATTTCATTTCTTAATTGAAGATTTCTTAATTTAAAAATGTCTGTAAATTTAAAGACTTTTAAGTCCGTAGATTTAAAGACTAACATAAGGAAAAGCATGAAAATGATGTAACACGTAAAAATCGCATTCTCATACGCAGCGTCAGTCTTTATCTCAATGCTAAAGACTGCATGTACATGTATTTTATTGATAATTAAGAAGAAAAAAAAAACACAGTTCCTTCCCTTTGACCACAATGCGGTGAAACTCCGCGGTCGAATTTAAGTTGAGTTTCTTACTGACATCATTTCGTTTTCGGACATTTTGCTGTTTTAGGCAGTCTGAAACTTTCATCAGTTTTAGTTGTCGTGGAAACGAGTGGTCAGTATGTTGACAAAATGATAAAAGCGCTATACACTTTCATTTCTTAGCTCATTTTACAGATGAATACTATTATAAACCTGTTTTTTCTGTATGGCTGAAGGAATTTAATTAAGTAATGCAAACTAAGTTTGAAGTACGCATGATTAAATATTCCACAGATATCGAACCAAATTACTATAAATAGCAAAGTGCAATTTTTCCGTTTTACACTATTTTCATGATTTTATTTATGTCATTCTTTAAATTTACAGACTAAAAAGTCTTTAAATTTACAGACAGACAGTCTTTAAATTAATAGACTGTCTTTAAATAAAACAACTTTCTTAGACATGATAATGTTCAAGATAACGAAAGCCAACTAACAAATTACCCTTCCGTTTGCCAGACGACGTTGAATTCAACCCCTCTTGACCCTCATTACGAAAACACCCCAATACAGATACATTGTAGACTTAACCTCCGAAAAATCGAAATTTTTTAGATAAAAATTATGATATTTTTCTTATTTATGCTCAAAATATAGATTGTGTGTACCCACAATCTATATTTTAGAACAGAAAAAAATAAGGTTTACCGCTGAAAACCCAAGTTTTACTATAAACAAGAGGGCCCACAGGGCCCTGGTTCGCTCACCTGTGTGTCACTGTCTTGAGTACATTCTAGTTTTAGCTATGGTGGCCATCTTGTTCATCAGCAGAGTGATTTTAGCTTATTTGGTAGGGAGTAACCTAGGCAACATTCCTGTGAAGTTTGGATCAAATTGGCCTTAGGGTTTAGGAGAGGTTCAAATTTGAGTCAAATTTACAAGCTTTTTCTATTTTAGCTCCGGTGGCCATTTAGTTCATCGGAGTAGGATTGTTTTAGCCTTTTTGGTAGAGTGTCATCTAAGCAATATTACTTCGTAGTTTGAATGAAATTGGCCCAAGGGTACAGAAGGAATTGTTGTTTGAAGATTTTTTTTATTTTTAGCTCTGGCAGCCATCTTGTTCATTGGAGTGGAATGAGTTTTAACTATTTTGGTAGGGAGTCACCTAGGCAACATTCCTGTGAAGTTTTAAATCCAAATGGCCCAAAAATTATGACAAAATAACCTACTGATCTACTTTTTGATTTGACATGACCCATATTCGAACTTAACTGAGATATTGTCCAGATGATCATTCTGAGCAAGTTTTATGATGATTTGAATAAAACTGTGGCCTCTTAGAGTGTTCAAAACGTTTTTCTTTGATTTGACCTGCTGACCTACTTTTTGACCTGACATGACCCATATGTGAGCTTGACCCACATATTGTAAAGATGATCATTCTGAGCAAGTTTGATGATGATCGAACCAAAACTTGGGTCTCTAGTGTGTCCACAAGGTTTTTCAACACTCTGACCTACTGACCTACTGACTGACCAGATATGACCCATATTCGAAATTAACTGAGATATTGTCAAATGATCATTTTGAGCAAGTTTGATGATGATCAGATGAAAACTGTGGCCTCTAGTGTGTTCAGAGGGTTTTTCTATGTTTTTATCTACTGACCTACTTTTTGGACTGACATGACCCATATTCGAACTTGACTCAGATATTGTCAAGATGATCATTCTGGGCAAGTTTTATGATGATCAGACCTAAACTGTGGCCTCTAGTGTGTTCAGAAGGTTTTCTTTCTATGATTTGACCTACTGACCTATTTTTGACCTGACATAACCCATATTCAAACTTGACCGAGATATTGTCAAGACTATCATTCTGAGCAAGTTTGATGATGATTGGACCAAAACTGTGGCCTCTAGTGTGTTCACAATGTCTTTCTCTGATTTGACCTACTGACTTACTTTTTGACCTGTCATGACCCATATTCAAATGTGGACAAGATATTATCAAGATGATCATTCTGAGCAAGTTTGATGATGATCGGACCCAAACTGTGGTCTCTAGTGTGTTCACAAGGTTTTTCTCTGATTTTAACTATTGGCCTACTTTTTTAACCGACATGACCCATATTCAAACTTGACTCAGATATTGTCAAGATGATCATTCTGGGCAAGTTCGATGATGATTGGACCAAAACTGTGGCCTCTAGAGTGTTCACAAGGTTTTTCTATGATTTGACCTACTGACCTACTTTTTAATCCGACATGACCCATATTCTAACGTGACCAAGATATTATGAAGATGATCATTTTGAGCAAGTTTGATGATGGTTGGACATAAATTGTGGCCTCTAGTGTGTTCAGTAGGTTTTTATACGATTTGACCTACTGACCTACTTTTTGACCCGACAACACCCATATTCGAACTTGACTGAGATATTGTCAAGATGATCATTCTGGACAAGTTTGATGATGATCGGACCAAAACTGTGGCCTCTAGGGCCTTCACAAGGTTTTTTCTGATTTGACCTACTTTTTGACCCGACATGACCCTTATTCGAACTTGAGATATTTTGTAGTGGTACAAAATGTGTGCAAGTTTAGTTAACATCAAATCATAAATGAAACGGCTATCATGCAGACAAGACCAAAATAGGCAATTTTTGCCCTTTGTGGGGCCGTAACTCCGTAACACATGATGGGATATGGCTGGTTCAAAAAAGGAACCCAGATCTCATGGTGGTACAAGTTGTGTGCAAGTCTGGTTAAAATCAAATCATAAATGAAGATGCTATCGTGCGGACAAGACCAAAATAGGCAATTTTTGCCCTTTCAGGGGCCGTAACTCCGTAACACATGATGGCATATGGCTGGTTCAAGAAAGGAACCTAGATCACATGGTGGTACAAGTTGTGTGCAAGTCTGGTTAAAATCAAATCATAAATGAAAATGCTATCGTGCGGACAAGGCCAAAATAGGCAATTTTTGCCCTTTCAGGGGCTGTGACTCCGTAACATATGATGGGATATGGCTGGTTCAAGAAAGGAACCCAGATCTCATGGTGGTACAAGTTGTGTGCAAGTCTGGTTAAAATCAAATCATAAATGAAGATGCTATCATGCGGACAAGACCAAAATATGCAATATTTGCCCTTTCAGGGGCCGTAACTCCGTAACACATGATGGGATATGGCTGGTTCAAGAAAGGAACCCAGATCTCATGGTGGTACACGTTGTGTGCAAGTCTGGTTAAAATCAAATCATAAATGAAGATGCTATCATGCGGACAAGAAATTGTTTACGCACGCACGGACGCACGCACGCACGGACGGACGCACGGACGACGTACGACGGACAAAATGTGATCACAAAAGCTCACCTTGTCACTACGTGATAGGTGAGCTAAAAAGTGGGGTTCAAGGGGGTCATAATTATACAGGCGTGTTTTCGTGATGTGCTCACCAATCGGGGAGGTGACAGTTTGAGCATGAAAACGAAAACAGTCGGGTGTACCGTGGGAAACTGTTCATTTAGGACTTTGCTGCATTGTTGGTTCTCTTCAGGGTAGACGAACATATTTCTGTAATCCCCTTCTGATTTGCCAGGCAACAAGACATACACTAATGGGACGAAGTGACCATTTTTGAATCCATAAGGCAACTCTTTTGGAATCTATTTTGCTTCCCTTGCCATCACTTGTCTACTCTTAGAGGAAAGAATTGTGGAGTAAATTATTTCCTGTAAGAATAGAACCAGAAGCAAATTCTTTCCTCTATTTAAGAACCATTTTTCAGAGCTGTTCAGTTTACAGGAACGCAAACAAAAATCACTTGTAAAAATGGTGCACAAATTCCTGGTGTGTTCTCAACGCAATGCATGCTGGGTAATTTTTCAACAGAAGATATTTTAAAATACCCCCTCCCCTATGGGGCGCAGATTTACTATTTAATCCGTATTTATAGATATCCATAAATCGAATTATGGATATCCATAATTCGATTTATGGATATCCATAAATCAGCCGAATAATGGATATCCATAAATCGAATTATGGATATATGGATATCATTAATTCAGATCGATTTATGGATATCCATAATTCGATTTATGGATATCCATAATTCGATTTATGGATATCCATAATTCGATTTATGGATATCCATAATTCGATTTATGGATATCCATTATTCCTCTGATTTATGGATATCCATAATTCGAATTATGGATATCCATAATTCGATTTACGGATATCCATAATTAATATCGATTTATGGATATCCATAATTCGAATTATGGATATCCATAAATCACCGCCAAAGCTTTTGGTTCACTGATTTCTCCCTAAGACACGTGATTGTTTAATGTAAAAATCTTCAAGGTCTTCATCATCGCTGGAAGATGATGACCAGACAAAGGGACCGCCTTTTCAACCTGTAAGGCTTCCAAAGCAACGGATGTCATACGCTGAACGCCCGCCACGTGTGCAGTTAAATATCGGAACCAGTCGTAAGATCTGGAAATTCTGGCCAACGCATCCTGTCTCTCTGGAATCACCTCTATGAGGACTGCGCAACTAAGGACACTGAAAGTCGGGTGTAAGATTATAATGATCCAAACAGGCAATCCGTGCATGCTCTCTAGAGAAAAAATGCACATGGTCGTTATACAGTAAAATTCCTATATTAAGGCCACTTTTGGACAGTTCCAAAGGTGGTCCCTGACCAGAGGATATTGTGTGCAGAGAATAACTGCACCCTTCTAAATAAGCTTTTAAAGCAGAATTAGTCTTAATTTTGAGTTTAACAGCCCAGTCAACATTTATTAAGGTCCCATTTGGGCCGGTCAGTTTACCTATCCACACTTTTTTCTGGGCAAGCTTATACGTAAGCAGTTAACCAGTACAGTGCACATTCTTTCGCCAGATACTGACAACTGCCCTTCTTGAATCAGCGAAAGGGAGAGATGACCGTAGAAAATATTTCATGATCAAACTCCACGAAAGAATGTTGCCGACCCTGGCAGGTATCGAACCCGCGTCCCGCTGATCACCAGTCAGACGCGCATCCGACTGAGCTACCGAGGCCGGCGTGATTGAGTTGTAATTTTATCTCAATGAAGGCTTAATGCCCAACATAATTGGATGCAACGTCTCCAAAATGACCTTAATAGTATTGAAGGGGGCGTTAAACCTCAAATCAAACAAAACATCTCTCTCCAACACCATAGGCCACCACTAAGCCTATCCTACATTACCTGCACCTCCATCCCGGATTTCATTACACACCTAAATCGGAATTCTGACGCGAATAGTCGAGTTTTTTGGCAAAGGGAGCAGTCATTATTTATGAGGTTTATTTGCAGAGTTGAATTATGGATATCCATAATTCGATTTATGGATATCCATAAATCAGCCGAATAATGGATATTCATAATTCGAATTAAGGGTATCCATAATTCGATTTATGGATATCCATATTTCGATCTTAATTAATGATATCTATAAATCGATTTATGGATATCCATAATTCGATTTATGGATATCCATAATTTGATTTATGGATATCCATAAATCAGCCGAATAATGGATATCCATAATTCGATTTATGGATATAAATAAATCGAATAATGGATATCCATTATTCAATTTATGGATATCATTAATTCAGTTCGATTTATGGATATCCATAAATAATAATGGATATCCATAATTCGAATTATAGTTATCCATAATTCGAACTATGGATATCCATAAATAATTATGGATATCTATAAATACGGATTAAATAGTAAAACGGCGCCCAATACCCCCCAACAAAAAAAAAACAACAAAAAAAAAAAAAAACAGGATTTGATTTTTCATGCAAATTGTCTCCGTAAGGCAATTTGCATGAGATGTCAAGTCCCGTTTTTTTTTTTATTATTTATTTTATTTTTTTATTTTTTTATTTTTTTTTTTTTCCAGAAAAATATTTCGGAATGTCGTCTGCAGGTTAAGCCCAGCCTTTAGCGGCATTCTGTTGGAGATGAGCATACCTTTAGTTGGTTTGCAGCAGTTACCAGAAGGCTTGGTTCTAGGGACAATCCATCGGTGAGTACAATCACGACCTTTGTCACGTTCCGGTTGTCATAGCGATGCGAGAATTGTTGGGTTCTCACCAGATCTAAAGCTTTGTGCGTGTTCGTTTCGCCGTTCGGATAGTGTGTTCGATTGATACGCTGCATGACGTCAGGCTTTGACAGGTTATCCGTCAGATAGAATTCATTATGAGCGGCTGTGGCGAAAGTAACGAGACCTATCCGAGTGTGGTTTGGTCCTATTTCAAACTGATTTGAGAAATTGGCGATAAAAGCGAGTTGTTTTCTGAAGTTGGCGTCGCCCTCACTTCCAGAGCCATCGAGAACAAAAACAATATCTGCAGGTTTAAAGGGACAGGCTGAAAGAGATGAAGACATGGCGTCAGTTCATTATCATATACATGTACCAAGTACATATACAGAAAAGTCCTGCACTTATCCATTGTGAATCAGTGAACCACCTGACGTCACTTGATAATAAGTACAATGACGTCAAAATTATAATGTACTCTGCATTGGCGACATTATGTCCTCGATGATTGTAAAAACTGCCTAACTCATTCATTTCGTATTTTATACCCCGCTACACAATAGTGGTGGGGCATTATGTCTTTCCATCCGTCGGAATTTCATTTCAGATATATCGCTCCCGCTTGCGAGAAAGTTTACAGTGCACACGCATTTGTTTTGCATTTGTATCGCGTGAGATTCGAACTTGCGATTCACGCGTTTCACTTGCGAATGGCACTTTAGTCAATCAATTGCTTTGAATAACGCGATATTGCTCATAAATTGCGACTGTTGACCAGCAAATCAAAGTAGAAGTAAAACAAAGATCAGGAATCGATACAATTAACTGACTCCACCCATCAAAGACACCAAAAGGAAAGAAACACAAACATGAAGCGACCAGACCATAATGGAAACCTAAACAAAGGAAGGCCGCAAGGACAGTTACTTTCCCACAAAATGGCCATATGGCCATCCAAAATAAAAAGACACAAGTGATACACACAGTAAGTAACAAACAACAACATAATTAAACCGCCACAGAAGAACCGCCTTGGAACGGTCAGTGGAAAGCTTTCCACTGGGGGGGGGGGGGCTTAAATCGATTTTACGTGGCCACAATCCTCGTACTTACTTCCGTCGCGATTTAGACAAATAATTTGTTCTGTCCGCATGAAGGCCTCCTAACTCATCAGTGCAACATCTCCGTGAACCCAAATAATCAAAGAACCACAGAGGTGAGACAACGGTGAGGACTCGACAGCAAAAAACCACTGAAATGCTAGAGCAAAAGAAAACCAACAGTTAGACTCCGATGGGCCCTGAGTGTGAAAACGCAGATTGTGCGCACTCACAGACTGCTTCGCGTTTAAAAAGCAACCAATCAATACTGCGTAACTATTTCGCACTTATCATTCTTTTTATTTTCTTTTTATTTCTTAAAATTTCCTTATTTCAGATTTTTTTTTCAGTTTGAACATAACATACCTGATTGTTTCCGAAAAGAGGACAAGTCAATTATTCATTTACATTTGCCTGGGGGTAAAAGGTAAACTATAGGTACTGCATAATGATTGAAGTTGACTGTCAAAATGCAGGATGTTCATTGACCAAAAGTCTTATGACACCAAAGTGCACCCAGTGATTCACAAGCGCAACTTGGGGCTATAAAGATAGCTGTTTAAAACAACACCTCATTACCGTCACTGATTCTAGATGTCCGAAATAATTCATGTTCATTCACTCACAGAAAAATTCTTTCGTGGAGATTGATCATGAAATCTTTTCTACGGTCAATCTCTCCTTTCCGCTGAGTCAAGAAGGGCAGTTGTCAGTTTCTGGCGAAAGAATGTGCACTTTACTGGTTAACAGCTTACGTATAAGCCTGTCCAGGACAAGTGTGGATAGGTTAACTGACCGGCTCAAAAAATGACCTAAAATAGTGTTGACTGGGCCGTTAAACTCCAAAACAAACAAAAAATCACTCGCAGAAGCGGCCCATTTTTTTAATTAATTACTTCTGTAATTTTCATTTATTTTGTTTAATTGACTAGGAGAATCAGCTTGTATTTTCTTCGAAATTTATCTGGAAAATGCCTGAACCCTTTGCATATAATGTAGGCCCTGACGCCTACTTCTGCTGCGTCTGATCTGGGTCTGCACTTTTTTGCCATTTGGCGAAAAATGGAATCTTCCACCTCGTTAATATAGTCCATTTCAAAATTAAAGAGTATGAGGTTGTGCTTTCTTCAAGATGTATAATCAGCCGATAATTGCAAATTATCAAAGAAAACACAAGCATGAAAACTGGCACAAATGTTCTTGGATACATACTAGTTCATTTAAGATCGGGAACCACCGTGAATTTTCACCACTTGCGGTTCAACTACAATATGGCCCCCATGACTGAAATTTTCGTTTAGCGACTCTCAAATTCGTACAATATAGAAGTAGAGGCAATGATTCGGAATCGTTACAATTAACCCACAGCTCCCATCAGAGACACGAAAGGGAACGAAACACAAACATGAAGCAACAGACCCCAACGGAAACACTCACAGCGGAAAGCCAAAAGGACAGTTTATTTCGCACAAAATGGCCAATAGGCTATCCAAAATAAAATAATAAAAGCGACACAAACACCAAAGACAAACCATTACAAAAATAAACTGCGACAGAAGAACCGCCTTGGAACGGTCAGCGGAAACGAATTCCACTGGGGGGCTTACGCTCGATTTTACGTGGCCACAATCCTCGCCCTTACTTCCGTAGCGATTAAGACAAGTAACTTGTTCAGTGCGCACGCAGGCCTCTGACTATTAAGTATAATTCTGGGCACTATAACTACTCTGTTGACATTTTATAGTCATATGTGGTTCATCAAAGTATAATATATGAATCCTAAACTTGTTTCTGGTTATGTTGGTCACTTCCGGTTGGAAACATAATTGTCTCAAGCAGTGAAACATGGATGAAAAGGATTCAATTGGATATCAAGCATATTTTCTATCGATTTATCATTTTTATTTATTTATTTAAAGGAGGCTAGCTAGTACAAAAGCGTTTCAATTTGTGTGTCAAGCTAAACCCTTTGCAAACCAAGAGCAATTTGAATGGTCGAAATTTTGTCTTTGTCAGGAAGATACGACCGAACTCCAACAAGACCCCACAAATTATAAGGGTTCTAGTCCTTCAGGTTATGCAACATTATCTAGGAACGTTCTTCAATTTAAGGAAATTAAATGTCTCCCAATGAAATTGAAAAATAGTCTCTTTGAAGATGACACTATTAGCCTCGAAGACCTTCTGAGTAGCAATAAAGCAAAATGGCACAAGTCGTGTTACATGAATTTCAATATGACGAAACTGAAAAGAGCAGAGAAACGTAGGTTGAGCTTAGACAGTAGTGAAGACACTGAAGAAGTGCAAATGAAACATACACGCCGAAGCTTACCATGCAAAGTTTCGATGAAAGCAAACAAATGCTTTTTGTGACAAAAAAACTGACAGATGTAAAGACTGAAAGACGCGAATCAGCCACACGTAAGTTAGACTTGAGGGTCAGGGAGTGTGCAAAAACATTGCAAGACACAGCTTTGCTAGCTAAATTGAGCGCAGGTGACTTAGTGGCACTAGAAGCTAAATATCATCCGAAGTGTCTTGTTTCATTGTTTAATAGGGCACGCGATGAAGAAGCTAGAAACATTTCTGTTTCGGCATGACATGAAAATATGTGTCATGCAATAGCGTTAGCTGTAATTGTCAGCTATATTGAAGACACACGGTATGGTCAGTTTGTTGCGCTCGTGTTTAAAATGCCAGACATTGTAAGTATGTACTCAGATATGATATAGCAGCTAGGGATAGATGATATTTCCACTATTCATAGCAACAAACTCAAAGACAAGATATTGGCTAATATCCCGGATCTGAAGGATTATAAAGAAGGTAAAATTACACCTTTAGCCTTCAAAGAAGATGTTGGGCCAGCTCTTAAACTTCATTTACATACATAAAGTAGAGCGACTAATCCGAAAGGACTTGCTTGATATGTCAACAAAGTTTTCTGGATCCTTCCCGGCTGACTGCCAAGAAACTGCGGTCCCGCAGTCTCTACTCACCCTTGTCAATATGATTCTGTACGGCACAGAACTAAACTCAGATGCATACAAAACAGCTAGCTCTTTCTTTAAGCCAATTAATCATGTTTAACTGTATTAGCCGCAGTAAAGGAAGTTCGAAATCTCTCCCATCATTCAAAATCAAGAGATACCCCATTGCCATTATACCTAGGAATGATGGTGCATTGCCAAACCCGTAAACGTGACCTTGTTGACAAACTTTTCCATCTTTGACTTTCCTTGTCATATGATAGGGCTTTAGCTATATCAACGAACAGTATGTAGAACAGGGGGTTGTCTGTCCACCTGCTCTTCGCAAAAATTTTACACAACTGCAGCTGTCAACGACCACAACCCTAGTTCAACAACATCCAAATACTCTTTTCACGGTGCAGAAATATCTCTGTTTCAGTTTAGGAACAGTCGGTCTACTGGATCAAGCTATGTAGTTACTGTATTTGATGAAAACCATGTGACACGATTGGTTTAAACAGTATTTATTTCAAACATTTACATGCAAAATATAAAGTACAAACAATATCATGAATTCAGGATCTGACAGTAAGCAAAAATGCTTGTCTAGAAGTCATCTCCTGTATGTGAGATTTTGTGCAATGATAAGAGAATGACAATGTGACGTGATGTATGTGACACGATTAAAGTCAAACCCTTGCCAGAGTCATATTCAAATGTTCCTCCTGCTGTTCTGATAGCCATACCAGAACGTCATTACAATGTCTCACAGGATCCCTTAAATGATACAAAAGTTAAAAAGGAGTTCTGCTGGCTTAGACATTTCAGACAAAAGCCGAAAACACTTTTGATGGAAGTTTGAATATCTCATGGTCGGGCTTTCATGCTGATCAAGAGTCAGATAAAGATATCCTTCCGCTGTTTGAAGAGCAATCAAAATCTGTAGCCATGATCCGTCATTCTATGAACATGATAAAGGCATAAGTAGATATCCTATATCCTGGCCAGGCTCCAGTAATTGCTTTTGATCAGCCACTGTACGCAATTTCCAAACAAATTCCGTGGAATTGGCCAGAGTTGTATGGCGAAGACAAGTTCTTCATTATGTCTGGTTGGACTCACGCACTTACACAAGCTGATATTGCTTCGTCGGGTACTGCAGATTCATTTCTGAAGGCATCTCATGTTACTAAAACCCGACGTGCACATCAGATCACTGCATGTAGCTTATTCATCCTCCTTCAGGCTGCATATTCCCAAAACAAACTCGAATATCCTAAAGTGATATTCTAGATTTCGAAAGCTGCTGTGCAAAGATGTCAACAGACAGACCCAAGTTTCAGTTCTAATACCTGACGCTTCTCCTGGGATTGAACGGTCTCACTTTTATCAGGACAATAAGGGAAGGAAACTTCATCAGCATGTACAAAGCATCGCTTGAAAAACTCATTCCTTGTTTTTGCACTTAACCACATCAATTATGCTAGGCTTCCAGTACACTTGAGATATATGCAAATGTTACCAAGCCTGAGCCCTGCAACAGAACTAAACTTTCGTGATGTTCTGTTTGTGGTTAACAAGACAGGAAATAAGTTCTCTGGACTTGCACTACACCAGGCCCACGAACAAAATAATGCACTAGTAAAATCAGATTGGGGTGCAGTTGGCCTCACAGAAAATTCAGGTACTCTGAGACGTTGGATGGTGGCTGGTCCAGAAATGTCTCGATTGTCTCAAGACTTTGAGAATCTGTATCTTCAGAAATCAGAAACTACAGACAGTCACCAAGAGCAAAAGAAGGGTTTACAACGGACTTTCAACCAACATGTGGTCTCACTCGTGGAAGCACTGGATGAGCTTGGTAATCCATTCACCGCACAAAACGACGAATATTGCAGATCCTTCTGTTGTTCAGACACTGAGGCAAATCGAAAGGACTGGTCAAGAAATGTGTGAAACGTTTTTGAAGAGCGGTTCAGTCAGCGCGAGAAAAAGGTGCTCGTTCCGATAAAGAAAAAATCAATCTTTCTTTTTAGAACACCCGTGGAAAAAACAACACAAAAATATCAGCCTAAAATTTCTCTTCTAAAAAAGAACTGTTCCCTGTTTTCTAGGCTCTACATATCTTGTCAAGCATGTGGGGGAAATATTCAAGAGTTTTTCAAGCATGAAAACCAGCGATCAACCCCATCGTTAATTCAAAATGGAAATATCCGTCTTGGAAACAAGGCAGAACTTCTTACCAAATGCTTGAATAAAAATCAAAAATGAGTTCCTTTAAGAGCAATGAAAACATTCATAAGAAAGAAGATGGGTCATACTACGTAGTTTCGGCTAATAAAGCCTCATCAGTGACCCTGTAATGATCCGGCAAAGACAGCCAGAGGAAACATACTGCAATTTTGCGAATTTCGAATAGGCAATCGATTCAAAGACTGATATAGACAAAATGGGGTGCAAATAATTAAAAACCTGTCTAGAATATGAATCTAAACCAATAATTTATTTCCGATTTCTCAGAATATTAACGCTGATCTCAAAGGACCAAAAGTAAAATATAAACTGCACTATGGTTGATGTACGGGGAGACGTTTTACGGCCGCCACACGGCACAACACCATCTGCAGTGAAGGCAAATAAAAATCAAAAATGAGTTCCTTTAAGAGCAATGAAAACATTCATAAGAAAGAAGATGGGTCATACTACGTAGTTTCGGCTAATAAAGCCTCATCAGTGAAGCCTTTGTCGACTGTAGCAGAAGAGGCACCTTTAATAGAAGTTCTGATAATTAACGGCGCTGTTCTCGTTAACATAGTTAGGCCTGGAACATGCAAAACATTTGACGAGTATGCATCAACCGTTTTCCTTCCTTATATCTGCAGTCAGCTAGAGGCCGAGAAACGCATTGATGTGGTCTGGGATGTATATATAGCAGACAGTTTAAAGGCAATTGCAAGGGATAAGAGGGGAAAGTGTAGAAAGTCGTAATTCATTACCAAGAAATTGGCAAATGTTCCTGCGAGTTGACGAAACATAATAGAATTATTTGAATTCCTTGCTCATCACATCGCATGACTGCAAAACACTGACAAACAAATCATTACAACACTTACAAACGAGGTCATGTGTAATGATAGTCTTCAGCAACCTAACCTGTCTCCTTGCTCAATTGAAGAGGCTGACACTACATGTCTGGGTACGACCGAATAATAATCAGAACAGTGGATACAGACGTAGTTGTTCTTGCTATAACATACTATCACTCTTTATCAACATCTGAAATATGGGTTGCCTTTGGGACTGGCAAACATTTCAGGTACATAGGTGCTCACTGTGTTGAAAATGCACTTGGTCCAGAGAACGCTTCAGTATTATCGTTGTTCCATGCGTTCACAGGTTGTGACACGGTCTCAGCTTTTTTTTGGAAAAGGTAAGAAATCGGCATGGGATACTTGGACAGCATACCCGACCTGACAGATGCCTTAGCGATGATGATGGACCCTGCACAGGCACATCAATTTGATGTGTTCATGCCGGTCGTGCAAAGATTTGTAGTTGTTATGTATGACAGAACAAGCAGTACTCAGACTGTAGACGAAGCCAGACCGCTTCTGTTTGCTCAAAAAGGAAAAAAATAGAAGCAGTTCCACCAACAGGGGCTGCATTGCTGTCGCCATCTGACTGCTTTATTATGTGGATTACGCCCGAAACTGTTGATTTGTATGCAAAATTAGATATGGGATCCGCCATCTTGAATTAAACCGGAAGTAGATTCTTTTCGCGATGGCTTCCGATCGTAAATCCTTTAGAGAGTCCTCTTCTACAATTACTTGTATCATAAAAGCAGCTTTTCTCACTATCAGCTGGGCTAAAATGCCTGAATTTTTTGCAAAGTAGGTCCTGATCAGACGTCTACTTCTGCTAGGTCTGATCTGGATCTGCATGTTTTTGCCATTTGGCGCCAAATGGGATCTTCCACCTTTGAAATAGCACGAGACCAATTCAAACTTTAAGAGTGTGAGGTTGTGTTTTCATCAAGATTTATTTTGAAAATGTCTGAACCTTTTGGAAACAGTGTAGGCCCTGATGGAGGCGACTAATTCTTTATGATCTTAGTCTGTACATTTTGCTAAAGAGTGTGAGGTTTTCTTTTCTTCCAAATTTCTGAAATAATTCATATTCATATTTGCATATAATCTAGGCCCTGATCAGACACCCACTTCATCTGCGTCTGATCTGGGTCTTTTTTTTTACTATTTGGCGCCAAAAGGAACCTTCCCCTTGTAAATTGGACAAGTCCATTTCAAATGATAGTGGTTGCATTGTTACAACGCATAATGAAGTAATGTAGTAATTTCTTCATTTTGATTTTTTTCATTTCATTATGCGTTGGCGTAGTCGACGCGAAATGAAGTAAAAAATATATTTCATTTCGCTATGATATGCACCATATCGACGCAAAATGAAGTAATGATGGAAGAACTAAACAACAATCCGTCGTCAGAGCAGAAGAAAACCACCAATTAGATCACGGAGGCTCGGACCCATGGGCAATATCAGGCTCCACGACCTCCTGAAGTCAAAAGATTTAGATTGGGACCATCATCAAAGAGTCCGAAAACAGGCCCACCGCCGGGCAATCAAAGAGCGAAGCAAAAGTATCCACTGTATATGGATCGACAACCAAGCACGCGGTTGGTCGGATAATAGCCATGCTTTGCCCAATATTCTTGTATAAGCCTTCTGATTTCATCGGGCTATAAGGCTTCAGATGTCAATCTCTCTTAATGCCGGGTAAAAGTCGCACAATATACGGACCTAATTAGTTAAATAGCTAAATGTGAAACCTCGATTCACAGAAACAAAAATTACTTAGACCGCAGCTCTTGGCCTACGTAATAACGACTGGCTTCTTGAACTGCATACTTTTATATAAACTTCTCACCACATGTTTTCGACGTTCCTCGCTCCTTTTCTGTTGAAAATGCACCGTCATTCTACTTATAAAAGTCTCCACATGCATGTTTTATCCTTAAATATTTGGGTTACTTTTGTTTCTGTGATGTTTGGAAAAGTGTGCCATCTCTCAAAGCTAAATACATGTGCATTTTTTTTTCATTTAGAACCGACCTCATACTGTCGACGCATATTCACCCCCGCCCATCGGGGCTTGAAGAAATAGATGGCACGATGTTTCCACGCAGAGCTGATACCGACCGCACATGAGTACTGGTTAGAAGGTCTAAGCCTGCCCAGGAAAACTGCTGCGAGTCGGCCCATCCATGCATATAAACCCTTTTAGGTTTAATTGGACGGCAGGTATTGAGATGTCATTAAATCTCAATGTCGGGTAAAAGTCCAACAAAATTTGAAGCAACGTCTCCAAAATGACCTATATAGTGTTGACGGTGACATTAAACCTCAAATCAAACAAACAAACTGTCGACGCATAATGAAGTAAAATTAAGTATGCCACCTATCACCGCAAAATGAAATAATTCTTTCATTTTGCCCAAACCTCTTAGTATCGACGCATAATGAAGTAAACACTACATTTATTTCACTTTGCATCGACTATGCCAACTCATAATGAAGTAAAAATTTCAAAATGAAGAAATTACTACATTACTTCATTATGCGTTGTAACATAGCATGTTGTGCAGCATGGAGAGCATGACCAGGCACTATTGAAGCCATGGTCATCTACTGCATCGGCGCTTTACTCCAGATGTCTTGACATTATTTTGCTTCTGGATCAGTTGCCTGCTTCAAAACTCCTGGCTGGTCCACCGCGATCAGTGGGGATCCCACAAAGGTGATACCTGTGATAATAGGCACATGGGATGTGCGCACTTAAATGGACAGTGCTAGACCACAGCGAAGAATAGCTCTCGCTGCATGGTAGAGAACTTGACCGTACAAACTCGATGTTTCTCTCCCTTCCACTGATTCAATGAGGGCAGTTTCTGACGAAAGAACGTGCACTGTACTGGTTGACCGCTTACGTATACGCCTGCCCAGGAAAAGTGTGAAAAGGTAAACTGATCGGCTCGAAAATGACCTAAAATATTGTTGACTGAGCCGTTAAACTCAAATATTAACCAATAAGACAAACTCGAGTGAGACTCGCCTTGTAGAAGAAGGTTTCTTATTTTTGCCAATCCTCAGGGGATGTAATAGCAATAAAAATCGGACGCGTTAGGTTATTGTATCGATTTCTCATCCTTGTCTTCACTTCTTTTTTGCAGATCAGGGTTGTTTTGCTTGTGCCGTGTGATGGCTGTAAAAGGTCTCCCCGTGCATTCATTCAATGCTCTGATTTTTCCAGTCCTCAAGGGATTGTATTAGCAGTTACTTTTTACCACCCCTTAAATTATGGGAGGTGTGAGGTAACTATGTCGATTTCTAATCATTACTTTCATTTCTATTTTTCTTAAAAGGTGTTCGTCATAGCAACGGATAAGGTGAGTATTTTGTGATAATTGGAGGATAGTTTTGTCAATTCTCCATAAAAAAAAAAACTATGTTGTGGGTATTCATTAGAACCGCCTCGCCGAGACGGTTCTAATGAGTACCGAAAACATAGGTTTTTATTGAGCGATAAGGAAAACTATCCTTCAATTATCATAAAATACAGTAAAATTCCTATATTAGGACCACCTTTGGGACTGTTCAAAAGTGGTCTTGAAGACAGACCCCTTTTGAACAATCCCAAAGGTGGTCTCTGACCAGAGAACACTGTATGCAGAAAACACAAAGTAGAATAAATGAAACTTTCTAAATAAGCTTTTTAAAGCAGCATTAGTCTCAATTTTTGGTGGTCTTAACCCTTGTCCTGCTGAGCCCGGATATGCCTTATTTTTCAAACAATGTAGATCCAGATCAGATGGCTTCTGAAGAAGCCATCTGATCAGGATCTATATTGTTTGTCATTCAGATTGTGAATTTGTTGCAATAATTTGCATCAAGTAAGCTGATTGGTTGAAAATCGGTAGTGGGTGGGGCATATTAAAATATAAAGCAGGACAAGGGTTAATAGCGGAATTTTACTGTACTTACCTTATCCGTTCGTGCTAGCTTCACTTTCTTCTGGAGCGGACGCAACCAAGAAGAGAGGCCTGAAGCCTCAAGCAAGAGTAGGTTTGTCATCAAATCACGCCTTGTCAGCAAGCATGCACTCGGGAATTCCAATAGGCATAGATGATCTCTGATGACGTTGAGATTTCTTTTATCTAGTAATAGGTATGCAACAAAATTTTGCTGTAATTGTCTATGCACCAACGATGACCAATCTAGATGTGCCCCCGCCCATTGGGACTTGACGAAGTAGATGGGATGCATGATACTTCCACGCAGAAACCGTTCGTACACGAGTACTGGTAAACCGCTTAGAGGACCTAAGCCTGTCCAGGCAAAGCGGTGCGAGTCGGCTCGTCCATGCTTATAAACCATATTGGTTTCATTGGGCGACAAGGCTTGAGATGTCATTTCATCTCAGTGCCGGGTAAAAGTCTCACACAATAGGAAGCAACGTCTTCAAAATGACCTATACAGTGTTGACGGGGACGTTAAACCTCAAATCAAACAAACAAAACCAATCTAGAATAGGTAAAAGACAAGTTCTATGATGATCTGGATTCTGTGATTTATGCTACACCCCGGACAGACAAACATCCACCTGGGGGCATTTCAAAGCTGGAGTGGGCACAGACCAACAAACTCAGGAAGGTGTGAGTGGAACTGAAGGAGTGGAAAGTGCAACAGCAATGGCCTCCTAATTTTTGAGCTAGTGTGCAGAGCATGAAGTGCTGATCACCAACACAGTCTTCCGTCTGCAAACTCGCAACAAGACATCATGGATGCATCCTCGCTCCAAACACTGGCATCTCATTCATTATGTCATAGTACGAAGGAAGGACAGACAGGATGTCAGAGTAACAAAGACTGTGTGTGGTAGATGGATAGATCATAAGCTTCTTGACAGCAAACTCCACCTGCGCAATCAGCCTCCACCACGGCGACCACAAGGCAACCCAGTGCCCAAGAGACTTGATCAACGGCTGAAACAGTTACTAACCCAGATTCGGAAAAAATAACTTACCTTTATTAATACCCTGTGCGTCTGCTATCCCACTGAAAGATACAATATGCACAATGGCTAGAATTAGCACAGTCCTCAACATTGTTTTAAATCTGCTTTATCGCATTTTAACCTGTCAGTCTGTACTACTGACAGTTTTGTTCTGAATTTTTGAACTCAAGTTATGAATCCTTATCTCTGATAGCATCACGAACCATGTAGTTATGAATCCTTATCTCTGATAGCATCACGAACCATGAAGGAATATTCATATTCTCCAGACAGGACATTTTTTAAACTTTTAAAATGATAAAAAGTAGGGAACAAAACCCAAAATGATTTGGTCGATTTTGGGGTATTCATTACTCACTACTGTTTTAAACGGAGTTAGCTGATCTTGAGAACTTATAAAGTGCTTTTCGCCATCATTGTCTTTAATGAATAATTTTCCATCAGACGTGTAAGCGGCCTTAAGCCGCCTTTCGCGAACCAGCGTACGGACGTTGAACAGAAGCTTGCTACGTCGGGAGGTGATATCTTCGTTAATATAAACGCCTCTGTGACTGTCAGAATTCCGAAGTGCTCTACGTATGTCAAACAGCTTTCGACGGGCCCTATAATTCGTAAATTTCACAATAATTGCCCGCTGACCATTTTTGATTGGCCCAATCCTGTGAGAGCGATCTATGTCATATTCTTGTAAATCGACCCCCATGTCGTGGGCAAGCTCTCTTACTTTAACATCGGTCGACTCCTCCTCCTCCATAGGTATACCGGTAATCCTAAGGCTGTTTCTCCTGCTGTACTGTTCATTGCTGTCTGCCAGCAGTTCAACTCTGCTCGTCCTGGTTTTCAAATTTTGGACAGATTTCTTAAGGTCAGAATTCTCCTTCTGAAGTTTAGAGTTCTCAGATTTGAGATAAGTTATCTCTTCATTCACGGACTCGGTGGCTTCCTTAACAACATTTTTTACTAGTTTAGGGATTTCATCTTGCATTTCTATAAAATGACACAAAAATCCCCAAACCCCACCACCATCACCACACACACGCGCACCTCATACCCCCCACCCCACCCGCCCACACATACACGCACGCACGCACGCACGCACGCACGCACGCACGCACGCACGCACACACACACACACACACACACACACACTATATTGAATAACTATCTTATGGTTTCTGCAACTTGTCAGAGTAGATCCAGAAGAATCATTTAGTGCCGTAGTCAGGGAGATAACTATGTATCACTCTCATTAATGGGTTGTGGCAGTTAAGACCCGTGCTATCTCAATATATACAGTGTTCCGCTATTACGATCACCAGAAATTCAGACTAAAAAGCTTATTTAGCAGGCTGCAGTTATCCTTTCTTTGTGTTTTCTACATACAGTGTCCTCTGTCATGCATGGGCCACCTTTGGGACTGTTCAAACGTGGTCTTTAAGACCCAAACCCAAAGGTGGTCTTAATATAGGAACAATAATAATAAAACTAATAATTTTGGTCTCCTTTATTATCTATGGTCTGAAGAGCAAATTCTTTTCTTATAGGTTGGGTCCCTTTTTCGGTAGGGATTTGGTTTAACACCAAAACGACTACTTGGCAAACAGTACAAGACTGGTTGCGGCGTCTAGTCACGGCTTCTCTGTTTGCAGAAAGTTCAACTATTTTTTTAAACAAAAATCAAAAAATAACTGAACCGGACGCCCCTTAATTTCGAAATGCTATACTATACATCATGAAAACACGCCTGTATAATTTGCCCCCCCCCCCCCCACACACACACACCACTTTTATATGGTAAAACTGGGCTTTACAGTGGGCGGCGGTGTACATTATTTGTCTTATTTCTGCTCAAAAACATAGATTGTAGGTACGCGTTGGAACCACCTCACCGCCTAACGAGTACCCACAATCTATGTTTTGAGAAGAAATATGGAAAATATCAGATTTTTTATCTGAAAATGTTTGGTGGTAAAATTTTCAATATATTTGAATAGGTGTGATTCCATAATGTATATGATGGTAGAGGTTTTATTCAGTGCAAAAAGTTCAAGGGAAAGTAGGGGTCCAAAAATTGTCTCCAGCTAACAATTGCGAAATAAATCAAAGCACTGAGAGTACTGGTGTGTCGATCGTCTGTGAGTGTAGGTTGTGAAAATAGTCCGGAGCTGAGAATCGAACTGTTTGTTTAACTTTAAGCAAGTACAGTGGAGCTGATCAGACATCGCGTTATGTGGCATTGATTATGTAGATTCTGTTTGACCATGCCCAAGTGTACGAGCACAGTCCACCCGCCCCCGCCCATCGGGGCTTGAATAAATAGACGGGTTGTATAATGCTTCCACGCAGAGCTGAAAGTCCCGTAACATTGGAAGTAACGTCTCCAAATGTCCTATACAGTGTTGACGGGGACGTTAAACCTTAAATCAAACAAACTAGCACAGTCCAGAATTTTCTTCTTACGCTGCGCTCTGACGTCTTAGGGTAGTACTTGGATTTTGCTCAACAGAATGGGGAGGGTGCAAACGCAGCCCCCCCCCCCCATCTTTTGGAAATTATTTCAGATTCATACAGTTTTTCACCCTCTGCAAAATACCTGAAATTCGCATTCACAACCCGCCCCTTCTCAGAGTCTGCCGCGTTAGGCCCTGAATCATGTTCGAACCTGTTGTTGCATACATATGACGAACAGTGCCGACCTGATCAGAAGCAGTGTACTCTATATCCGATCTTGGTCAACGCTGTATGTCTAATAACGGTATCACCTATAAAGACTGGGTTACTCATTTTTGCACTCAAATATTTCAGGGTTCTAAAATTAAGTTCTTAGCAGGAGTGCTACTCGACTTGGCATACATTTGTGTAACCGTTTTATAAATAAAATGTTCCGAAAGACGTCACGTGACGTCGTGGCCTGGATTAAGATATGCCTCTATTTAAGCAAACAGTGAAGTTCCTGTGCAACCTGGTGATCAGACGCCACATTCCGCGGCGTCTGATCTGGGTATTATGCAGCACACGATTCCTGTCAAGACTCTATAGATAGCTCTTGTTGCATCGATAAAAATAGCGCATGGTTTCAAGTTCTATTAATAAAACATGATATTGGGATTCCCAAGTCAGTGATGGTCACGTGGACAACTGCATGAATTCCGTTTGGTCATTTAGTAAATTTGGGTCGATCGTAAACCCACAAAGGACTGACAAGCTGTTGCTGACGTGATTATCACTGATTATCACTGACCAGTAAAGTTAAACCATGTGCCAAGTATTACTTATTTATCAATGGACGGCCCTTGAAGAAATAGATGGGCTGCACGATGCTTCCCCGCAGAGCTGAAACCGACCCGCACACGAGTACTGGTAAACCACTTAGAGGATCTAAGCCAGCCCATGTAAAGCGGTGCGAGTCGGGCCGCCCATGCTTATAACCCCTATTGGTTTCATTGGGCGGCAGGGCTTGAGATGTCATTTCATCTCAATGTCGGGTAAAATGCCCACAAAATTGGAAGCGAAGTCTCCAGAATGACCTTTACCGTGTTGACGGGGACGTTAAACCTAAAATCAAACAAACAAAATGTATCAGTGGACCCAAAGTTACTAGTTACATAACATTCCCGCCTGCTCTTGACCACGTGACGTTTGCTGGTCATTTGCAAAAGGTAAGTGCTCTGTAACTCTAAACCTGGACTGGGCTCGTGTACTGGGTCATTGGCAACCAGTGTAGACCAAGATCAGACGCCTGGTTCTGCGGCGTCTGATCAGGATCAACTTTGTTTGCTTAATATTAGAATGCAAGGGTTAAACGAAATAATCTCAATCTCAGATCAGGACCATTTTCCCAGCTCACACTCATCGACCGACCAGTGCTGTGTGTGTGTGTGTGTGTGTGTGTGTGTGTGTGCGTGCGTGCGTGCGTCCGTGCGTGCGTGAATTGAGGTTCATCCCCGTCAACACCATATAGGCATTTTGGATACGCTGCTTCCGATTTTGTGAGATTTTTACCCGACATCTCAAGCCCTGTCGCCCAATGAAAACAAAAGGGTTCATATGCATGGATGGCCCTATTCTCACAACTTTGCCTGTGCAGGTTAATGCCCTCTAAGCGGTATACCAGTACTCATGTGCGGTTGGTAGGAAGCACCATGCAGCCCAATCTATTTGCGGGTTGAAATAAGGGTATTACATGAGCCTGTTAACGTGATGAAAATAAAATTGGATAAAACTAGCCAATATGGCTTGTTAGAATGTCCATAAAATGAGCCCCGCCAAGCGAATTTGGGTCTTCGAGCATTCCGTCATGACAAATTTTAACTGCGCATGCCCAGCCAGTCAGAGGGGCCAGGGATATGGCTTTCTGTCTGAAGGTTCCTCTTGATTCACTGCTTGTATGAGCGAGCAGCGAAGGTTCTGGCGAGACTGCGCGGATGCGCAGGCTCGCCTGAACCTTCGCTGCTCGCATAGGCGATAAGTACCAAAATCGCTTGACGGTCCCAAATAATACATAAAATAATAATGCGGCCCGCCCATTGGGGCTTGAAGAAACAAATGCGCTGCATGGTGCTTCCACGCAGAGCTGAAACCGACCGCACACGGGTACTGGTAAACTGCTTAGAGGATCTAAGCCTGCCCAGGGTAAAGCGGTGCATGTCGGAGCGTCCATGCTTATAAACCCTATTGGTTTCATTGGACGACAGGGCTTGAGATGTCATTTCATCTCAATGTTGGGTAAAAGTCCCACGAAATTGGAACCAGCGCCTCTAAAATGACCTATACAGTTCTGACGGGGACGATAAACCTTAAATCATACAAACAAACAAAATCATAAATTAATAATAATAATAATAATAATAATAATAATAATAATAATAATAATACTATAACTATTACTTATGCTACTTCTACTACTACTACTACTACTACTACTACTACTACTACTACCACTACTGCTACTGATAATAATAATAATAATAATAATAATAATAATAATTTTAATAATAAAATGATGATAATAATTATACTGTAACTATTTTTCTACAACTGCTACTATCATTGCCCCACCCCCGCCTAAGGGGCTTGAAGAAATCAATTGGGCTGCATGATTCTTCCACGCAGAGCTGAAACTGACCGCACATGACTATATGGAATGCCCTGGCTGTCTTACGGGGATGAAATTCATTATGTTTGGTGGTTTTCCTATTATATGCTGTGATAAAAACATTATATGTAGTGGGTTAATCTAGTATATGTAGTGGAAACCTCATTATTTTCGGTGGTAAAACGGTGTATACGCTGTAGTATTTTTATTATATGCTGTGGTTTCAGTGTTATATGTTCTGCTTTTTCCATTATCTATAGTAGTTATTTCTTGTTATTCGGTGTCTTCATCAGTTGGTGCAGTGCTTTTTCCATCATATTGAGTGCTTTTGTTCCTATGTTCGGTCCTTTCACACTCTCTCTTTATTTGAGGTAGTCACGTCATTATATTCACTGGTAATGTCATTACGTGCAGTAGATAAATCTTTATCTTGGGTGCAAACTTTATTATCATGATGAGATCAATCGGATGCCTTCGTGAACTACTCGAAAAGTACCGAAGATAAATTGCCGCGGTAAAACCCCGTACCAAGTACAGTGGTGCTCTTGTTTTTAAATAAGCTTTGTATGTATATAAACTAAACAGTGTGGAAAATAAAAATCTACAACATTTTGAAGTAGATAGAGACACATAACTAAACAGACCATCTCGGCACTTAGATTAATGAAGAAATGGATAGGTAAATAAAATTAAAGCAACTAAAATGTAAAATAAATTTAAAAAGGTAAAATAACTCATAAACTGAAGTTAAATAGAAGTAGTAACTAAAGTTGTATACATAAAAACTTGAGGAAAAAGGTTGGCTATGTTGGAAAATAACCCGTGCAATAGCACTCCCGGTATCGCAATAGTGTTAGCGAAGTACAAGCACTCCCTTTTACAGGAGTCGTAGTGAGTTGTGGTGTCAGTCTGGTCTTTTGTTTATATGTCATTCTAATAGAGTAGTATTGTGTTTGATTTGATATGTTGTATTGATTAGATTAGCCTATGGTAGGTTAATGGCCATATATGGTATATGCCATTTGAATGGTCTGGTGGTCTCATATGGCATATGGCAGTTCATGGTATGATGGGTGACTTGAATGGTTTGGTGGTCTAATATGGTAGGTTAATGGACATGTATGGTATATGCCAATTGAATGGTTTGGTGGTCTGATACGGTAGGTTAATGGACATATATGGTATATGCCGATTGAATGGTTTGGTGGTCTGATATGGCATATGGTAGTTCAATGGTCTGATAGATTTGGTGGTCTGATATGGCATATGGTAGTTCAATGGTCTGATAGGTCACTTGAGTGGTCTGGCGGTCTGATATGGCATATGGCAGTTCAGTGGTCTGATAGATCACTTGAATTGTTTGGTGGTCTGATATGGTAGGTTAAAGGACATATATGGTATATACTAATAGAATGGTCTGGTGGTCTGATATGGCATATGGCAGTTCAGTGGCCTGATAGGTCACTTGAATGGTCTGGTGGTCTGATATGGTAGGTTAATGGACAGATAGGTCATTTGAATGATCTGGCATATGGAAGTTCAATGGTCTGATAGGTCGAATAATTCAATATGGCATACTAATCTGAGATATAATACGATTGATCTTTGGTCTGATATGACACACTGTTTTGATATGTCACATTGTAGCTCAGTGGTCTGATATGGAACATTGGTCTGATATGGTACATTGGTCTGATATGGTATATATGGCATCTCAATGGTCTAATATTGTAAACCGTTTCAACCTGGCAACCTGATCCAATATTCTATATGACAGTTCTCTGGTATATGCCAATTGAATGGTCTGGTGGCCTGATATGGCATAAGGTAGCTCAACGGTCTGATAGGTACATTGTTCCAATATGGCATACTTATCTGGGATATAATACGACAGATATTTGTTCTGTGTTCTGATATGGCATATTATTTTGATATGTCACATAGTAGCTTAGTGGTCTGATTTGGTCTTATATGGCATATTGGTCTGATATGGTACATTGATCTGATAGGATACATTGGCTTAATATGGCACATTGGTCAATGTTTATTGCTTCACAATGGTCTACTCAGGTATTATGGTCTGCTTTGGCATGATATGGCCTATGGTAATGTACATAGGTCTGATATGGCATATGATAATTCTTTGGTCTTATATGGCATATTGGTTTAATATTGTACAATAGTTGGGCAAGGTATATGGAAAGGTACATAGGTCTGATATGGCATATATTAGTTCTTTGATATTATATGGTATATTGGTCTGTTATGGCATATTGGTCTTAATGGTATATTGGTCTGATATGGCATATCGGTCTGAAATGGCACATTGGGGCTTTTCGGTCTGATATGGCACATGGTAACCGAGCACAATATTAGTGGCAGTTTTATGTATATACAGTATCCAAATAACAAAAAAGGCAGAGATCATGGTACAATCATATAATTAGTGTTATTTTCTTTCTTTTTTTTACCAAATATTCATTCACATCTTTGCATCTTGTTTTGTTAATGTATAGGTTCACACATGTATGCTCCCTTCATGGTTCAATGTTACTGTTTTTAATTAGCAGTCTGCTGAAGGAATACCCTACAGAACCCCTGTTACAGTATGTAAGAGCAATTCTCCTAGTTATTCCCTATTAAGATGGGTATTTAAATAGCATTAGTATAATGCTTTATAGTTAGGTACTTGTAACATGACAGAACCATTGTTGAACATATATGCACCATGTGAGAAGGCCACTAAAGTATACCACTCATCAACATTATAGTATAATTATACTTAATGTTAGTTTTAAGATGCAAAACACAAAACAGTTCTGGTAACCACAATAAGAAAACATTATATGCACATACATGCAAAAAATGCATATATCTGCACATAATATCCATAATGTACATATATTAGTACAACAGGTATGAATGACATTTCCCTGTCCCCTCTCACAATGGTACAGGTTTTTTTATATATTATTTAACCCTTCTCTTGCTGAATATTCAGACAAGCCGCATCCATTTCCGACTCCGAACCAATCTGATTTCTTGATGTAGTTTATTGCTACAAATTCATAAACTGAATGCTAAACAGTGTAGATCCTGATCAGACGGTCTCCTCAGAAGCCATCTGATCTGGATCCACACTGATATGGGTTGTCGCAAACAACAAGATAAGGGTCAATATGTATATGGTATACAAATGGGACCTGTTCAAAGATTATTTTTGATACCAGCATACTTCCAATATACTGGACTGTTTGTCTGATTTTCTGATAGACTAGGCCAGCATGCCAGCATATTACTAGCACACTGGTATAGTCATAACAATTTCAGTAATTTCTAGTAACAAATCGTCATCTGCAACCATACGTCTGCAACAAGTCATATATCTGCTCCATGATGCTTTGCTTCTGCTATACTGGCACTTGCAAAATGGCATGTCATACACATTGTATTATGGCAAGTCACCCGGCATATGCCATAAATGTAGTTTGCATTGTATGGACACAATGTTGTTTTAATAAAAGAAATATGTAGCTTCTTCCAACATCATGGCAGCAGCACTGATTCAAGATTACCATATACTATACATGCATTTAAGGTTATACAAAAATATACAATAGCACCGGTGCATCAACCATGGATGATAAGTAAAGCTAAATAATGCTTCCTGGTATATACTATATTATTTAGAAAACAAAACCATGCGGCAACCTAAACCGCCACAGTTCTGTTACTATATATTTTTTTTTTATTTTTATATGTTTATATGTCAACGTATCGTATATTGTTTATTTTGTTGACATGTGAGTTATCATTGGATGAACACATTTTACGAAGATATTGTTATATTCCTTACTTATTCGTTTATTTATTTTTGTGTGAGTTTGTATATATTCAGTCAGTCCAGTCCCGGTATTTAGATATGCCAGTTGAAAGACGTGAAACCAATAGAATAGGGATATGGAATTACAGTTATCGTATGCATAATTTTAAAAGGGGATTATTTACTGGACAATCCGCCATTACAGGAGCAGGAGCACTGATCAAGTGTGTGTTCGGCTCCACTAGTTTCCTCCAATGATAAAAATTCTGATCAGACTTGACATTTCATAAAAGCTGATACAATGCACTTTTCAAGTTACCATAATAAGCAGGGCATTAGATAACATCGGTAGGGCCAATCAACAAGGGAACTATCTGCCTGAAGGTATATCCTGAAAGCATCCAACCAAACAAGGGAAATAATTGTGGACTGTCTCTTATCATGCTTATTACCTTATTATCGGCTGGTAGGTTACGAATGCATGCGCATGATCTCATCATGATAATAACATTCTGCACCCAAGATAAAGACGAATCTACTGCATATAACAATTCAAACTGTGAGCACAGCATATAATAAAAATATTACAGCAAATAATGAGTATCCACAACGTATAATAAAATACTACAGCATATATTAAAATACTACAGCAAATAATAAAAATACCGCAGCATATAATAGAAATACTACCGCATATAACAAAAATACTACCGCATATAACAAAAATACTACAGCATATACAGGTTTTACCACCGAAAATAATGAGGTTTCTACTACATATACTAGATTAACTACTACATATACTGTTTTTATCACAGCATATAATAGGAAAACCACCAAACATAATGAATTTTATCCCCGTAAGACAGCCAGGGCGTTCCATATGACTACAGGTAAACCACTAAGGAGGTCTTAGCCTGTCCAGGCAAAATGGTGTTAGTCGGACCGTCCCTATATATAAACCCTTTTTGTTTGTTTTGGCGGTAGGGCTTAATATGCCATTTCATCTCAATGTCGGGTAAAAGTCTTACAAACTGGAAGCAACGTCTCCAAAATGACCTTAATAATGATGTCGGGAACATAAAGTCTCAATACAAACAAATAAACCACTACTACTGATGATACTACTTACAATAACGAAAATAATATTCTTAAAAATAAAAACGATGACAATAATAATTATACTCTTGCTTCTACTCCCACTACTACAACTCAGTACTACAATAGTAATAATAATAATAATAATAATTATAATAATAATAATAATAATAATCGAAACGATGGTAATAATGGTGCGAATGATGTGACAAGAAAGCTATCTGCCAAACATTGACTCGGCCCACCTTTACCCTATAGACGCCGAGAAAAACTACATCTGAAAATGTCGTCTGCATAAGTCGTCTGCTGAACCTTCTTGCACACTTTTTAGAAATATTTTTTATGGACAAACAGTATGGACCCAGATCAGACTGCTCCTAGAGGAGCAGTCTGATCTGGGTCCACACTGTTTGCAAATATAAAAAAAAAAAGACTTTAAAAGTAACCGACAGACGACAAAGCAGACGACAATAGTCGTGATTGGCGTCTTGTGGGTTAAGAACTGGTATATTTCGTTCGGCACATGTGCTGGGATAGTGACAAACAGTGTAGGCCTAGATCAGACCCCACAGAACGTGCCGCATGATCAGGTCTACACTGCTTGCATAAAATACAAGAACTCAAGAGCTAAGTCCCCATTGGGGACCATTTTCCCAGGCTACACTCATACAGTGCTGTCGAGGTTTTGATTGATTTTATGTATACAGGGAAATTCCTATATTACGACCACCTTTGCGACTGTTCGGAAGTGGTCTTTAAGACCACTTTTGAACAGTCCCAAAGGTGGTCCCTGACCAGAGGACACTGTCTGCAGGAAAATCGAAGAAAGAATAACTGCACACTTTTAAAAGTTTAGGTGGTCTTACTAGCGGAATTTTGAATGGGGAATTTAAGAGGGCAGCATCACGGTCCGGTTTTATGTTTGTTTGTTTGTTTGATTTGATTTGAGGTTTAACGTCCCCGTCAACACTGTAAAGGTTATTTTGGAGGCGTTGATTACAATTTTGTGGGACTTTTACCCGACATTGAGTTGAAATGACATCTCAAGCCCTGCCGCCCAATGAAACCAATAGGGTTTATAAGCATGGACGTTCCGACACTCACACTGCTTTGCCTGGGCAGGCTTAGATCCTCTTAGCGGTTTACCAGTACTCGTATGAGGGTCGGATTCAGCTCTGCGTGGAAGCATCATGCAGCCCATATATTTCTTCAAGCCCTGATGGGCGGAGGCTCCCGGTTTTATGTAAGCTATGTATTTCGACTGCAACTTCCATTGGTACTTGCGAAAATTATTTTCAACTTCATTTGGATTTTGATTTTTACATGAAAGCTTTGTAAACTTGTAAGATTACAAGCTCTTTTAATTTTTTTCAAGTAACGTGTCTTAAAAGTCATTTAATAACGGGTTTACGAATTATTGCTTGTCATTTCATCTCAATGTCGGGTAAACGAGTACCCACACCCTATGTCTTGGAGCAAAAATAAGAAAAATAATGTATACCCCTGTAAACCCCAGTTTTCTCTATATATAGTGGGGTTTAGGGGGTCTTCATTTCACGGACTTGTTCACGTGATGTTTTTTCTGCCTACCGTGAAAATTTTATTGCCATCCAGAAAAAAAAAAGATTTTCTTACCTACCGACCATAATATTTTCTAGCACTTTTGATGAAAATTCATAAAACTGTCAAACTAGAAAAAATAATAATTGAAACCCTGTTCTTTGGCTTCCTTGGTGCTTTAACCTCATTATTTGAATGTTTTAATGTAATATACATGTAGTTGGAATTTAACCGTTTAACTGCTTTTAGCTTTTTCCATCAAATAAGAATTTCACAAAAAAAAAAAGTTTTAACGACCTACCGACTCATACCTTTTGTCAGCATATTAGCGAAAACACAGCTATTTTTTAAGCCTAACAAAGGGAAGTAATAACTGATTGTGGCTCTCTGACTGCATTAACGAACCATCCTAAGTCCAAGTTCAGACCTAAGCCCGCCAGTTCTATCTGTGCTTTGATTATTTCTTGCATTTGTCGCAATACACCACCATATGTCATTGTTTGTTTGTTTGATTTGAGGTTTAACGTCCCCGTCAACACTGTTACTGTAATTTTGGAGAAGTTGCTTCGAATTTTGTGGTAATTTTTCCCGACATTGAGATGAAATGACATCTCAAGCACTGCCACCCAATGAAACCAATAGCGTTTATAAACATGGACGGGCTGACTCGCACCGCTTTGCCTGGGCAGGCTTAGATCTTCTAAACGATTTACCAGTACTCGTGTACTATCGGTTTCAGCTCTGGGTGGAAGCATCATGCAGCCCATCTATTTCTCCAAGCCCGATGAGCGGGGGCAAAAATAGTATTTCTTGCATTTGTCTCAATACAACGCCATATGTCATACATCGCGCATTAGAGGAATATCTAAAACCTCTACAAACATTATCTAGTACCTAAAAGGAATAAAATTATCAAGGTAAACTCCATAAATTTTATACGTACAATAAATTAGTCAGTTGAGGACGTCTCTCCATTTCAAGACCTTTTTGGCCATGTCGTGAAAAACCCTATTTTTGTCATTTGCGAACAGTAAAGGGGCAGATCAGCCTGCGCGCATGCGCAGGTTGATCTGCCCCTTTATGTTCGCTAGTTGAAAAGTACAATTCCCCCTGGTTCTATATCTTAAGTTTCATTATTTTAGCTAGTCTGTGTGACATGGCAGGTTGTTGTGTGTCTTCACCTGGTCGCTAACCATGAAGATAGGATTTCGTGTGATATGGCTCGTTTGAGGGCGCCATAAACCTAGTTATAAGAGGAAGGCTACGGTTAAGTGGGGTTCTTTGAAGTATTTTGGTCCTGCTGGGAAGCACTTGTGTCTGACAGTGCTCGTAGGCGGTTATTTTGGTCGCGGTAGGGAGTCACTTGGCACTTTGTTGATGACAGTATGGCACAGTGCAGAACCTGCTGAAATAATGATACACCTAACAAGTACATGGCAGGATGGTGTCAATGAGACGACATTGGGCTCTTCTTCTTCTGCTTCTTCTTCTTCTTGGTATTCTTCTTCTTTTCTTCTTCCTTCTTCTTCTTCTTCTTCCTTCTTCTTCACAGGAGAGAGAACGTTTCAGGCGAAAGAACGTTTCTTGCGAATGAATATACTGTACTTTTTTTTTTATTTGAGGTTTAACGTCCCCTTCAACACTATATAGGTCAGTTTGGAGACATTGCTTCCAAATTGTAAGGACTTTTACCCGACAATGAGATGAAATATTACATCTCAAGCCCTGTCGCCCAATGAAACCAACAGGGTTTATAACCATGAACAGTCCGACTCTCACCGCTTTGCCTGGGCAGGCTGAGATCCTCTAAGCGGTTTACCAGTACTCGCGTGCGGTCGGTTTCAGCTCTGCGTGGAAGCATCTTTCTTCAGGTCTGATGGGCGGGGCCGGAATATACTGTACTGGTTAACCGCTTATGTTTAAGTCCGCCCATTGAAGTTGACCTTAATGGTGTTGATTGAGTCATTAAAGACCTGACCAAATAAAACAGCTTCCGTTAAGTTCCGGCTGGCTTCCCCACCGGCCTCGGTAGCTCAGTCGGATGCGCGTCTGACTGGTGATCGGGGGGACGCGGGTTCGATACATGCCGGGGTCGGCAACATTATTTCGTGGAGATTGATCAAGAAATCTTTTCTACGGTCATTCTCTCCCTTCCGCTGATTCAAGAACAGCAGTTGTCAGTTTCTGGCGAAAGAAGCTGCACTGTACTGGTTAACAGCTTACGTATAAGCCAGCCCAGGAAAAGTGTTGATAAGTAAACTGACCGGCTTAAAATGACTTAAAAAGTGTTGACTGGGCCGTTAAACTTCAATACCAACAAACTTCTGGCTTCCCCTTATCACCGCATTTCGTCTCAAGCCGCATTTACACATTTTTAGCTCACCTGGGCCGAAGGCTCCAGGGGAGCTTATAGTAATAGTGAGTCGTCCGTGGTCTGGCCATCGTCCGTCGTCCGATCGTCCGTCCACACATTTGACCAGTTATATCCATGCAACCTGCAGGCTCATCTCAACCATTTCTCATCTGTAGCATGCCCCTGGTAGGGCATTGATGACATTAGATATTTTTCGAAATCGAATAAAAACTTTGTTTGCTATGGCAACCACAATGTCCCGCAGACTTACAATGGGAAAATGCTTGTCATCACCATAGCGCTTTCAGTTTTAATCGGATCTTTCTTATACTTATGGTGGCAGGGGATAAAAACTCGGATGAGTTCGAAAACCGGCCAAGTCCAAATCATAGAGTTACGTCCCCTTGATTGCTGAAAATGCCCATTTTTAGCTCGCCTTACCAAAGTAAGGGGGAGCTATTGCCATACCCCGGGCGTCCGGCGTCAGCGTCGGCGTCAGCGTTGGCGTCAGCGTCGGCGTCCGCATTTGGTTAAAGTTTACCTGCAAGCCCTTATATGTGATGAGTTTAAAAACCGGTGAAGTTGGCTTATTTATAATAGAGTTCCGTCACTTTGTCTGCAGAAAATGCCCGTTTTCGACCTTGTCACCACCGTAGCCTCTTCAGTTAGATAGAATCTTCTTGAAACTTATATGTAAGAGAGTCAGGGATAAAAGCTTGGATGAGTTAAACAAATTGGTTAGGTCGGCCTATTTATCATAGAGGTATGTCCCTTTGATGCTGAAAATGCCCATTTTTGACATGTCATCATCATAAATCATTAAGTTTTGAACGGACCTTCCTGAACCTTACATATAAGTTAGTTAGAGATAAAAGCCTGAATGTGTTTGCAAACTAACATTGTTGGCACATTACTCACAGAGTTAAGTCTCCTTCTTTGCTGAAAATGCCTATTCGGTACCTTGTCATCACCACATTACGGTAACACACCCGTGCACTTTTACACATCTCCAAAATGGCCATTTTTTTCTGATGAAAATCCGTGATAGTTTCCTTATAAATACTGCAAACATAGGTTGTGGGTGCTCGTTAGAACCGCCTCATTGAGGCGGTTCTAAAGAGTACCAACAACCTATGTCTTGCAGCAAGAATAAGAAAAAATAATCTATACCCCTATAAACTCTATATGAAGTGGGGTATAGGGGAGTCTTCATTTCACGGACTTGTTCATGTGATGATAAGTCCTTTAGTTTTAATCGAAACTTCCTGAAACTAGCATATAAGTAGGTTTGGAATGAAAGTTTGGATGAGTTTGAAAACTGAATGTGTCTGCTTATCTCTCATAGAGTTACGCCCCCTTGAATGCTGAAAATACCTGTTTTTGACCTTGTCATCAGTATAAATCCTTTGGTAAAGATTGCAACTTCCTGAAACTTTTAATCTGTTAGCTCAGGTGAGCTATATATGACCATCTTGACCCTCTTGTTCGCTTTCTTTTTGTTGTTGTTGTTAGTATGTTTATTTTTATGTCGCTGGCTTTGCAGTTGCATTTATTCAGACCAACTACGTGTCTCGTGTTTATTTTTACTGAAGATTTTACATGTTTGTGAACATCGAACGTTCCATAAGGAAAGAAAGCCGTCCATTATAGTCGGGGATTTGAAATTCGTAGCGCACGTATTTAAGGAGTTTAATGCACCTTATTTTCTCACACTAAACTATGGTATGAATTTATTGAGAGGTCTCTCAGCATCTTGAAAATGGAGTTAGAAAATCAAAAAAGTGGGGAAAAAGACCTAAAAAGGGGAGATAAATGTACCTACCCTCTTTTCTCATTTGAACATCCAAACAAATCCAAACGACATCTACTCTGAAACTACAAGGCCGATTGGAACCAAATTACATGTGAAGCCGCCATGGGGTGGAAGAACAAACATATATTTTGAATGTTTGGGTCACATGATCAAAATGTCCACTATGCCCATATATGGTAAAAACCTTTTAAATCGCCCGTTCTCAGGAACCAATAGACCGATGACCTTGAAACTTGATATACAATATTGGGGACCCGGTCCCTTTCACATTTGTTCAAATGATGACATTTCCTTGACCTTGACCTTTCTTACGTCAAGGTCACATACGGTCACTTAGGGTTTTGTATGGCAAACACAGGATTTTCTGTTTCTGTTGCAGCTTATAACATCCGAGTTGAAATTTGCAGCCAGCTAAATTATCCTGGGGCCATAAGATTACATATTTCTATTTTTTCCCAAACTACTGTGCTAACTGATACCAAATTACATATACTGTATCAGTGTGGTCGAGAAATCAAAGTTTGTTTGAGGGATCTGTGTGGTTGTCACACGAATAAGGAGATGCGACAACGACGCCAACTGTCAACGACGCTAATGGACCAAAAGTGATTTTGAATTTTGCATCTCAGGAAATACAAGACCTTGGTATGCAATATTTTGGACTTTAGACCTGCTGAGATTGTTCAAAGCTGACCATAATGTATGTGACGGCAACGAAAAACAATGGTTGACTTAAAAATAATTTGGCAGCAATGGTCCTGCGATTGGCCTCTACTAAACCATTATGTTTGATTAAAATAAGATAATTTATGCCCATTTGAGCTCTGGTGAGCGTAGTTTCCCATGGGCTGCTTGCTTATAACTTTGTGTTCAGGTTAGTTATTAAAAGTCGCGTAAGCTTGGTGGCAAGCATAAACCATATTTAATTGGCGTTGTCATGATACAGCAGCCACAGTTTTCTGCTTTACTGATTGGGCTTACTGCTTGGCTGCATTTTCCAGCCTTCATAAACCATTTATTCGATAACCAGTGGTATTTTGGTATGAAGTTACCATGACAGCAATACCTCTGAAAGACCACAATGTTCAGTGAATTTAACAACGCGACCCTATTTCAGTCTTTTTTCAAAGGGTTGGCAGAATTTTGTCCAGTATTTCATAATTGAAGGAAAGACGCATTTTAATCAGTTTACGCCTCTGAACAATCCAGCCTCCTTTTGACTGAAGGTCTGCGAAATTTGTCCGCCAACAAAAAAGAAACATATAGTATTTGCATGGTAGAACGACGATTTTACATAAATGTTTTATAGATACCATTAATTTGCTGCAGAAAAAGATACTCTAATAAATTTAAATATCAGCATCCAACTGCGGATTTGATATACTTTAGCTTATTTGCTGATTGAATGGCTCTGGTTTTGGTTGATATTTTGGCAAACATGCGCCAATTTTGGTGACCAACTTACATGAAGATGCAGAAAAGGTCAGTCGAGAGTCTGTGTTGAACCCGATGTTCCCACCCTTCTTGACAAAAGTGTAGAAGAAGAAGCTTGATTTACATAGGAATCGTTACATTTATTATGCCAAACATCGCCCCTGTTCAAAATATCTGACCTATAAGGTGTCAACCTCAAGTATGTTAACCTTTCATTCAGTTCATAAGTACGAACGCCTGAAGGTAGGTGCCTGATGCTCTGTCTCTAGTACAGAGCATCAGGCACCTAACCAGATGGGGCGTTATAACGGATGTCATAATCAGGAGGGGCGCTTTAATCATCAGAGGCGCTCTACTCAAGAGAGACGTTACAATTATGGGGGACATTATAACCAGGAGGGGCTCTTTTATCAGAAGGGGCGCTATTACCAAGAGGGACACTTTTAGCCAGAAGGACCAATATATTGTTAATCAACAGTTAAATGTTTTCAATATTATAAAGGCAATTATCATGTTGTGAGTGTTACATGAGAGGTGAAAATGAGGAATTATTATTCAGAGACATTACTTCATAACTTAAAATACGTGTATTACAGTTTTCATTTAAATTTAAATGACATCAGAATATCAATGTTGTTCTTCAAACAATTAGTACAAATTGACAGACAATTTTGTATATATTAACTTTTACATACATGTAAATGTCAAGTATTTGGTCTAAATACTGAATAACAATGCTTTCTTACATTGATACTTATATATTAATCTTAAATTAATGGTCTAAAATAGAGGATCTTGCAAGAGTGCTCATGCATTGTTGAATTTGTTGAACGAGTTGAGGTAAGGGGATGGGATGTGAGGCTTTGCCGAGCATGTTATTCCTTTTCCTCAACAAGTTTAGTAGATTCAATAAGGCATGAACAGGAATGCAAGATTCTATTTATCATATGACTTTAAAACGCTATTTATTCACAATTTGTAAGCAAAAGAGTCAGTATTCCGCCATGCGTGGGCGCGACTTCGTTAACGGCGTTGTACATGTAACGTTACGGAGAGTTACTAATTTGCATATTTAATCCACTAGTGGATTACGGAATTGATGCATGGCGTTATTACACTCTCAGACACAATGTCACATGATAAAGCTTAATATGTCTTTACTTCACTTTAATCTGTCTTATTTGAAACAGTTACATGCAACATGGTTTACATTAATTCTGAAAACTTAATGACAGTCAGTTGCTGGAATATTAATGGTTTGGAGTGTAAGATTAATGGTGTTAAGGCTAATAAATTACATGATAGTGAGGTGATTAACAGTCTTACCGGATCTGACTTTATAGGTCTGGTTGAAACGCATGCTGACAATACCACTGATATTTCTTTGAAAGGATATTATGTGTTTCGAAAAGACAGACCTAAACATAAGAAGGCATGGAAGGCATCAGGTGGCATTGCAGTTTTTGTAAAAGAATCTTTACGGCATGCATGTAAATTTGATCCTTTATCTGATAGTGATGTTATCTGGGTTAGGGTTCTAAAAGAGTTTACTAATCTAAGTAATGATTTATTTTTAGCTTTTTTATATCTTCCCACTATCAATTCGAGTTATGGTAAGGCTAATGGAGCTGATATTATTAAAAAAATCGAAAAACACATTGAATTCTTTTCCTGTAAGGGAAAAGTTTTAATATGTGGCGACTTAAATGCAAGGGTTGGCGACAACATGGATGTATTAGAAAAAGAGGATGAACCTCATATTCCTTTTCCACATGATGGTTCTTATGAATTTATCCTTCCACGTGTGTCATGTGATGATAAAACAGTTAATCAATATGGTAAATGGTTAGTGGACCTGTGCACTGATAATCAAATGTATATTGTAAATGGACGCACATTAGGTGACCTCACTGGCAAATTTACATGTCACACTCCAAGAGGAAGTAGTGTCATAGACTACTTCATAGCAAGTAGGCCATTGTCTAATATAATCTTTAGTATGTGTGTAAATGATCTTAGCCTTTCTTCTGACCATTGTTTGTTAACAATAAAGGTAAAAGTAGGTAGAGATTTTCTATCTGATGAAAATGTTTCAAAGGATAGTAATAATAATTGTACTCATTTACCTGATACATTTGTATGGTCTGATGGAGCAAAAGTTGAATATCAAGCAGCATTTAACACTTCAGAGGTAAAAAGTAAGCTTTCAGATATTGACTACGAAGTAGATTCAGATAATGTAAATATTCAGTGCCTAATAGATAAGTTAACATATGTTTTGATATCAGTAGGAAACAAAACTCTGCGAAGAAAATCATTCAAGCTTAAGCGTAAAAACATGTGTAAGGTTAATAAAAAGTGGTATGATAGCAACTGCAAGAATTTACTGAGGGAAGTCAAGACAGCAAAAAATTCGTTTAATCGTAGTGTTTTCAATAACACTTTAAGGATTCAATATTATAAAAAATTAAAAGAATATAAGAGATTGATAAAGTATAAAAAGCGAAAGTTTAAAGATAATCTTACAAACATGTTGAGCAATGCAATGGAAAATGACCCCCCAGACAGCATGGAAAATCATACATGAACTTAAAAATGACTCTTTACCAGCTGATAAAGCAGAAAAGATTAACCGATCGGAATGGTACAATCACTTTCGAGACCTTTTAAAAAGTAATACAGAACAAATAGATGCTGAGAGACTTGATACAATCAGAGAAGAACTTCAACAATTTGAAAGTGATGTGAAGACTGGTAACATAGATTATGAAATAAATGAAAAAGAAATTTTAGATGCATGTAATAATTTAAAAAATAATAAAGCTAGTGCCTATGATATGGTGAAGAATGAAATGATTAAATCGGCCTTTCCTTTCATAAAACAAACATTAGTTAATGTTTTTAATAAACTTTTAAAACTAGGACAATTTCCATCATCTTGGACCGAAGGAATTATTGTCCCTGTTCATAAACAGGGCAGTGGTGTAGACCCAAACAATTACCGTGGTATTACTTTGAACAGTTGCTTTGGAAAATTATTTTGTCATGTTTTAAATAGTAGAATCTCCAATTATTTAGAAAACAAATCATTTATTATCAGAGAACAGGCAGGATTTAGAAAGCATTTCCGGACTTCTGACCAAATCTTTATTCTAAAAACAATAATTGATAAATATATTCAAAGAAATGGCAAAGGAAATAAACTTTATGCATGTTTCATTGATCTTAGGAAGGCCTTTGATACTGTCTGGCATGAGGGTTTATTATTGAAATTGCAGAGAGCTGGTATCAATGGAAATATGTTTCAGCTACTAAAATCAATGTATCAAGGGTCTATATCTCGTGTAAAATGCAAAAATATTCTGACTGAGCCCATTACTATAACTCAAGGTGTACACCAGGGTAATGTACTCAGTCCCTTGTTATTCAATATATTTATTAATGATATTGGGAACAATATGAATTTTGATGATGCACCAATTTTAGATGATTCTAGAGTGAGTCATTTATTGTATGCAGATGATTTAGTCTTATTGTCAACTTCGGAGAGCGGTTTACAAAGCAATATAGATAAGGTATATGAATTCTGTAAGAATTGGGGTTTGGCAATTAATATTAATAAGTCGAAGGTTATGACGTTTTCAAAATCTGGCCGGCTGCCTAGAGACAGTGCACAGTTTGTAGTTGGTGCAGAAGCTCTGGAATATGTTAATCAATATAAATATCTTGGTGTAAATATCTCCAACACGGGCAAGTTTTCAGTTGCAGAGAAAAACCTAAGCTTGAAAGCCAGTAGGGCTCTATTTTCTATTAAGCAGAGTATCTTCAATAAAACACTAAAACCCTCAGCAATTTTAAATATTTTTGATGCACTTGTTAAACCTATTGCCCTGTATGGTTGTGAAGTTTGGTCTGCTTATAAACCTTCTTTTCAAACTAAATCTATTGACGAATTATTTGAGCTGTCATTTAAAAGCACTAATGATTTTGATAAAGTACATACACGTTTTTGTAAATTTGTTCTTGGAACACATTCAAAAGCCTCGAATTTCGCTGTATACAGTGAACTGGGTCAATTCCCTCTCTTAATAACAATATTAACTAGCTGTCTTAACTTCTGGCTGCATATCATACAGTCAAATAGGGATACACTACTCTCAAAAGCCTACATGGAGCAAATAAACAGCAGTATGGATAAAAGTCGTTGGGCTTTATTCATTAAAAATATCTTACACGACTTAGGATTTTCTCATGTTTGGAATAACCATAGCACCTTTAATTCTTTTGCCCTTCTTAATTCAATTAAACATAAGCTGAAAGAACGTTATATATCCTTCTGGTACAAACGCTTATCAGGTGATGAAGGAATGAGGAAATTGCGTACATATAAGATACTTAAGCAAAATTTTGGCCGTGAAACTTACATTGAAGATATATATGACAAGGATATAAGAAAATGTATCTGTTCACTTAGAATAAGTACACACAAACTCAGAATTGAACGAGGGAGGTATTGTGGTGAAACTGTAGAAAATAGATTGTGCACTGTGTGTAATGAAATTGAAACCGAAGTACATTTCTTATGTCAATGTCAAAAATACAAGAGTTTAAGGGGAAAAATGTTTGAAAGTATTTATGGAACTAACTGCATTTCAGTCACTGATCCGGATGCCTTATTCTATGAGTTGTTGACCAGTCAAAACAAAAACATTCTCAAGGCTGTTGGTAAATTCATTCAAGATTGTTCAGTCACATAAGTAGAATATTTAAAACTTTATATGCCCAGAATGTTACACTCCAAATCATTGATTTCATTGCATGTTTGTGAGAGTGTTATGTGAGAGAAAGATAATGTTTCTTATTGTTGTTCAAATTGTATTATATGTATTGTTTGCCATTAACCCACTAGTGGGTACAGCAGTGCAATAAATTCTATTCTATTCTATTCTATTCTAGTACGGCTAATCGGAGCCTAACTATGGGTTTCCTTTCCTGTAGCATTCTAGCTAATCCATGCTGTTGAGTCCTCGTCGTTGTCTCATCTTCTTATTCGTTTGATTTTATGTTCGCGGAGATGTTGCATTGGTGAGCTAGAAATCCATCATGCAGACTGAACAACTAATGGCTTTAACCTAGACAACCAAGAGTGAGGATTGAGGCCACCTTAAATCAATTAAAGTGTCCACCCCAAACCCATACATCCGTAAAACTTCTTAATGACCCCATTCCAAGGCGGTCCTTCTGTTGTGGTTTCTTATTTTTATTGTTGGTCTTTAAGATGTATGTACTGCTAATGCCGTTTTTTTGGGATAGCTGTTTGGCCATGTGGGGAGATAACTGTCCTTCTGGCATTCCATTCGTGGCGTTTCATTTTGGTGTTTTGAATGGGAGGTGCGAGGTATTTTGTATAGGTTCCTGATCATTGTCTACACTCTGTTTGTCAAATCATGATAACTCCTGATGACTAGACACAGAAGGCCCTTTTGGCAAATCTGTATGGGACAATTGGGGTGGTTGGGTGAGGCAAAGGTGACGTTTACCTTGCGTCAATAGGGCGTCCAACTGATATTGGCTTATAGTTGGACAAGACCTGCTGGTCTTGGAGCAGGTTAGAGGGGGAATACTGTTATATCTTCTGTTTCTGCACTTATTTATTTTCCTCTTTCTCTTCTGTCCCTCACTTTCATCTGCTCTACTATCTCTTCTATCGCTTTTCTAAGGGAGAAGACACAAAATGACCAACCAGGGTGGACGTGTCTTTAAACCCAAAACAATCAATGTATTTTTTTGTTTTGTTTTGTTTTGGTTTTACGGCCCTTTCAAGATTATTTCACTCATATCGAGCCGATCGTTAATCAGAGGTGGGCGAAAACCGGAGAAAAACCACCTGACCTACCGTTGCAGAACTTGGCGTCTGACATGTGACCACAATCAATGTATGGTACAAATATCAGTTAAAGGAACAAGTATGAAAGTAGACGAAGAACAGGTTAATCAGTGTGCATCACATGAACAAGTCCGTGAAATTAAGACCCCTTAACCCAACTTTATATCGAGAAAACTGGGGTTTACGGGATAAACATTTTTTTTTCTTATTTCTGTTCCAAGACATAGTTTGTGGATACTCGTTAGAACCGCCTGATGCGGTAACAACGAGCACCCTCAACCTATGTTTTGAACATTTATAACAAACATATCAAAGATTTTCATCAGAAAAGTAGCCATTTTGGAGATGTGAAAAATGTACTATGTCGCATGGGTGAGTTATCGTAATGTGTGACAAGAGACACAGCATAATTAAGAGCTAATGGTGAATAGAGGGACAAGGTTATCAAAGGCAGGTTGTCTAATGAAAAGGTAGAAAGTAAGTGGAGGTGACATCTTAAGATGCACATTTACAGGTTATACCAATACTCAGGGGAAAGGGAAAGAATGAAGAATGTTTAAGGGGTGGCTTTAAATTACATTAAAGCTCGGTAACTATTTATTTTTAATCGTGCGACTTACCAGATAATAGGGTACCCAGTAAGATTTGAATAGAGACCTTGTAGTGGCCAGTGACATTTACGTGTTTAAAATATAATAATGTGATGTTAGTTTGGGAGCCTTCAGCACAAACTGGAAACTTTGGATAATGAATCTTGAAATAAACAATGTATTTATTAAATGTTGATAGATTCAAGTCACCAGTTTAGAGAATCACTTGATAGTTCATCGCCGACAAATATGCTTGGTGATGTATATTCACCTCACTAAATAAAAGCTAGAAGGAAATGGTCATCAGTAATTTTTCAAAAATATATCTGTTGGCCCCTGTTATGATACATCTGTGACCAGCCAGTAAATTAATTTATTTTATGTATGTTTGAATATGGGTTTTTATCACGATCTGTGACACAGCAGGAAAAAACAGCAAAAGGGTCCATAGGTATCTGAGTCCCTTGTTCATGCCCAGATTGACGCAGATTCATCAAGTTTAACATGCATGTGCAAAAATAACCGTCCTGCATATTGACGGAAAAGAAATTGTTTCAAAAAATACTAAAAATCCTTTAGCGCAAAAATAGTGTAAAATTTACCAAATTTCTGGGGGTAAAATTCCAATGGTCAAAATTTATGGTAACACCTGATGTAGTTACGTCATATCATGAATTTTGGTATCTTCGAGTAATGACAAATATTTTGGCTGATGCAATAAATCAACATTCAGTTGTAAGCGCAAGCTACACATAACTAAACTTAATCCAAGCATTCCATTTGCATGGGGGTGGGTGTAAACTCATAGAATTTTCAACCCCTTTTACCCACCAGATTTGCTAAATAATCAAATGTCACATAGGTTAGGCTTCTATCTCAATGAAACAGCACAAACAAAGCGTGAGAATTTTGGGTGCATTAAATTTTTCGAAATCTGGTCTCAAATCCCGGACTATTATGACTCTAAAAATGACATTTGTTTGTATGAAGTTGTGTTTGGTTGTCTTTGTTCATATTTCCAACATAGAATGTGGATGTCCGCTAGAACCGGCTCATTGAGAGTACCTAAACAAACATTCTATGCTTTGGAGCAGAGCTTAAATAATGAATATAAAGTGTACCACAATAAACCCCGTTTTTTCCCGTATATTGTTTTACAGACATGTACTGACGCAGGATATGGAGGCACATGACCACCATAGTCTTTTTTCTAGTAAAATGTATTTTTCATTGATTCAAAAGATAGGTGTTTGGCGTTTAAATAAAAATGATTTTACATAATTGTTCTTGAAACCTGTCTTTATTTAAAAAATGATGCCTTTAGAACTCGACCCGTCATGATTAACAATATTCCTTAATGTTATAAATGTTGACAGATGTATTCCTCAGCTTCGGCCGGCTTGAAGAAATAGATTGGCTGCATGATGCTTCCACGCAGAGCTGAAACCAACCGCACACGAGTACTGGTAAACTGCTTAGAGGATCTAAGTCTGCCCAGGCAAAGCGGTGCGAGTCGGTCCGCCAATGTTTATAAACCCTTTTGGTTTCATTCGGCGACAGGGCTTTAGATGTCATTTCATCTCAATGTTGGGTAAAAGTCTCACAAAATTGGAAGCAGCGTCTCCAAAATTGCCTATACAGTGTTGACGGGGACGTTAAACCTTAAATCAAACAAACAAACAATTCCTCAGCTTAAAAGCTTATACAAAATGGCGAAAACATGCCATTTTCTTGGGCGTTTTCTTTCAAAGATACATATTCACCCACACTAAGATACAATTAATATAAGAAATTACACACACCATCGCACCGATTGGCGGTCGAAACTGGCAGATGGTCTCTGATGTATTTCTGCCATTAGATGAAAAGAAATGCTCAGTATATGATAAACTAGAAGACTCATCATTTTCTTCAGAGCTAAGAAGACAGAACCTAAATAGTTATTATTTAACAAGACCTAGTATTGTAGTATGCGCAAATAAACAGAGCTTTTTGGAACAGATATTAAACACCAAAGTAGAAGTCTGCCAATATATATGATTAAAGTGCTTCAGGAGGTTAAGGAGAGTTAATATTGCACGACCCGCAGAAAAAGCGACCGACTAAAGTCGGTTGATTTCTAAGAGTGCCCTAAAATCACCGTGTCATTCTGTCATTCGGTCATTTTGTCTATCCGTCCGTAACCCGTTTGTGAAAATTGGTGATAGTGACTTAACCGCTTGGAATATTTAAACAATTTTTGGCATACTAATAGATATCAATGAGATCTAACCAATGAACTTGCGAAATATAACATTCCATTTAGTATAGCCTCGCCGAGGCGAAAAATGCGAAAATTTTCGAACTACTTCTCCTCGGAAACCGTTGGGCCGATTGAAGTCAAATTTCATATGGAGCCTCTATGGGATGGGGGAAACCAAAATATGCTCATGGGGTCCAGGTCACATGACCAAAATGGCCGCCAAGCCATATATGGTAAAAACCCTTCAAAAATAGTCTTCTCCAGAACCACTGGGCAGATTTCCACGAAACTTGATAAATAGCATCTGGGACGTAGGCCCATCATAAAATGGTGACCCTTGGTTGACCTTGACCTTCTTTGTGCCTACGTCAAACTTTGACACATATGCTTTTGTTGGAATATTTAAACAATGTTTGGCATACTGATAGATATCAATGAGATCTAACCAATGAACTTGCCAAATATTACATTCCATTTAGTATAGCCTCGCCGAGGCGAAAAATGTGAAAATTTTCGAACTGCTTCTCCTCGGAAACAGTTAAGCCGATTGAAGTCAAATTTCATATGGAGCCTCTATGGGATGGGGAAACCAAAATTTGCTCATGGGGTCCAGGTCACTTGACCAAAATGGCCGCCAAGCCATACATGGTAAAAACCCTTCAAAAATAGTCTTCTCCAGAACCACTGGGCAGTTTTCCACGAAACTTGATAAATAGCATTTGGGACGTAGGCCCATCATAAATTGCTAAAATGGTGACCCTGGGTTGACCTTGACCTTCTTTGTGCCAAGGTCAAACTTTGACACATTTGCTTTTGTTGGAATATTTAAACAATTTTTGGCATACTGATAGATATCAAAGAGATCTAACCAATGAACTTGCGAATTATTACATTCCATTTAGTATAGCCTCGCCGAGGCGAAAAATTTGAAAATTTTCGAACTGCTTCTCCTCGGAAATCGTTGGGCCGATTGAAGTCAATTTTCATATGGGGCCTCTATGAGATGGGGGAAACCAAAATTTGCTCATGGGGTCCAGGTCACTTGACCAAAATGGCCGCCAAGCCATATATGGTAAAAACCTTTCAAAAATAGTCTTCTCCAGAACCACTGGGCAGATTTCCACGAAACTTGATAAATAGCATCTGGGACGTAGGCCCATCATAAATTGCTTAAATGGTGACCCTGGGTTGACCTTGATCTTATTTGTGCCTACGTCAAACTTTGACACATATGCTTTTGTATTGGAAAAGTGAGAATGCATTTTATCCTGCAAACGATTCAGAATACAGTACTAAAGTATAAGATTTATTTTTGCTCCTTACGATAAGGCGCATTTATTGGGGGAACCGTTTTAGGTCCAGGTCACATGAACAAATTGGCCGCCATACCCATATATGGTAACACTCATAAAGCTAAAAGCATCCGGCGGGTCGTGCACTTCAGCTGAAGCACTGGTTAAATTATTACAATTGCGTTGTGAATCAATATGTTATTTTACATTTGTTAGATCTTACAGAATAACGCACTCTCTCCACTAAAGCAGTCGGAATGACACATGTCTATTTCGAGATGTATATTGATGTTGACATGTTCTGTCATTCTTTTATGGTACATGTACACTAAGTTTTATTGTAGTGCTCAAGGACCGACTGGCCTATGCTCGGCCCCCGCCCATCGGGGCTTGAAGAAATAGATGGGCTGCATGATGCTTCCACACAGAGCTGAAACCGACCCGCACACGAGTACTGGAAAACCGCTTAGACGATCTAAGCCTGCCCAGGCAAAGCAGTACGAGTCGGACCGCCCATGCTTATAAACGCTAATGGTTTCATTGGGCGGCAGGGACTGTGATGCCATTTCATCTCGATGCCGGGTAAAAGTCCCCGTCAACACTGTAAAGGTAAATTTGGAGACGCTGCTTCCAATTTTGTGGGATTTTTACCCGACACTGAGATGAAATGACATCTCAAGCCCTGTCGCCCAATGAAACAATTAAGGTTTATAAGCATGGACGGTCTGACTCGCATCGCTTTGCCTGGGCAAGCTTAGATTCTCTAAGCGGTTTACCAGTACGTGTGTGTGGGTCAGTTTCAGCTCTGCGTGTAGGCATCATGCAGCCCATACATTTCTTCAAGCCCTGATGGGCGGGGTTCCTATTTTCATGTTTGTTTGTTTCTTTCTTTTGAGGTTTAACTTCCCCTTCAACACTGTAAAGGTCATTTTGGAGACGTTGCTTCCAATTTTGTGGGACTTTTACCCGACATTAAGATGAAATGACATCTCAAGCCCTGTCGTCCAATGAAACCCATAGCATTTATAAGCATGGACGGTCCGACCCGTGCACACCGCTTTGCCATGGCAGGCTTAGATCCTCTAAGTGGTTTACCGGTACTCGTGTGCGGGTCGGATTCAGCTCTGCGTGGAAGCATCATGCAGCCCATATATTTCTTCAAGCCCCGATGGGCGGGGTTCCTATTTTCATGTTTGTTTGTTTCTTTCTTTTGAGGTTTAACTTCCCCTTCAACACTGTAAAGGTCATTTTGGAGACGTTGCTTCCAATTTTGTGGGACTTTTACCCGACATTAAGATGAAATGACATCTCAAGCCCTGTCGTCCAATGAAACCCATAGCATTTATAAGCATGGACGGTCCGACCCGTGCACACCGCTTTGCCATGGCAGGCTTAGATCCTCTAAGTGGTTTACCGGTACTCGTGTGCGGGTCGGATTCAGCTCTGCGTGGAAGCATCATGCAGCCCATATATTTCTTCAAGCCCCGATGGGCGGGGGCAACCTATTTTCATGAATGAAAAAAATAATTATGATTTACCAGTAATTATCCAATAATTATCTAAAGTCTTGGTTGATATGATTGTATACGAAAAAAGGATTCCCTAATGTGACAGGTACAACTAACACAGCCTTTCACGGCGACATGGTATAATGGTCTGTCTATATTCTATTGAGATAGCGGTTAGTACCTGGGTGGGTGACCCTACATGGGCTGGTGGCTGCTTAACGTAAAAGAGACGTCCTGTGCGTTCAGTTACACTTACATTGTAAAAGTTTGTTGACGGGCCTCGCTGGCCTAGTGGATAAGAGCGCTGACTCTTAATCATTAGGTCTCTTAACGCTGTGGTTCGAGCCTCGACCGGGTCACATGTGAGACGCCAAGTTCTGCAACGGAAGGTCAGTTGGTTTTTCTCCGGGTACCCCGGTTTTCGCCCACCTCTGATTAACGACCGGCTCGATATGAGTGAAATAATCTTGAAAGGGCCGTAAAACCAAAAAAAAAAAAAAATAGAAATGTTAAAGTTTGTACAGGTCATGTGTTTTCAAGCACATAAGGGCCCCGTCAAGCGATTTTGGTACTTATCGCCTATGCGAGGAGCGAAGGTTCAGGCGAGCCTGCGCATCCGCATAGTCTCGCCAGAACCTTCGCTGCTCGCTCATACAAGCAGTGAATCAAGAGGAACCTTCAGACAGAAAGCCATATCCATGGCCCCTCTGAATGCGCAGTTAAAATTTGTCATGACGGAATGCTCGAAGACACAAAATCGCTTGGCGGGGCTCATAAACAAGTAGCACAACGACAACGATCGCTCACCTGAGTCATTGATACAAGTGGCCAAGTGGTACTGGAGTAAATAATCTCTCCAGGTTTATAGAAATTTAAATTATACATGAGTGGCAGCCATCTCGGTCATGTGAACTGGACCATTCGAACAAATTTTCGCTCCCCACTTTCTTGAAAGCTGCACATACACTTTAATATAAGTGGGCAAGCATTTTCACAAGATGAAGAACTTTTAAATGGTGACAGCCATACAATCCTAGCGATCTTTAGCAATTTGCAATTCATATGTAAGACATATTTTTATTTCACTTTTTTCCCATTCATAAGCCTAAGGGAATAAATTTGACCTTGCCATAAAACAGGTCAAGGTCAGCCAAAGACCATCTTTTAAATACCTTGTTTAGGGCTCATATCCCTTTTGCTGCACAATTGGCCAAAGTTTTGGTGAAAATTGCCATTTTTGGACGGGCTTTTCAAACATTACGTCCTTTAAAACATCGATATCCGGGCGGGCGGGCGTCGTGAGTCGGGCGTCTTGCGTCGGGCGGGTGGCCGGGCATCGTCCGAGGTTTACCATTTGATTCACTTTTTTTTTCAAAGTGATATGTTACCTTTATTCTTCACTGGATAGCTTTCATATTAGGACTGTTGCTTCGTTAGTAGGTATATGCAAACCATTAATGACACCAAGGACCAAAATTGGTGAATTAGAAGTGAAGACAATGATCAGGAATCGATACAATTAACCCACAGCTCCAATCAGAGACATCAAATGGAAAGAAATACAAACATGAAACAACTGGACCCTAATGGAAACATAAATAGCGGAAAGCCAAAAGGACAGTTACTTTCCCACAAAATGGCCAATTGGCTATCCAAAAGAAAACAAACAAGCGATACACACACTCAAAAATAAATCAAAACAAAAATTAACTGCTACAGAAGAACCGCCTTGGAACTGCCAGTGAAACGAATTCCACTGGGGGGTGGGGGTTAAATCGATTTTAGGCGTCCTAACTTCCGCCGCTATTTAAGACAAATAATTTGTTCAGTCCGCATGAAGGCCTCCTAATGCCATTTTTCCAACTGAAGTTTATTAAGAAGTTTGCTCTGTATTACCTTCGTTATCTCCTTTGCAAGTTTGGTAGGGCAGTGGATAGAGGGCTACACTTTGAACTAGAGGTTCGTGGGTACAAATCCTAGAATAGGACTTCTTTTCCTCTCTTAACCCATTCAGTACCAGAAACCCCTAAAGGGGTACCTTGTCAAACAGTGCAGGCCCAGATCAGACGCCGCAAAACGCGGCGTCTGATCAGGGCCTCCACTGTTTGCTAAACGTTCAGCCATTTTTTCAAATAAATTTTGAAGAAGCACAACCTGATACCCTTAAATTTAAATGAACTCCTGCTATATATAAGGAGGGAGATTCCATTTGGTACAAAAAGGGTTAAAGAAGATAAACGGTTATTTTTTCTTGCAAGTTTCAGTTTGTAGATTGTGTTCGTCAAATATACATTTCGTTTCTTTTTTATGCAAAGGCTTGAAAACAGGATTTAATTCTTTTTCATTTGTTCTTCGGGGTTCTTTTTTATACTCTTTCAAATGCTGCAATCTGTTTAGCTCTTTCACATAAGAAAATGGCTTTTTGGAGCTAAACTTTCTGGCAATATTGGAATTGATGTTTTTTAGATAAAACACTTAAAACGATATTTCTGATTCAATGTTCCATAGGGGTACTTTTTGGTTCTCTTTTAATTGTTGTGGTCTGTTTGGCTCTTTTACAAAAGAAAATGAAAAACCCGTCCATTATGCCTTTAGTCATTTTTTGTTAGCTTATATGGGCATGGTGGCCTACTTGGTCTTATGACCTGGATAATTATATAAACTTATTTGGTCAAATAACTCAACCATGAAACATAGTTCAGACCAACCAGGATACACATGTATATTTTATGTTAATCATTAGGTCACCCGGAAGATGATATAACCCCGGTAGGATATTTCTCCATTCAGTACACATTATAAGGCAGAAATCACTCGGCCATGAAATACACAGGTCACACTCTCCTAGATATGTTTTCAGACCAATCATCTGGTCAAATGAACTTATAATCCGCATATATATATTTTTCTAATTATAAGTCAAAACCACTGAACCATGATACATAGGTCAAACTGACCGAGATGTATTTCTATGTCAATCGTCAGGTCACATGGATATTCCACGCATGGCATTGCTCCAACAACCAATATTCAAGTAGAAGGCAAAGTCACTGAACCATGAAATATAGGTCATGCTTAACTTGATATACATTTCGAGACCTGTCATCGCATCTCATGCGGCTTATATGCATGGCACGTGTACATGGTGATAAAATAGTCTTATTTCCATCACATAGTTTTCGTTTTGCAACGGAATGTCAGGTGTTTTTTCTCCAGGTACTCCAGTTTTCATCCCCCTCTGATTAACGATCGGCTCGAAATGAGTGGAAGAATCCCGAAAGGGCCTTAAAACCCAAACAAAAATCACATAGTTCTCGCGATATAAGGCAAAATTACTGAACCATGAAATAAAGGTCACATTGAGTTAGATATGAATTTTGGCCAATCACAAGGAGTTAATATCCCAAGTATATGACATCAAACCTCAATCATCAACATATAGAGTGAAATCACCCTGAAATTTAGGCCTCCATGTTCTTCACTCTTTTACACTAGAACCAATGTCACTTAGTAGGCCTGTAAGCATAGTGGAATTGCATATGACATATTAAAAAGGTGCCCTATATTTTAATCCCTTGCCTCATCGCCAGCATAAGCCTAGGTTTTTTGTTGTTGTTTTTTTGCTATCTCTGAAAACACTGTTCTAGATATGAACGATCTTTGATAAGCGACTGTCCAGATACAAGCATTTGAAAATAATAATAATAACCAGTGCTTCAGCTGAAGTGCACGACCCGCCGGATGCTTTTAGCTTTATGAGTGTTACCATATATGGGTATGGCGGCCATTTTGGTCATGTGACCTGGACCTAAAAACGGTTCCCCCCAATAAATGCGCCTTATCGTAAGGAGCAAAAATATATCTTATACTTTAGTACTGTATTCTGAATCGTTTGCAGGATAAAATGCATTCTCACTTTTCCAATACAAAAGTATATGTGTCAAAGTTTGACCTAGGCACAAAGAAGGTCACGGTCAACCCAGGGTCACCATTTTAGCAATTTATGAAGGGCCTACATCCCAGATGCTATTTATCAAGTTTCGTGGAAATCTGCCCAGTGGTTCTGGAGAAGACTATTTTTGAAGGGTTTTTACCATATATGGCTTGGCGGCCATTTTTGTCATGTGACCTGGACCCCATGAGCAAATTTTGGTTTCCCCTATCCCATAGAGGCTCCATATGAAGTTTTACTTGAATCGACCCAACGGTTTCCGAGGAGAAGCAGTTCGAAAATTTTCACATTTTTCGCCTCGGCGAGGCTATACTAAATGGAATGTAGAATGTAGTATTTCGCAAATTCATTGGTTAGATCTCATTGATATTTATCAGTATGCCAAAAATTGTTTAAATATTCCAAGCGGTTAAGTCACTGTCACCAATTTTCACAAACGGGTTACGGACGGACAGACAGACTGACAGAATGACCGAATGACAGAATGACACGGTGCTATTAGGGCACTCTTAGAAAATAAACCGACTTCAGTCGGTCGCTTTTTCTGCGGGTCGTGCAATATATGTAATAATAATAATAATAATAATAATAATTATTATTATTATTATTATTATTATTATTATTATTATAATAAGCAGTAATGGGCATAACCAGAGCTCTACAATAGCATACAACAGATGCACATGAGTACTGGTAAACCGCTTAGAAGGTCTAAGCCTGCACAGGCAAAGTAGTGCGAGTCCAATGCATATAAACCCTATTGGTTACATTAATCGGCAGGGATTGAGATGTCTATTCATCTTTATGTCGGATAAAAGTCCCACAAAATTGGAAGCAACGTCTTCAAAATGATCTGAATAGTGTTGGAGGGGACGTTAAACCTCAAACAAAAAGAACATGGAGCTAGATATTATCCTGAACTGTTCCATCAAGCCTTAATTTTTTAGCTGTAAACAGTGTAAAACCTGATTATATGCCGCATTCTTATCAGGGGCTACACTGTGTGCCAACTACACTATTTGCTAAGCGCAGTACATGATTCTAGCCCAGATATTCTACAGATAGACTTTGACCGCAGCGATAAGAAAAGCCCGGCTAATTTTACTGGATTTACATGGACTTAAGTAACATGAAGCTCCTGCGCTTTTTAATTTTTGTTGGTCTATGGCAAACAATCAACGTGTTTATGTATTTTTCTATAGCAAACATAACTTAAAACTTTTTTTTTATAGGCGCGCTGACTCTTAATAATTAGGTCTCTCACCGATGTGGTTCGATCCTCGCTCGGGTCAAATGTGGGACGCCAATTTCTGCAACGGAAGGTCAGATAGGTTTTCTTCGAGAACTCAGTTTTCTCCCGCCTTTGAATAACGATCGGCTCGAAATGAGTGAAATAATCTCGGAAGGGCCGTAAAACCAAAACCATTAAGAATCTGTTTTCAAAATTTTAAATATCAGTAATTCTTATCCCTAAAAACATTTTCATAAGCCTTGTCTCTTCAGAAACCTATTTGTATTGAATATATGTACTTGTTACAATGGCCTGGTCGAGGTTATTTTAGCAAGTAACCATAACAAGTACGAAACTTAAGTCATTCATTTTCTTGTTCCCCCAGGTATAAGACTTCCTGCCTTGCCGTGGCCCTTGGGGCTCAATTCCCACTGGGCACATTGCCGCTGTGGTCTCTGTGCCCACTGGGAAGAGCTAAAGGAAGTACCACCCGTTTGCCGTGGGTGGCGTCCTGTAAGCCGGAAGAAGGGATCCTGGAGGTTGAGGGTTACCTGAGATGGCGGTGCTTCAGGTACCCAACACGCCTCTTTGGCCTGGCTTTTCGGTGTAGACGGGTGGCCGTGCGGTCCGGCACGGTCAATCGGCTGGTCGCGCCGAGCACTAGAGATACCGCTTTGCTTTCTCTTCAATTCTTTTTGTATCTTTCCTGATACCAACCATATGCCCATTTACCTTACCCTTTTCTGTCTTTTTATCTCTAGAAGGCGGTGGCTAAACGGATCAATCGTGTAGGCATTTTGTTTATACGAGTATATCTCACGTGTATCTGTAACACCTGCGAGTTGGATAACCACTCCATTATGGTGTTCCCTTGTAGGGCTCCACGGAGGGCGGAGAGCACTTGGGACGAAACTAGAATTATTTCCTTATGCCTAATGGAAAAAAAAAACATAACCGCAACCACGCACATAACCGCAACGCAGCTAAACGTAAAAAAGACGATGATTCATCCGAAACGGATGAACCCAGTCAGCAGTCAAGTCAGCAGTCAAGTCAGCAGTTTGAAACTCCAAAGCTCAACAGTTTTCCACGCTTCTTGGTGATGACATCACGCGATGATACACGTACGGTGTCAGATTTATCACCTTTTGTTATCGGAAAGAGTTTAGTGTCCATTGTCGGACATCCAAAAAGTATAAAAAAACTAAAGTCAGGTGATCTCCTCTTGGAAGTCGAGAGAGAACAGCAGGTCAAACACCTGCTTGATACCACAAAGCTGTTCGATCTCAACGTCAAAGTATCGTTGCACAAAACACTCAATTCATGTAAAGGTGTCATCCGCAGCCCAGAGCTACGTCCGTGCAACGATACCGAGATTGTTGAGAATTTAAGAGATGAAGGCGTCATTGGTGTACGTAACATCCAAGTTCGTAGAGGTGGTGTATTAAAGCCAACAAGTACCTACGTGTTGACATTTAATACACCAGTTCTGCCCAAGAAAATAAAAGTTGCATATCTATCTGTTAACGTAGAGGTGTATATACCAAACCCTCTCAGATGTTATCATTGTCAGGTTTTTGGTCACCACGAAAGCAGATGTCAGAAGAAACAACTCTGTCCAAACTGTAGGGAGGAAAAACATGTCGATAACCATCAAAACTGCAAGAATGAGGCAAAATGCGTCAATTGTGGTGACAAGCATGCTGTTTTCTCTCGAGATTGTCCGGCATGGAAAAAAGAAAAAGAAATACTCACTGTCAAATACCAAAGGGGGGTAACATTCCCAGAAGCGCGGAAAATTGTTGATGAGCGATACACAACACCAACCACCAGTTACGCCAGCATCACAAAGGGTGCTGGTGTAAAAGTTTCCAGCTCCGCAACACAGACTGCTGAATCATACATAGCTGAACTGAAAAAATCTGGTGCATGGAGTAAATCCACTCCAGCACCTCAAAGTTCAACCAATTTATCAAATGGCGCAATCCTGGTTGCTTCGGATCGGTCGACAGCGACCGTACCGAAGCCAGCGCCGCATGCAAAAGAGAAACTCGACTCATGTCGAACTTATAAGGGATCAGAAGATCCGAAGAAACAACACTTGTCTCAAAAACAAACAGACAGACAACGTAAAATGGAAAGAGACAATATAAAATTCCAGAACAGATTCGGATCTTTGAGTGACAGTGATATGGAGTTCAATGAAACTCCATCATCACCAAGCGGCAACAACAGATCGAGGCCAGCAACACCACGAGCTGGTGGTAGCAGATCTATATCACCAATTGCAGCTCCAAAATAGTTTCTAGTCTGAATCTCTTCATAAAGTGGATTTAAAACACAAAATAATACAATTGAATTGTCGAGTTCTTAAATCAAATTATAATGAACTCTTATTACTTATTTCGTTATTAAACCCATCGGTTTTTGTTTGCAAGAAACTTTTTTAAAAACTGATAACAACATTAATGTCAAGGGTTTCAATACATACAACTATATCTATTCTGATGGTAACAAACCATCTGGTGGCAGTTCAATTTTTGTGAAATCATGTTTACCACAAAGAGAGATCAAATTAAAAACAGACCTACAAGCTGTAGCAGTATCGGTTTCTTTGGATAAAGAAACTACAATTTGCTCTCTATATATCCCGCCCTCATTTTCTTTAAAGCCCGAACACCTTGACTCATTGCTGAGTCAACTTACATCGCCATATCTTTTAGTTGGCGACTTCAATGCTCACAATATTCTATGGGGCTGTAAAGATATCATTAACAAAATAGCACTCGTCGAAGATTTTATTGCAAAAAGCGATCTTTGCTTGATGAATGATAAATCTTATACTTACCTTCACCCTGCGACAGGTCATTTGTCTTCTTTAGATCTCTCTTTGTGTCACCCATCTCTCTTCTTGGACTATGACTGGTCTGTTCATGATGATCAGTGCGGAAGTGATCACTTCCCTGTTATAATTGAGAGCGTAAACGAACCAGATGAGGACTGTTACCAGAAATGGAAAATGAATAAAGCCGACTGAGAATTATTCCATAATTTATGTGAAGAAGAGTTATCAGTTGATCACTTAAATGAATCATCCGACATTGTTTCTGATTTCACAGATACACTTATTAATATATTAGAAGAATGCATTCCAAAGACCTCCACAAACACTAAGAAAAGCAAGCCTTGGTTTAATAATGACTGTAAAGAAGCTATTCAAAAGCGCAAATAGGCTCTAAATAAGTTCTGCAAAAGTCCCACTTCAGAAAAGCTAAACGAAGTAAAAGTTTTTAGAGCTAAAGCTCGGCGAACAATCCGAGCTTCAAAACGAAAGTCATGGAGGGAATATGTTTCAAAATTGAACTACAAAATCCCCATTAAAAAGGTTTGGGATATGGTACGAAAAATTTCAGGAAAAACAAAGCCCGCTAGTTTTACACATTTAAATACCAAATTTGACACAATATCTTCAACAAAAAAAGATATTTCAGATACTCTTGGGAGCACATTCTTGAGAAATTCATCATCGCGTAATTATTCTGACTCTTTAAGAAATTTCATAAAGGACCAAGAGAAAAGAAAACTAAACTTTAAATCCCTTAATCACGAAGAATACAACAAGCCTTTTAACTTATCCGAACTTGTTGAAGCCATTGAAAAATCACATGATACGGCAACCGGCCCCGATGAAATTCATTATCAGATGCTTAAGCATCTGCCAAAAAGTTCTCTTTCAACACTTTTAGATATTTTTAATGATATTTGGGAAACGGGGGTCTGTCCTGAGAGATGGCGTGTAGCTACTGTTTTACCAATCCCGAAACCAGGGAAAGATCATGCAGAACCTACAAAATTATCTCCGATAGCTTTGACAAGTTGTTTGTGTAAAACATTGGAGAGAATGATAAACAAGAGATTAGTCTGGTACTTAGAGTCCAACAACCTCATTTCAGAATATCAATCGGGTTTTCGTTCGGAACGTAGTACCAACGACAATTTAATAAGACTAGAAACATTTATACGAAATGCTTTTATTAACAAAGAACACGTAGTAGCTGTCTTTTTCGACTTGGAGAAAGCATACGATACAACATGGCGTTATGGAATATTGAAAGATCTCCATAACATTGGCTTAAGAGGAAAACTTCCCGGTTTTATTGAAAGCGTTTTAGGGGAGCGCATGTTTCAGGTGCGTGTGGGGTCTACCGTGTCAGATTTCTATGATCAAGAACAGGGTGTCCCACAGGGTAGTATTCTTTCAACTACGCTATTTAACATCAAAATAAACAATATTGTACAATGTTTGGACGACAAAACTGATTGTTCCTTGTATGTTGTCGATTATTGTATATGTTACCGTTCAAAAAAATATGAAAACAATTGAACGAAAGTTACAACAAAATTTAAAAAGAATAGAAGAATGGACTGATAAAAATGGTTTCAAGTTCTCCAAGTCGAAAACGCAGTGTGTTCATTTTTGTAAGCTACGGAAGAAACACGAACATCCTTCCTTGTTTTTATACGGATCACAAATTCCTGTTGTTGAAGAAGCCAAATTTCTTGGGGTCATATTTGATCAAAAGTTATCTTTTATTCCCCATATTAAATATCTTAAAGCGAAATGCTTAAAAGCTTTGAATCTTTTGAAAGTTTTAGCTCATACAAGTTGGGGAGCAGATCGGTACACTTTATTACATCTTTACCGGTCTCTGATAAGATCTAAATTAGATTATGGGTCTATTGTTTATGGTTCTGCCAGAAAGTCTTATTTAAAATCTTTGGATACTATCCATCACCAAGGCCTTCGTCTGGCAATGGGGGCCTTCCGTACTTCTCCAGTATCAAGCCTTTATGTGGAAGCAGGTAAACCATCTTTAACTTCGCGCAGAGAGAAACTTTCTCTTCAGTACGCTATCAGACTTGCTGCTAATCCATCTAACCCAGCATTCCAAATTTCTTTTCCACCTGAATTTGTAGATAAGTATGAAATTCAACCCACAGCAATTAAACCTTTTGGATTACGAACTTTACCACTGCTAGAAAATTCAGGTATCGACCTTAAAAATATTCAAAAACATGAAACGGCCGAAGTTCCATCTTGGTGTATTAAAATACCTTCTATTCTGTTTGACTTACATGATGGAAAAAAATCCGAATCAAATCCAATGCTACTCAAACAAAACTTTCAGGTACTGCAGTCACGTTACAATGATTACCAGCAAGTCTATACTGATGGTTCCAAAGAAGGAGATAAAGTTGGTTGTGCGTATGTTTTCTGAAATACGCACCAAACCTTGCGCCTTCCAGATGGTTCATCTATTTTTACAGCTGAAGCCAAAGCAATAGACCTAGCTTTAGACTTTATCAGTTCTTCATCATTTCAAAAAGCAATTATATTTTCTGATTCACTTTCTGTGCTTAAGGCTTTAGACCATTCATCATCTAAAAATCCTCAAATACAAAAACTGATCGAAAAACATCATGAAATTTCTAAAACGCACCAAATCTTGTTTTGTTGGCTTCCGAGCCATATTGGCATTGTCGGCAATGAGTTTGCTGACAAGAAAGCAAAGGAATCGCTCAATCTTGATCCGTCTGTTTTTAAAATTCCTTTTTAATAATTTTAAACCATTTATTAATAGATACATTTTGTCGGAATGGCAAGGCGAATGGGACCGTGCAATAAATAACAAACTCCATGCCATTAAACCTTTCGTTGGAACTAAATGCTCTCTTCCACAGTTTTCCAGGAAAGAGGATGTAGTATTAAAACGACTGCGCATTGGCCATACTAGAGTTACTCATTCTTTTATTTTAAATGGCGATGAACAGCCTTCCTGTGTAGGCTGTGATCAGCCATTCACTGTGAAACATATTTTAATTGAATGTGTAGACTTTTCACAGTCCCGTAACTTATACTACAAAGCTGACACTTTGCAACAATTGTTTCAAGATGTACCTTTTGAAAATATTATTTTATTCTTAAAAGAAATTGGACTTTTTCATAAGATTTAACTGTTTAAGATTTTTTATACATATCAAACCAACTTTTTTACTTTTAATATCCTCATAATTCCCAATGCCGTTAACCATTAACCGTTTGACGCTTATGACCCACAAAGAGGGTTGACGCGTCGTTAAACACGAAATAAATCATCATCATCATTTTCTTGTTTCTTGTCCTTAATAGTGAGCTGAAACACAACTCGGGATTGCTCCGGGTACTCTAGTTTTCAACCACATCTGATTACAAATGAATGACTTGAAGGGGTGAATAAGAGCTCCGAATGTTAATTATCATGTCTCTAACCGCTGTGTTTCGCTATGGTCACATGTGAAACGCCTCCAGGAGAGCATGTTCTCCGGGTACTCCGGTTTTCAATTTTTCAGTTTTCGCCGCTAAAAACACAAAAATCTACAAACTTGCAAGTAGTAATAACTTAATAATAACCGTTTATATGTTTTCATGCCAAAAAAAAGAACATACTGGCCATGGGATTCGAACTCTCCACCCTCTGGACCAGAAGGCACTAAAAGACTTGTGGTGGACACGATTCCACTGGACCACTGTTCTTATCTTCATAATAGTGCAATGTTTAGAATATTTGTTGCATTATACACACTGAAAAATATAGGTCAACTTCGTTGCAGTCGTCCCCTGCCATATTTCGAATGAAATTACTATGTTAAGAGCATAAAAATGATTCGTTTTACATTAACACAGTACACAGTAAGCGAACCTCTGGTGCCAGAACATGACTAGCTGTAATTTCAGCCAAGAGGTACACCCAAACAAGCACTTTATACCAGATCCAGACATAACCAATATTTATGAAGGGGTAGCAAGTTACTTAAACCCTAGTATTCTCTTTACTTATCACCATTTTACAAACATATTCTAAGCAAACTTCGTTTATACGAACAGTTATGCGTTGAAATGTCCACAGTCTCCTATAATTAATATGACATTTACAGCTAATTCATTATGAATATGGAATCCTGACAAACGCCCAACTGGAAGGGATCAATATAATACCAAATATAACTGTAGGCCTTTTAAACAGTATTCTACTAATTAACTAACTGAATGAGTATATGTGGAATAACTAACGCCAAGAAAAGAAGTAACAAATAAAGCTAGTTTATTTAACATCGCATACTAAGCTATTTTGAGCTTTAATTGCGACAAAGTATCCATTAACAATTAACAAATACGTACATGCCTCCATCTATCTTCCAAGGACTACCCCTGATAAAGCGAGTGTCAGCCAAGGAACTCCTAGTATCATTTTTACGCCATTGGCGCGGCCGGTGATCGAAACCGCGACCTCCCGATCCCCAAGCGGACGCTCCACTACTGAACTATCGGGCCGGTAAAAGCACTATTTTACCTTTTCCCATTCAAATGCCTTAGAGACCAAATGTGACCTTGCTGTAATATAGGCGAAGATCAACCCAGAGTCATCATTTGTATCACTTTTGTAGGACTCAAATCTTTTTTGCTGTATGCCAAGTTACAAGGTCATCTGACTTACAGTTCTGAAGGAGAAGAATTTTTAAAGTGTTTGTTTGTTTGTTTGTTTTTTTGTGTGTTCTTTTTTTTTTTTTTTTTTTTTCATATATTGGCATGACCACCATCTTGGTCATGTGACCAGGACCAATTATATACACTCTAGTGCCTGAGAGACAATGTATATTCCATATAAAATGTGACGACTTCAGTTGGCCCTATGGTTTCTGACAAGAAGATGTTTAAAATTCTGATGAGCATCCAATCCTTGTGACTATAGGCCTAGTCAATTTGATGACCTTCACCGTTGTCATTAATAAAGTTTCAGATAAGACATTTTTTTTTCAAAAACTATAATTTTATTTTATAAAAGCATTATATAACCTTTTCATGCCCCCAATTTCGAAGAAGATATGGGGCATATTGATTTATCTTTGTTCGTCCTTCCGTCCGTCCGTACGTCACGCAATATAGGATGTATCATGTCTTAGGAACCATATATGCCAGGGTTCTGAAATTTCATATGTGGATTGCTAATGAAAAAACAGCTGACACGTGTTGTTGTTGTTTTTTTTTTATTCAAATGCCTCATGAACTAAATTTGCCAAGTTTCAATGTCATCTGTTTAATGATTTGGGAGAAGATTTTAAAGGGTTTTTACAGGAGGCACTACAGTAAAAAAGTCCCATTGCTCACAGTGCAAAATAGAGCGGTTTATTCTTTGTCTGTCTATTGCTTCCAAATTGACACATATAATTTGACAGAAAGCACCCTTACCTTCCAGCAGCAGTTAAAAAATAGGGGGGTTGTGCGGCATTTTTCAGCCTTTATGGTAGTCTGATGTAAACAAACAGATTCCGCAGCAAATAAACCTAGCAATTTTCACTGGCTTGTCTCAAGTATTTTCTTTCTCATAAACGCGGATGCTTTTCATTTTAGAAATAGCTACTAGCATTTCTCAAAATGAAAAACATTACTTTTCACAAAAATATTACTGTTTATCGCCAACTCCAATCACAAGCAACCAAATATTCAGTTCTGTACTGAAAGCTCTCCCCAAAACAAGCTTAGCTTTCAAAAAGCCTAATACTGTAGTGCAACCTATACCCACCACCGCATTCTATTTAATACTCTGTTAATTTGACTTCACCCAAGTAATAATGTATACTTGGGAGTAAGATGCTGGCAAGTGTTAAGTTTTTATTTGCAATAAAATATGTGCCAGACTTCTACAACCAATACATCGGAAATGTATATGATGCAAATTCTTGTTCATATTGTTTCTCTTATAAAAAAAGATAAAAAGAACTATGGAATATTAAGCATACTTTGTTTTGTTTCGTTCATCCCTTGTCTAAAAACTGATGGTAAAATAACCATACCCCGAGTGATGTGTACCAGCAATTTTCTGTCTGTTATATTGCCACTCCAGTTGCCGCGGAGATTTAAAAAACTGTCTTTAAAACTCTACAGAGCTCTTGACATGGAATCAAATGGCAGGCAGTTATTGCACGACCCGCAGAAAAAGCGACCGACTGAAGTCGGTTGATTTACTAAGAGTGCCCTAAAATCACCGTGTCATTCTGTCATTCTGTCAGTCTGTCATTCTGTCTGTCCGTCGTAACCCGTTTGTGAAAATTGGTGATAGTGTCTTAACCGCTTGGAATATTTAAACAATTTTTGGCATACTGATAGATATCAATGAGATCTAACTAATGAACTTGCGAAATATATCATTCCATTTAGTATAGCCTCGCCGAGGCGAAAAATTTGAAAATTTTCGAACTGCTTCTCCTCGGAAACCATTGGGCCGATTGAAGTCAAATTTCATATGGAGCCTCTATGGGATGGGGGAAACCAAAATTTGCTCATGGGGTCCAGGTCACATGACCAAAATGGCCGCCAAGCCATATATTGTAAAAACCCTTCAAAACTAGTCTTCTCCAGAACCACTGGGCAGATTTCCACGAAACTTGATAAATAGCATCTGGGACGTAGGCCCATCATAAATTGCTAAAATGGTGACCCTGGGTTGACCTTGACCTTCTTTGTCCTAGGTCAAACTTTGAAACATATGCTTTTGTATTGGAAAAGTGAGAATGCATTTTATCCTGCAAACGATTCAGAATACAGTACTAAAGTATAAGATATATTTTTGCTCCTTACGATAAGGCGCATTTATTGGGGAATGGTTTTAGTTCCAGGTCACATGACCAAAATGGCCGCCATACCCATATATGGTAACACTCATAAAGCTAAAAGCATCCGGCGGGTCGTGCACTTCAACTGAAGCACTGGTTATTATTTAATAACACAACAACCCTATTGTAATTACCTTACCGAAGAAAAACTACTTTTTACAACCCTACCCCTCCCCCCCCCCCCCTACTGGCTCGGACCACATTCTGGCCGCAAAATTTTGTTTTTGTTTTGTACCCTCTCAGTATAAGCCCGAAGCTCCTTTTTCCGATTCTTAACTGATAAAACACTTTTCTCTGCTGAAATTTGCTCAGAATTGCAACAAATAGGCACATCAAGCAAAAAGGGCCCATAATGAGACCTCAAATCTGTGATGACAGAGAAAAGGAGGGTGGAATGTGTTGCCAAAGTGGTAATGAAATCTATCAGTTCTTCAGTTGCATGCCAAATTCCCTTTCTTGATACTGTGGCTCAGAAGTACTTTTGATTTCGTTTTCCCCTTCTTTCTAGCACAAAAAAAAATAATTTCTCATTTGTTCAAACTATCTAAATTGCAATTAGTTTCACAATAAAATGATAAAAATGGATATAGCAAACATTTCTGGAATCATATTACCTACACTATGTACAGAATTTTGTTTTGGGCTTTCTTTTAGTAAATATAGGTTAAAGAGTTGTAAAAGACTGTTGTTACCAAATTCATTTTGCTGCATTGTTCTTAAAATTTTGTGCTAGGAAAGTTCAAATAGTGTGATAATGGGGCGTGTAGACAGGCAACTGAGATCACATAGATTCACGAAAGGAAACGTTCACATAACAAAGGACATAAGTTGGATGAAAATTACTCTCAAACTGCATCCGATGTCAAAGTACCTAAAACAGTGAGACTTACAAGTGATATGTTTGATCTTGTCACAAAGGAAGTAAATCCAAACATGCATTCTTCGACTCTCGCTGGACTAAATTCAGCACGTCTTCTAAGGCCAAAGAGTCCTGTCAGGCCTGGAAAACAAATCTTTTCAGAACAACAACATTTGCCAGAGTAAGTTACCTTTTCTCTTTCACTTTCTCTGCAATAATTAAAAAAAAACTCATTCCTGACTCAAAGAGTTTTTTTCAATGGTCTAAGGAAGGTAACTCTTCATTCCATATCATCTCTAAATGCAGGTTATGATTATACCTAACAGAAATGCATGAATTGAAGAATAACATGACAAAAATGAGCCAGGCCATGTGAAAAGGTACTTATCACATCTTGGCAAGCAGCAAAGGCTTTGAGGAGCCTGCTGTTCACAAAAATGTACAACAGACCCAGAGGAAGCTTAAACGCAGACGCAGAACTACATATGTCGCCTTGCTTAGTTGCCATTTTATAAGGCTTAAGGGGAATGGGAACACCCAACTGGAAGATTTTTCTGCTATTTTTCAAAGGGAGAGAACTTGTGGGACTTCATGCTTGCTTTTCTATAAACTCAGTATCACTGAAAAGGGGGACTTCTCTTAAAGGAAAGAATTTGCTCTTGAGGAGCAAATTCTTTCCTTTAGCTTTTTCGCTTGGGAGAGAAAGAAACAAAACGTGTACTTAAAAGAAAGAATTTGCTCCAAATTCTTTCCTTTAAGACTTGGCCTGACAATAAATACTTTTGCAGGAGTTGCCTTCCCTGAAAGTGTATCCATTCCCCTGAAAAAAGCATTTTAAACAAAATAAAAGCCCATGGGGCAGTGAAAGGAAGCCATTCAATGTCTAGATGTGTGTAGGACTCTAATTTTCTATTTTGGTGTATCTTTTCTTGTCAAAAACTAGAACTTTACACTGAAAGAGCATAATGAGTATGGAGTTCTGTAGCATGGCCCTTACTTTCAGGAATGAAAAATGCACTAACAGAGTGATCAACATTGACAAGAATGCCCATATCCACTAGCAGTTTTCAAAAGTTATGCCTCAGTTGCAACATACCATGCCCATCATCATCAGGCATGCACTATACTTCAAATAAAGTGTCAGAAAAGATTCAGGAAGCTGGTGTTGAAGATCTGAGGCATCAGAGACAGCTTTTGAAAACTGTTAATGTTTAACGGGGTGACGAGCCAAACACAATAAATGTTCAGGCAGTCTGTGTCTACAATAATGTACTATACTCTGGTGTCGGCAAAACTCCCTTTCGGCCCGCAACACAATGTGTATACACAATTGCTGAAAACACCACTTTAAGGACCAAATTATAAGTGCAGTTGCCAAGAATAAGCTCTGTTCTAACATCAGGGAGCATAAACTTAATATTAAAGTTGGTGCTCACCCTGGCAACTGCTCTTCTAATTTGGAAATAGAGCAAGATATTGGAAATGAAGAGGAGTGGGCGAAAGAGAGTTTACTGTCTCTTGAACAGGATGTCCTTCAGGTGAAAGAAATAACTACAGACCCAGACAGTAGTGCATACAGAGCTGCAGAAAATTTATACAAAGAAGGTATTTAAAAAACAGAGCCTGAGCATTCCCTGGACATAAGACATGTGTCTGAAAATCACAGAAAATTCATAAAAAATTTAAAGCCTCTTAAAAACATTATGCCAGCCAGGCTTCAACGCGACAAAGAAAAACTTAAAGACCGTTTTGCAAATGATTTTTCTGAAAGATGCCAAGCTGAATATGAACAGGCATTCGAAGTAAATGAAGATTTTCTTTCAATGAAACGAAACTTGACATATGCTTCGGATGCGATAGTAGACTGTTACCTTTGCCGACATGACAACTGTGCGAAATATTCTTATGTCTGCTCAAACTAGAAATGGCAAGACCTGGCTAGAAAAAAGCGCCTTTCTAAAAAGTGATTTTAAAAGAAATAACGAAACAACTGAGGCTAAAAATCTCCTGCGGCAATGTGTGCAGTATCGTCTGGGCCCAAGTATGCTCAATAAAACGCCGAAAAATGCAAATACACAGAAAGTTGAAGGCGTTAATAGGGCCATACGCACTACTGTTGCCAAGAATGTAACTTACCGTAGAAGTTTTGAGAGCCGGGTCCATACTGCAGTTTACAATGTCAATCATGGCCCTGGTGAGTCCATTAACAAGTTCTGTAAAACCCTTGGTTGTCCAATCATCCCTGGTACACAGGTTGAAAAGGGCCTAAAATACATACAGCACAAAAACCAAATGCATAAAAGTTACAAAAAATCAAAACAATACAAAGATGCTAAGTGTAGAAGGAGGCATGACATGTTCAAATTGTATGAAAAACATCAAGAGGAACAAAATTATGAGAAAAACAAGCTATTGCCAGTCGACGGAATTTCATGCTTTTGCTTACCACCTGATCATAGGTGCTATTCAAAGAAATACAAGGTGTGTAAGAAAAAGTGAAGGCCCTTTTTCCCTTTGAAAGGCACCTTTTTGTCTCTTGATGCCTTAAAAAGGGGAGGCAACTTTCATGTACATGCTCCTTCTACCTTAAATCTGTCTGTACCTTAAAGTAAGCAAAGGGGAAAATGGTTCCGTGTACACTGATGTCTCATCTTGCAACCCATGCGTTCCATATTGATAGAATGGGGTGCCAAATGCAAGTGCTCGGGCCTGATGCAAATGGGGTTGTGGCACAGGTGCGAGACATCTAACCGCTCCCCATCTGCATTAAACATGGGCATTTGGTCTCTAAGGACTTTAACGGAAAGCATGTATGACAGTCTGTGTGTCCATTCCATTGGTTTTTTCCCATCAGGCCATGTAACACTCTTTTTCCCATAAACACCATGCTCCCGAGCCCCCATCCACTCTGTACATTCCTGTGGTCCACAGTTAAAATTTGATTTTTTCTGCAAATCAGCAGAAATTTTAGCCCAGAAAGCTTCCATGCTTGCTGTATGAGCAAATCAAAGCAGAATATGGGGTTCCAGTTTTGGAATCAGGGGTTTCTGCAAGAAAACATACTGTAGCTTATGTTTGGTTTAGGTGGCACTACAGTAAAAAAAAAGTCCCATTGCTCACAGCGCAAAATAGGGCAGTTTTGTTGCACTCCCAATTCTTTGTCTGTCTAATGCTTCCAAATTGACACATATAATTTGACAGAAAGCACCCTTACCTTCCAGCAGCAGTTAAAAACTATAGCGCGCAGTCGATGGCAAGCCATCGCAAATCCCCACGTTTTCTCCACAGTAGGTCAAAATTTGACCTTTTGACCCCTCCCCAGGGCCCCTGGGGGCGGGGACAAAAAATGTGCTCTTGCGCAAGCCATTCATGTAAGCAACTCGCATACCAAATTTGGTTGAATTCCGGCTAACGGTTTAGGAGGAGATAGCCGGACAGACAGACGGACAGACGGACGGACGGACGGAGGCGATAACAATATCCCCACTTTTCGTTGAAAAACGTGGGGATAAATAGGGGGTTGTGTGGCATATTTCAGCCTTTATGGTAGTCTGATGTAAACCAACAGATTCCGCAGCAAATAAACCTAGCAATTTTCACTGGCTGGTCTCAAGTATTTTCTTTCTCATAAAAGCTGATGCTTTTCATTTAAGAAATAGCTACTAGCATTTCTCAAAATCAAAAACATTACCTTTCACAAAAATATTACTGTTTATCGCCAACTCCAATCACAAACAACCAAATATTCAGTTCTGTACTGAAAGCTCTTCCCAAAACAAGCTTAGCTTTCAAAAAGCCTATTTTTTTACTGTAGTGCAACCATAGGGGCATGAATCATGAAAAAATTGAAAAAAAAAAAAAAAAAAAAAAATTATTGGTCCTATTATAGAGACAATGGGGGGAAACTTCGACTCAATTTTTTGGGGGGTTACCTCATTTTACCCAGTGTATCGTTTTCGCAAATGCAGTTTTTTACCTGCTTATTATGAATTATACAAGTTAAATAAGTAGTGCAACCATAGGGGCATGAATCATGAAAAAATTGAAAAAAAAAAAAAAAAAAAAAAAAAAAAATTATTGGTCCTATTATAGAGACAATGGGGGGAAACTTCGACTCAATTTTTTGGGGGGTTACCTCATTTTACCCAGTGTATCGTTTTCGCAAATGCAGTTTTTTACCTGCTTATTATGAATTATACAAGTTAAATAAGTCCACTTTGCAAAAATAATCCGCCTCTGTCTGCCACTTGCAGGAAACATGTTTTTCTCGCATGGATTAACTCAGCAAAGCAAAATTCGGCATAAACGTGTGACAAAAATTTTCAGGTTTTCATCAATCACAACCGAACTAGTGATACGGGGGGGGGGGGGGGACTTTTTCCACTTTCACCCGTTGTCTTTCATTTAACTTTAGCTCGCTTTGCCAATTTGAATCCAAAAAGATGTACTCGCAGCTCTAAATATAGATTTTGCAACTTTTGCTTCACTTTCCGCAGTTTTCTGTCAATGATCGGTACAGAAACCCGGGCGCTTGCCATAATCGTGTTTAAAAAGCCGGACATGCAGGACAGATATAATCCGGAACTTCGGAAACTACGTCCGGCAGTGGAGTTGTTACTGTTAAAATGTGTGTGATAGCCTTGATTTCTCCTTTGATTTATTTTTTCAATGTAACATATTCTGCTAGGACTACGTATACACATATTACGCAGATAAGATAACTGGATGGTGTTTCTACGTATAATGGGCTGTGCTCTGGGCATTTTGTATTGTATCGCTTTGCGGTCAACTTCCAATCAGCCGCTGTAACTTTTTTGACACATGCGCAGAAAAGGAAATAAAATGTTTACTAAAAAGCAGAAAACGGCCTTTGATCTGATAAAAAAACAAGGCCCAACTGCCTTGTTTATGTCCAGGCTGGGACGGGCACAACCCACGTTATCGAGGAGATTGTTAGAGAGCTCCGTATTGAAGGGAAATGTTTGTCAGTTTCTTGCACAACGGGTATCGTATAAAATCTATGTGTTTTTCGCAGAGTGCTAAAGAAAGTGTGTACATGACGTTTGTTTGTTTGTTTGATTTGACGTTTAACGTCCCAGTCAACACTGTAAAGGTCATTTTGGAGACGTTGCTTCCAATTTTGTGGGACTTTTACCCGACATTGAGATGAAATAACATCTCAAGCCCTGTCGCCCAATGAAACCAATAGGGTTTATTAGCATGGACGGTCCGCCTCGCACTGTGGTTCCTGGACAGGCTTAGATCCTCTAAGCGGTTTACCAGTACTAGTGGGGGGCCAGATTCAGCTCTGCTTGGAAGCATCATGCAGCCCATATCTTTCTTCAAGCCCCTACGAGCGGGGGCCGCTGTGTACATGACGTCGTCACCTAATGTTTAAACGCTCGTTTCCGGTACACGGCGACGGTTAGCTAAGCCAAAAAAAATAAATAAATAAATAAAAATGCAGCAGTGTTAAGCCAAACGGTTCAGAATTTTAGTTAAAAGAGATACGGATATATAGAAATAACTTGAAATTGTTCTACAAATTTGAATTCATAGTGGTCGGAATGACTGACGACTTTAAGCGTGTGTTCTAATATTGTTACCTAAATAACAATGGCGGTTTTGGTGCCAATAGGCCTGTATGAATTTCCCTTCTTCTTTTTTTCTTTGTGATAAGTGGAAACCAAGGAAAAAGCGTTTCAACATGTATTTTGTCTAATGTTTGCTGTTCTCTCTCTCTCTCTCTCTCTCTCTCTCTCTCTCTCTCTCTCTCTCTCTCTCTCTCTCTCAGATATTTGGATTAAATTTGTGGAGGTCTTAAGATTAAGTAGAGGGGTATGGAAATATTGTGTACTGTCCATTCCAGATGTTGAAAGAACGGTGTACAGACCTAAACTGCACCAACCTGGCCCAAGGATTATAAAACTTTTTTTCATGCTCAACTGATAGGGTATGAAATTTATCCGGCTCATAATTAAAAAAAAAATGTAATGTGAAACACATAGAAAACAGTGTAGTTCATACTTCCGTGAACGCATCGAGTCACATGGTTTTCAGTGACATCAAGTGACGTTATTCTAAGCCATGGTTCTCTACTAGGCCAGTGCATTTAGCCTGAAATGACCCTTGACCCACAACTAATTCCTTGAAAAATGTTATCAGCAGTTTTAGTATCAGGAAGGTGTCCTGATTTATAGAAAAAAAAGTCCTCAAAAAAAAAAATCCGAGGGGAAAGGGTATTTTTGTGGGGTGAAAAAAAAAATACGAAAAATGAAGAAAAATCACAAAAACCAGGCGTATGTTAAATTAATACTTGACTTCATTAAATCATCCAAAATGAAAGTTCTATCTGGGGAAAAATACTAAAAATTCTGAAGATAAAAGTTTTCTTTTAAATCTTTTTGTATATTTTTTTTATGTAAAATTTCGAAAAACAAGTATTAGCTTTTATAAAAAGCTTGAGTCTATACTAAGCACACATTAATTTGTGTAGAACTATATTGTGTCAGTTGCAAAAATGTGTAAAAAAAGTCACAGATATCAAATGAGGATTTCCAAAGCTTATCACCAATGTCACATAAAACAAAATTTCCGATTTTTTTTTTCACTATCAATTACAACTAATTGTACTACATGCCTACCTTTACGGTTTCTTCATTTCGCATTCTAGTTTAAAGTTTCATTTTACATTCTAGGTTAACGTCATGAAAAAACAATCTGCCAGGATTGCCGTCTAGAAATGAAAACATTAAAAATTGGATGTGGGAAGAACTAGATAAGGGCAAATATATGTTATATATAAGCTATCATTAAGATTGTCTACACCCGTGGGCGTAGACAATAAAGGAAAGTCAAAAGATTTTTTATTTTGGGTGGGGGGGGGGGGGGGGTCAAAATCAAACACATCACGAAAATGCCTACATAATTTTGACCCCCACTAATCCACTTTTATCTATATACTTGAAAAAACTTGGGGTTTATGGGTTATTTTTTTTCTGCTCAAAAACATAGCTTCTGAGATTGTTGATACTCAATAGAACTGCCTCAATTATGTTTTGAGCAGAAATAAGTGAGTGAGTGTGTTTGAGGTTTACATCCCGTCAACAGCAAATGTCATATGCAGTGGTTTCAAAAACATTTCGGCATCTGGATTTCAAGGAAAGATAGGAGTGTGATTTTCAATGTTATCTGAATAAAGCCCTTACAAATTTATCAAGCGTAGCAGGGGAATAATGTCTAAGTAAACAGTCTACTACCCGTCTATTGATGAAACCCCTGCATACGGAGACCGGACCTCGGTTTAAAGACTCATCTGAGAGTCTGGCGAAGCCCTTGGATCGAACCCACGACTCCTGGTTTATGAGGCTAGTAGCTTATCCACTACACCATGGAGGCTTCTTTTAGCAGAAATAAGAAAAATAATGTACATGTACACCCCCTAAAACTCCCCAGTGCCCCACCCACCCAGGTGTAAATGGGAAGCAGTGGTGTTAAAGTCAACTGCCTCGCCCTCGTGCGCGTGAAAACATCCAAAATGAGTGTTCGAGAGTGATTAATTAAGCTTGAGGCTTTAATCGCAATCCAACAAAAATAAATTAGTATAAACTAAAACTCCAGTAGGAGGGGGGGGTGGGGGGTGGGGGGTTTCTATCGAGTACCCACAATCTATGCTTTTGAGCAGACATTACGAAACACGCCTAAACAAATCATTGTCAATTGTTCAGCCCAAAAATGGAATTTTACGATAAAAAAAAAATGATGTGTTTCTTATTTCTGCTCAAAACATAAGTAGATTGCGGAGCTCGACAGAACCGCCTGAACTTGGCGGTTCTACCGAGTACCCACAATCCATGTGTTTGTGCTGATTTAAGAAATTTAATATTTATCCCTGTACTATATAAAAGTGGGGTTCGAGGGGTCAAAATAATATAGGCGTGTTTTTATCCCACCCATCTGGGCTTGGAGTAATAGATTGGGCTGCTAATGCTTCCGCACAGAACTGATACCGACCGCATATGAGTACTGCTAAAGCGCTGAGAATATCAAGAAAAGTTGCTGCGAGTCAGCCTGTCCATGCATGTAAACCCTTTTGGATTCATTGGGCGGCAGGGATAGAGATGTCATTTCATCTCAATGTCAGGTAAAAGTCCCACAAACTTGGGAGCAACGTCTCGTTTCGTGATGAATAAGAAAAAAAACTCGGAATTTTTCTCTGGATTTTTTGAGGGATTATCAAATCTTCCCATAGATTTAAATATGCGTGTTTTCGTTGTTTTTTATGACCCCAACTTTACAAAAAGTTGGAGGGGCATATTGCTTCTGGTTCGTCCATTCGACTTTCCTTTACGCCTTTGATGCATAGCATAACTCAAGAAACGTGCATGTAAGGGTCTTGAAATTTCATATATCGATTCTTCATGGAAAATTAGCTTACGCGTATTCTTTTCTTATCCAGATTATGCCCCTTTCAAAAAGTAATTGCCCTTTTAATTATTTTATAAAATCTTGTCAGCAAAATATCTCAAAAGCTATTGGAGCTAGAGCCTTGTAAGTTGGTGACGAGTAGATGTCCTGATAAACTTTTGACTTAATTCCGAAAAATACTTTGTGAGTAATGGCCCTTTGGCACTTTGGGTACATTGTAAACCTATGCTTTGTGATGCATAGAAAAACTTTAGAACCTTGTATACCAGGGTTTTGAAATTTCATATATGGATTCCTCATGGCAAATTAGCTGACATATATTTTTTTCTCATCCGGATTTTGCCCCTTTTAAGGTTGTTTGAGTCAACCTTTGTGTTCAGTCAGCTCAAAACAGTTATTGTGCGCAATGTTGGGAGACACAATTTGTAAATCAATTTCAAGGGGGTACACCCCTATTATTTTTCTTGCCTGTTAAAAAGTCAGCGGCCAATTTCTATTGCAGTAAGTAGATAGGACAGTGTTGCAATTGTTCTGATTGTGATTTTTGAGTGGTTGCTTCCACAAAGTCACACATAGCTACCAAAATCTACGTGCGCCATGTTACCGGAATACACCGTATGCACATATTTACGATAATAATTCATTTGATTCTGATGGCACAAATGTGCTTCCATACATTAAAATTTTGTCATGAGACATTGACAAATGTATTTTACGACCAAAAACAAAATGTTTATTTTTACAACTTGAACATAGATCTTGTTTATCAATAGCATACAAGGAAAATATAAATGACATGTATTAAAAAAAATAGAATGTAGAAAGACTGCACTTTATCAATTTCTGACGTAAGTTTTGTTTTTGATGACGTCATTTGTTTGCGCCAGAGGAGCCTTACAGCCGGTAAAACAGTGTATGGTGCGGTTATCTGGCCATTACTTATTTAATGCTTTTTCTTCGGATTAAATCCTAATTTTCTCAGAACTGGCACGGATATTTTTGAGGACTTTTTTTTTGGTAATTAATATAACATAGCCCTGTGTTTTGGTGTTAAAAGAATTTCTCAAGGAATTAGTTGGACCATAAAAATTAAAGTACCTCGCCTATACGGGCGTTGGTGAGGTCAACGCTGTTCCTCTCTTTGTAGTAAAATGGCGTGTAAATGTTTTTCAGTTTAAAAATGTTTGCCCTACAAGCATTATTTTTCGCTCAGTGATGAGGGGCAAAGAATGTAATTATAAAGCAATAAACTTATTTTTTCTGCTTTTCATGAAAGTATGAACGACAGCGAGTCGCTAACAAAGTTTACATGGACCCCTTCGGGGTTCACTAATACTTTGCACACAACCCACTGCGTTCGTACTATCATGAACAGCAGAAAAATAATTTTCATTTCTTAAGTGTTGGTTTTCTTTGCCTCATACTGCTGCCTCACTCTAGGGTTTATTAGCTATCTCATTATGTCAGTCATTGCAAAACACCCACATTGAGCCGGAGGTAATTTTGTTTTCAAACCCGTCTTCTGTAGCATGTTTTGTTATCTATGCAATAAGGGGAGCAGCTTCTTAGTTTCCCATTAAATGTACATTTTTAACGGGCAGAATGACATGTCCTTATTAACTTTTAATGAAATGGACACATGTCAAGTGTCAAAGAAAGCAGGTCATGAAATGTACATGCATTGGTTTTTATTTCATGCGTAGCACTTTACATGTAAACGGATGCTTAAGACACAAACTTTAGCGGCTCACTGGAAAAATGATGACGATATTCTTCAGGAGGTATGAATATTAAAATACTGACATTTTGTTGTGTTATATTGGTGTGAATGTGCTTTATCGCTTATTGTTTTCTGTATATTTGTGCAGTTCACAACGCATTCTTTAAAGTTTTCGGACCTGCCCATCGGGGCTTAAAGAAATATGTAGGCTGCGTGACGCTTCCAAGCAGGGCTGAAACCGACCGCACGCGAGTACCACAGATGCTTGGGGTCAGGTCACTTGCTAATGTTTTTTCAAAGTTATTTTTGCATTTTGCTATAATTGGAACACTTACCATCATCATAAAACATGTTTAGGAACTTCTAGACAAAGTTTTAAAAAACGTCCTTTTTACTATCAAGGCTCAAATAAATAAAGATAACACTCTTTTTGAAAACGAAAGTAGACATCCATGCAAAAACTATGAAACATGCACAAAACAAACAAACACAACTTCAACTTACTTACATCATTCGATTAGGTAAACATTTGCCTTCACAAAGCAGGTTACACCACATTCTGATTTTTTAATACAGCTGAGAAATATTCCAAAAACATCTCATTCCAGTAGAATGAAGCATCTATTATCTGTTGTCAAAGCGTGGCTTCCGGTGGCTCTCCATGTACTGCAATAAAGCGGGTAACCAGTCTAGACTGGTTTTGTTTTGTACTAATTTCTACAGACATAGTAACTGGGTGCCATACCTTGACCCCAGTTTTGGTACAGACAAGAAGTGCTTTATTTATTAGATTGTGTTGTTTTTGGAATATTTCTCAGCTGTATTTCAAGATCAGAAAGTAGTGTAACCTGCTTTGTGAAGGCAAATGTTTACCTAGTCGAATGATGTATGTAAGTTGAAGTTGAGATTGTTTGTTTTGTGCATGTTTCATAGTTTTTGCATGGATGTCTACTTTCGTTTTCAAAAAGAGTGTTATCTTTACTTATTTGAGCCTTGATAGTAAAAAGGACGTTTTTTAAAACTTTGTCTAGAAGTTCCTAAACATGTTTTATGATGATGGTAAGTGTTCCAATCATAGCAAAATGCAAAAATAACTTTGAAAAAACATTAGCAAGTGACCTGACCCCAAGCATCTGTGGCGAGTACTGCTAAACCGCTCAGAGAATCTATGCCTGTCCGGACAAAGCGGTGCGAGTCAAACCGTTCATGCTTATAAACCCTATTGGTTTCATTGGGCGACAGGGCCTGAGAAGTCATTTCATCTCATTGTCGAGTAAAAACCCCACAAAATGGATTCAACGTCTCCAAAATGACCTGTTGATGGGCACTTTAAACATCTAATCAAACAAATAAATTCCTTAAAGTGTTTGGGTGAGAAAAATAATTAATATTGCGGTCGTGGCTTTGGGCTCGTTTTCAGTGAATTAAAGTCTCATGCTCGACAAAACCCTACATGATACTAACTAAACTGAAAACTTGCTTGAAAATTCCATGTTTCGGCCTCAATCCCATCATACATTCTATTATTCTGTTCTTATCTAAGCAGGAAACGGCCCCGCCCATCGGGGCATGAAGAAATGATGCTTCCACACAGAGCTGAAACCGACCCGTACACGAGTACTGGTAATCCGTTTAGAGCATCTAAGCCTGCCCAGGCAAAGCGCAGCGAGTCGGCCCGTCCATGTTAATAAACCCTATTGGTTCATTGGGCGGCAGGGCTTGAGATGTCATTTCATCTTGAGGTCGGGTAAAAGTCTCACAAAATTGGAAGCAGCGTCTCCAAAATGACCTTTGCAGTGTTGACGGGGACGTTAAACCTCAAATCAAACAAACAAATCTAAGCAGGAAAATTTATTAACTGTTAGTATTAAAAAATAGCTAGCATTACAAATTTAACGCTCGACTGAATTGAGCATGAAAAACGTTTTATAACCTTTTGATAGCCTGGTCGAGAAACACAAAGATTGGAATGCCGCTTTACTCAACAGCACCAAAATTAAATGTCCTATATATTGAAAAGGCCCCATTTCTCACTTACTTTCCAATACACTCTAGGCTAATACAAATACTTTTCAACAGATCTAAGCACTTCACAATCAAACCTTTCATAAAAGTCATCTATTTTAAGGCATTCAAGAGTTCTGCATCGGAAGGCCTGGTGTTTTTTTTTAGCTCACCTGACCGAAGGTCATGGTGAGCTTTTGTGACAGTAAGATGTCCGGCGTCGTCGTGCGTCGTGCGTCGTCCGTCGTCCGTCGTGCGTCGTCCGTGCGTAAACTTTTTCTTGTGAACACACTAGAGGCCACAGTTTTGGTCCAATTATCATCAAACTTGCTCAGAATGATAATCATGACAATATCTCGGTCAAGTTCGAATTTGGGTCATGTCGGGTAAAAAAGTAGGTCAGTAGGTCAAATCATAGAAAAACCTTGTGAACACTCGAGAGGCCACAATTTTGGTCCAATCATCATCAAACTTGCTCAGAATGATCATTGTGACAATATTTTAGTGAAGTTTGAATATGGATCATGTCGGCTTAAAAAGTAGGTCAGCGGGTCAAATCATAGAAAAACCTTGTGAACACCCTAGAGGCCACAATTTTGGTCCAATCATAATCAAACTTGCTCAGAATGATCATCATGACAATATCTTGGTCAAGTTCGAATATGGGTCATGTCCGGTCAAAAAGTAGGTCAGTAGGTCAAATCATAGAAAAACCTTGTGAACACTCTGAAGGCCACTGTTTTGGTCCAATTATCATGAAACTTGCTCAGAATGACCATTGTGACAATATTTCAGTCCAGTTCGAATATGGGTCATATCGGGTTAAAAAGTAGGTCAGCGGGTCAAATCATATAAAAACCTTGTGAACACCCTAGGGGCCACAATTTTGGTCCAATCATAATCAAACTTGCTCAGAATGATCATCATGACAATATCTCGGTCAAGTTTGAATATGGGTCATGTCCGGTTGAAAAGTAGGTCAGTAGGTCAAATCATAGAAAAACCTTGTGAATACTCAGGAGGCCACAAGTTTGGTTAAATCATTAATCTTGCTCAGAATGGTCATTGTGACAATATCTTGGCTAAGTTTGAATAAAGGTCTTTTCGGGTCAAAAAGTAGGTCAGTAGGTCAAATTAAAGAAAAAACTTGTGAACACTCTAGTTTTACATAGACTTATATAGGGAAAATCTTTAAAAATCCTTTTCTCTGAAACCACAAGGCCTAGGTCTTTTATATTTGGTATGAAGCTTCATCTAAAAGACCCCTAACAAGATTATTCAAATGATAGTGCTGAGGCCAAAAATGTCCCCGCCCCCGGGCCCTTTGGTTTTACATAGGCTTATATAGGGAAAATCTTTAAAAATCTTCTGCTCTGAAGCTGCAAGGCCCAGGACTTTGATATTTGGTATTAAGCTTTATCTAGTGGACCCCTACCAAGATTGTTCAAATTATAGTGCTGGGGCAAAAAATGCCCCCGTTCCGGGGCCCTTTGGTTTTACATAGGCTTATATAGGGAAAATCTTTAAAAATCTTCTGCTCTGAAACTGCAAGGCCCAGGACTTTGATATTTGGTATTAAGCTTTATCTAGTGGACCCCTACCAAGATTGTTCAAATTATAGTGCTGGGGCAAAAAAAGCCTCCACCTGGGGCCCTTTGGTTTTACATAGGCTTATATAGGGAAAATCTTTAAAAATCTTCTTCTCTGAAACCGCAAGGCCCAGGACTTTGATATTTTGTATGAAGCTTCATCTAGTGGACCCCTACCAAGATTGTTCAAATTATAGCCCTTGGGCCAAAAATCCCCCTGCTCAGGGGCCCTTTGGTTTTACATAGACTTATATAGGGAAAATCTTTAAAAATCTTCTTCTCTGAAACCGCAAGGTCCAGGACTTTGATATTTAGAATGAAGCTTCATCCAATGGACCTCTACCAAGATTGTTCAAACTATCGCCCTTGGGCCAAAAATGCCCCCGCTCAGGGGCCCTTTGTTTTTACATAGACTTATATAGGGAAAATCTTTAAAAATCCTTTTCTCTGAAACCACAAGGCCTAGGTCTTTTATATTTGGTATGAAGCTTCATCTAAAAGACCCCTAACAAGATTATTCAAATGATAGTACTGAGGCCAAAAATGTCCCCGCCGCCGGGCCCTTTGGTTTTACATAGGCTTATATAGGGAAAATCTTTAAAAATCTTCTGCTCTGAAACTGCAAGGCCCAGGACTTTGATATTTGGAATTAAGCTTTATCTAGTGGACCCCTACCAAGATTGTTCAAATTATAGTGCTGGGGCAAAAAAAGCCTCCGACTGGGACCCTTTGGTTTTACATGGCCTTATATAGGGAAAATCTTTAAAAATCTTCTTCTCTGAAACCGCAAGGCCCAGGACTTTGATATTTTGTATGAAGCTTCATCTAGTGGACCCCTACCAAGATTGTTCAAATTATAGCCCTTGGGCCAAAAATGCCCCCGCTCAGGGGCCCTTTGGTTTTACATAGACTTATATAGGGAAAATCTTTAAAAATCTTCTTCTCTGAAACCACAAGGCCTAGGTCTTTTATATTTGGTATGAAGCTTCTTCTAAAGGACCCCTACCAAGATGATTCAAATTATAGTGCTGGGGCCAAAAGTGGCCCCGTCCCGGGGCCCTTTGGTTTTACATAGACTTATATAGGGATAATCTTTAAAAATCTTCTCTGAAACCACAAGGCCCAGGACTTTGAAATTTGGTATGAAGTTGCATCTAATGGACCTCTACCAAGATTGTTAAAATTATAGCCCTGGGGCCAAAAATGCCCCACTCTGGGGCCCTATGGTTTTACATAGACTTACATGGGGAAAATCTTCAAAAATCTTCTTCTCTGAAACCACAAGGCCTGGGTCTTTGATATTTGGTATGAAGCTGCATCTAGTGGACCTCTATCAAAATTATTCAAATTATAGCCCTGGTACCAAAAATGTCCCCGCTCCGGGGCCCTTTGGTTTTGCATAGACTTATATAGGGAAATCTTTAAAAATCTTCTCTGAAACTGCAAGGCCAAGGCCTTTGATATTTAGTATGGAGCTTTATCTAGTGGACCTCTACCAAGATTGTTCAAATTATAGCCCTGGGGCCACAAATGCCCCCACCCCGGGCCGGGGCCCTTTGTTTTTACATAGATTTATATAGCCCTGGGGCCATTTGGTTTTGCATAGGCTTATGTAGGGAATATCTTTAAAAAAAATCTTCTTCTCTGAAACTGCAAGGCCCAGGTCTTTGAAATTTGATGTGTAGCTTTATCTAGTGGACCTTTGCCAAGATTGTTCTAATTATAGCCTTTGTTGATGTTTGGTATGAAGCTTCACCTTTAAGACCTCCCTCAACATTATGCACATTAAAACCCTGGGGCCAATAATGGCCCTCTCTGGGGCCCACTTGTTACACTATGGATCAGGTGAGCGATCCAGGGCCATCATGGCCCTCTTGTTTTTTTTTTTGTTTTGTTTTTTTTTTTACCGGATACTACGGTCTTCGACCACATGTGATTAACAATCGGCTCGATATGAGTGAAATAAACACGAAAGGACCGTAAAATGATCCCCGCTCGCCCCCCCCCCCCCCCCCCCCCCAATAAAAATCAAGGTTGATATGCTGTAGCTGATTCTGACCTTTTTTGTTTGCCGTGTTGTGGTGAGTTGTGGTGCCTATTCAGATTAATACAAACTTGCTGAACAGAAGAATTGAGCAGTGTTTTTTTTTACCCAAGTTCCTACATCAATGGATTTGGCCGAATTGGTGGCATTTTTAACAAGCTGGCTGTTTTTTTTTTCTGTCTAAACAAGCATGAGTGAAACTGTTTTGAAAATAACACAAAACGTCCACGATTTCAATAAAAAATGCATTTCACTTTTTCTGAGTCCGGTAAGGAGATAACTACGGCTAATCCCTGCCTTCCTAAATTTAGCCACCCACCTAGCTCAGTGCCTCAGATGCTAAAGGTCCCAGGTTCGATCCCCAGCAGCGGTGGCAAAATTTCGGCGTCGGAGCACGTTCCATTGGCATCATAAATTTTGCCGGTATGAATAGCATAAAGTGCATCGTCCTTCGAATCTGGACGTTAACTGGAGACCCCCTGTGCAGGGAGAACCATCCCCTGTGCAGGTTAAAGAACCCTACCGTAATTACATGGTGACTATGTACTCTTTCAGCCTTCAAAACTGGAGCATATGTAGTATACCTCGTCTGTGTCCCCTCTTGGGGTTTAGTTGAAAAATGAAAGAAAAATAGCGATAATGCTCATTTGTCACTACTTCGAACGGTATCAAAATTAAATAGCACCGGTCGTTCCGGTCGTTAGTTCATCGATGGAGTAGCCCGGAATCAGCAGAAAAACCAACCTTCGCGACGATCGTTTTCTTGATCTTTGACATAAAGCGATGTAAAAGTAGTAAAATCTAAATTTAGAGCTGCAAATACATCATTTTGGATTCAAATTGGTCAAGAGAGGTTCATTTTAATGAAAGACATCAGTTGAACGCGAAAAAAGTTTCCTCCGTAACACTAGTTCCAGTTCGCTTGTGATTGATGAAAACCTGAAATTTTTTGTCACACGTTTATGCCGAATTTTGCTTTGCTGAGTTAATCCATGCGAGAAAAACATGTTTCCTGCAAGTGACAGACAGAGGTGGATTATTGTTGCAAAGTTGACATATTTAACTTGTATATTTCGTAATAAGCAGGTGAAAAACTGCATTTGCGAAAAAGATACACTGGGTAAAATGAGGTAACCCCCCCCCCCCCCCCCCCCCCAAATGGAGCCGAAGTTTCCCCCCTTGTCTCTAATATAGTCCCCAAAAAAAAATCATTTTTTTTTTTCAGTTTTTTTCCTTCATTTTTTTCATGATTCAAGCCCCTATGGTGCAACCTACAATATATTGGCATGGCAGCCATCTTGGTCCTGTGACTACCAATTATAATCAACTTTAGTTCCCGTAAGGCATATATCTGCTTCTCAACGAGGTGGTTCTAACGAATGCCCACAATCTATGTTTTTCAGCAGAAATCAGAAAAAAAAATGTATACCCCTGTAAACCCCAGTTTTACTGTATAAGAGAGGGGTTTAAGGGGGTCAAAATTAAATCTAAAAGGACGAGATATCAGAGCTAAAATGGAAGTCAGTGACCCCATCACTTCCATAAGTTATGGCACATCTTTGATCGCAGGTGAGCCACCCAGGGCCATCTTGACCCTTTTCTTCATTATCATGTCTATGTTTTTGCAATTATTTTTTCTTGCAAGAAACTGTGGGCTTGTGGAACTGATACTACATCACGATAACACGTCTATATAATTTTGACACCCTTGAACCCCACTTTTATATAGTAAAACTGGGGTTTAAAAGGGGGAAAGGTTATTTTTCTTATTTCTGCTCTAAAATATAGATTGTGGGTACTCGTTAGAACCGCCTCATCGAGGCGGTTCTAACGAGTACCCAAAATCTATATTTTGAGCAGAAATAAGAAAAATATTATTATTTTTTATCTTAGAATTTTAGTGTTTTTTTTTTTTCGGCGGTGAAGCTTACAATGTATTTGTATAGGCGTGTTTTCGTAATAAAAGGATTCCTTGAACAGAAGCTTAACCTGCTAGTAAACCTCATTACCATAAACACCAAAGCATCGATTTTTGGGTAATAAAACATATATTTTACACGTTTCTTTTATTGTGATTTACAACAAATACAAACTACAAAGGGGCGTAAAATGTCCTAAAGCATCATAATTAGGGTCCAATTTCATATAATTTATCAAGCCAATATAAGCATAAATTGTTTTACTCCAAAGCTACAGAAATTTATTGCAAACTCCATAAAATTAATATTACCGACTGATCGCTGTTTTATTGAGTTTAATAAAATAATCCCAAATAAAAGAGGGTGCCTGTTTTATAAGATTTAGAGTTTGTGAGAAATCCCCAGCCAAAAACACGGTTTTTTTTTTCTTCTTGATTTTGGATTAATTTTGTTGTTTCAGAAAAACATAAGGTTTTAAGTGAGAGTGATAAGTTGATCAACCAGGCGATCTAGGCGCATCTGTCTGTTTTGTAACACATTCACAAGTGTATGAAATTATAACCCTTTCATATCCTACTTTATATGGTGAAAATGGTGTTTACAAGGATATATATTAGTTTCCTAAATAAATGTTGGATACCTGTTAGAACCGCCAAGGTTTCTAACTAGAAACCGCAATCTTGATAATTTTGTGCTGCCATATATATATAGTATATTTATATAGGCTCTGTATACTCATTGCAACCGTTTCTTATGAGCACCCACGATCTGGTTTTATATCCAAAATATGAAAATTATTATAGATTTCCATAAAAAACAACAACAAAGTTTTGAGTTGTAAAATACTAACAACACTTTTGAATATACTTAGAGGAACCTTCATGACGTTCATGCATTAATGAATTTATTAAAGGGATAAAATGCGAGGCTTTGCCGAGCATTTTATCCCTTTTCCTCAGCGAGTTTAATAAATTTAATAATACTTGAGCACGAATGCTAGATTCTATTTATCACATGACATTCAACGTATTTTATTCACGATTTTTAAACAAAAATGTCAATATTCCGCCATTAAACGCGACATCGTTAAGGACGTTGTACGAGTAACGTTACCGGACGTATCTCTAACGTTTGCATATTTATTCCACTGGTGGATTTCTTAATTTAATACATAGAGGATATTTGATTTTTTCAGTGTAAGATCGATTTTTATTTCACCGAATGAACATCAAAAGTAGTATTTTCACGAGTGGCGTAGCCACGAGTGAAAATACAACTTTTGGTGTTCATGAGTGAAATAAAAAATGATCTTACACTAAGAAAATCAAATTTTCTGTTTCTTTCATGCTTTAAACTGTAGTTTGTAACGCATTTTTAAAGCAACGGCCATCATCCCAGAGGGTGAACTTTTTCCAGGGCGATTTAGCGTTGATTTAGAGGTGTTCAGTACGTTAACTGGGTATAATATTGGGTGTAAACTGCAAGTTTGCACCTGAAAAACAGCTTAAAATCTTACTTTTCCGAATGGTTTGTTTGAAATTTGCATTCAAATAATTTCCGCAGTTGCTACGCTCGTCTGGCGTCGCGTGCTTTATTTACGTTGCGTATGTGCTAAAAGTGACGTCATCAACGTCCGAATGACGTGAAAACGTGCGTGACGTAATGCCTAACACTATTTATAACGTTTAGCTAATTGACATCGAACATCCAAAGATTAATGTGAAATTTTTCGAAGAAACATCGAATTCACAAACAATGAAAATAAAAATCGTATTGTCACTGTTTCAAACAGTGACAATATCGATTTCGATTTCACTGAGAAATCTCTATATTTCACTGAAAAGCATGGAAGAAGTAGAGGATATTTGATTTTTTCAGTGTAAGATCGAATTTTATTTCATCGAATGAACACCAAAACTGTTATTTTCACGAGTGGCGTAGCTACGAGTGAAAATAGCAGTTTTGGTGTTCATGAGTGAAATAAAATTTGATCTTGCACTGAAAAAATCAAATTTTCTGTTTCTTACATGCTTCAAAAGGCAATATTTAGCGTCTTTAATGGTGTCGCTCACATTCGGAGAAAATTATCTTTGTTCCTGTTCGTTTCGCGTCAATTTAGTGGTGCCCATCGTGTTTAGTGGGTATACTATTGGGTGTAAACTGAAAGTTTGCACCTGAGAAATGGCCTGGGATGGTATTATTATGAATGATTAATGAAATAATTGAGAGAGTAGTTTTCCAAAGAAGTTGCTGGCAAGTCTAACGTCGCGCGACAAAAGACGTGACGACAGCGTCATAAATGACGTCAGTAACGTCCTCGTCACACATGAACGGGCTATGCGTCAATTAGAACACATTTCAGTATTGTATTCAGAAGGCGGCAAACAACGAGAGTTGGTTGCTTAACGGTAACACGTGTATTTATTTATGAACATACCCCACCCATTCAAAACCTCAAAAGCCAACAGGACTAAGGCAAAAAATTTCTTCGTACTTCCGGTTTTACAGCTTCCTGTTTCCGGAAGCAAACCTGATTGGATAAAACTTGAACTTCCTTGTTACCATGGACGCACGTTGATCTTTTCGAAATAAACAAACTTGGCTGCGCTATCATGGCACAATGCAACTTTTTCCAGTTTAACAGCTGCATCTAATTCAACGATAAAAACGTGTCTTCTTTAACCTTTCGATGGTATCGTATTCCACTGCATGAGGTAGTACTACACACACAGTGTCACAGACCGTGTCAAAACTAATAGCCGTTAATGTTGGCGAGAGGAAGTAAACAAAAGTTTTTCTGCTGTGAAATGAGTGAATAAAATAATACAGTAGGTACATTTTTCTTGAAACATCTTGCTTAAAAATTGGTGTTTCAGTTCAATGTACCTGTTGTTAATACAATACAGCCAACAATGCTCATTGAGGATTTTTCCACTGCAGTCGAAGAAAATCAGGACCGATCAATATAGCATGCGGCTCCTACCTCCAGAAGAAAACAACAACAACAAAACTCTACACCCTGATGGCCAGAATCACATAAATAGGTGAATTGTGATGCAGACATCTTGTTCAAATTTTGGATTTTCATACCACTTGTTGTTGTTGTTGCCCAGAAAAACTTCAATACCTGGTCAAAAATAGGCATCCAAAAATTACACCTTATGTTCATTTCACATACTTGAAGTATGCAGCAGTTTCTTGTCTTTCTTTCTACTTTAACTGCGATCGGTCACATCTGACCATTACTCTCAGGTGTACTTTACATACACCCGAGGTTTGCAGGATGAAAGCCTACACAGTAATCTTGTAATTATTATTGTAGGGGTCTTTAACCCATTTAGTACCGGAAACCCCGAAATGGGTACCCTGGCAAACAGTGCAGGCCCAGATGAGACGCCGCAGAATGTGGCGACTGATCAGGGCCTCCACTGTTTGTTAAAAGTACAGTCATTTTCCAAATACATTTTGATAAAAACACAACCTGACACCCCTAAATTTTGAAATGAACTCCTGCAATATATAAGAAGGAAGATTCCATTTGGTACAAAAAGGGTTAACCTGCACAGGGCATAACTCTCCCTGCACAGGGCCTCCAGCTATGGTCCAGATCCGAAGGACGGTGCACTTTATGACATTCATCCCTGCAAAAGATGCCAATGGGGCGTGTTAGGACACCTAAATTTTATAGTCGCTGCCGGGGACGGAACCCGGGACCTCTAGCATCAGAGGCAAGTGCACTAACCACTGAGCTATCACACTCCAGTTTGTTTTCTAAACCAGGGTGAATTTGACAAAGGTCATACAGCTAATAATTCCCACACAAATAACGCTACCTTTTCATTTGTTTGAATTTACCTTTACGTCCCTGTTTACATTATTTACATCATTTTGAAGATGTTGATTCACATTTTGTGGGACTTTTAACTGATCTTTGTATTAAATGCCATCTCAAGCCCTACCGCACCCACAAATTAAAACCATATTTTTCCATCTTACTATCAACAGCTCATATTTTGCCATACTCTTATGCCATAAAAGTAGCAGAATAATTAAATGGATAGCTTTTCGAAACCATTGACCATTGTATTTCATTTTCCAAGAGATATAATATTTAGGGACAGAAATACAAATGTATTATAAAAGTAATGGTCAGATGAAATAAAAAACCAAAAAAAATATAAACAGGACTATGTTGAAAAATTTGGACTTGCCCTCATGGCCGCTGGGCAATGGATTTGTCAGGCCCTGCTTATTAGAAGTTCTCATTTAGAAGTGCATTAAAGTATTTGTCTGAGCTAGAGTTTAGAATCTGTCTAGCACTTTAACCATTTCATTTTTTTCTTGCTAATAAAACATCTTTGATAGATAACAGCAATGCATGCATCTAGTGAATCAGAAGTCTATACAAATCATTGTGTCAAACCCTGCCATCCAATGAAACCAGTGTATAAGTATGGACAGTCAGACTCACACCACTCTGCCTGGGCAGGCTTAGATCCTCTAAGCAGTTTACAAGTAGTTTCATCACAAAAAAACAAGCCTATATAATCCTGAGCCCCTTGAACCCTAATAGTACAACTTCGGTTTACAATCCGAAAACCTTATGTTTCGTTTTTCCTCTCTAAAATATAGATTGTGACGGGCCTCCGTGGCCTAGTGGACAAGAGCGCTCACTCTTAATCATTAGGTCTCTCACCACTGTGGTTCGAGCCTCACTCGGGTCACATGTGAGACGCCAAGTTCTGCAATGGTACATGTAGGTCAGGTGGTTTTTCTCCGGGTACTCCAGTTTTCTTCCACCTCTGATTCAACCCCACCCCACCATAGATTGTGGGAAGTGGTTAGAACCACCTCAATGAGGCGGTTCTAACTTGTACCCACAATCTATATTTTGAGTCGAAATAAGAAAAACATCACACTGTTCCATCTTGAAATTTTCAGGTTTTTTTGTTGTTGTTTTTTTTTCGGCGTTTAAGTTTACATTGTATTTGTATATAGGCATGTTTTCATAATGTAAAGGTGCTGTTGATTTCCCTTTACCGGGAAACTCCATGCAGCCAAATATTTTTCTCCTGGTGTAAAAATAACGTTGGATCAAATAATATTTTATCTGGTCTTATTTTTATCTTTTGCCAAGGCCTGGCCCAAAAAGATTGCCGCTTTATTGCTTGGACAGCCAAAAAAAAAATACTATCAATTACCCAGAATCTCCCCTAAGAACACATATCTTCCCATCTATAGTTTCTATATTGGCCCTCTTGATTTGCCCTAAAAACTTGTGGAATGTGTAAAAAGCAAAAATATGAGTGATCCCTACCATAATTACATCAACAACAGCGTGATTACTGTGTAGGCAACTCCATCCTGCCAAACCTGGAGTGTATGTAATTTACACCAGGACAGTTTTGTTTGATTTGAGGTTTAACATCCCCATCAACACTATATAGAGACATTGCTTCTAATTTTGTGGGACTTTTACCCCCCGAGATTGAGATGAAATGATATCTCAAGCCCTGTCACCCAACGAAACCAATAGGGTTTATAAGCATGCATGTTCTGACACACACCGCTTTGCCTGGGCCAGGGCAGGCTTAGATTCTCTAAGCGGAGTACTCGTCTGCGTACAAGCATCATGCATCCCATCAATTTCTTCAAGCCCCGATGGTCAGATTAAGTTGTGTAAAGCCTTGATAACATGAGCTTGCACATGCAGATGTACCTTTCGCAGAACTTTTCAATTTTTTTCAAAATAAGAAAGATCCGAAGATTTCCATAGTCAAGACTGAGTTTAAACTAGCCAAAGACACAAATATTTTATATCTCAACTCACTGCATCCAACAACATTGCAGAATAACTAATCAAAAACTTGTTTGTGACAAGCCCCATGTTCAAGTAGCTCAAAACTTTTTTAGTGTGCAGTGTTGGGCGACAAAATTGGTAGTTCCATTTCAAGGGGTATCCCTTTGTCCTGTTTGTTAAAAATTCGGAAATCAATTTTCATTGCAGATAGTTGGTAGGGAAAGTGTTGCAATGTTTGTGAGTGTCAATGGTGGCTTTGACAAAGTCACACATAAGAGTTATCAAAACTTAATGTACGCAATGTTACTGGATTGCATTGTAGATATATTTTTTTACCCATATTTTGACTTTTTACACATTCACTAAGTTTACTGGACAAATCAACAGGCCAACTACAAACCCTGTGATACTGAATTAGTCACATCTATATTCTGATAAAGAATTTTCAGTGCCTGTGCAGGTTATAGATGCCGTAATTTCAGAATTACTGTGTAAGCTTTCGGAGTGTATGTAATAATGTACACCGAATATGACGTACTTGTAACTTGTGTATAGTGGAATCATGATTCCCGAATAATCGTCTTTTAGACCCATCTTACATCCCCAATGGGAGTTTTGTTTGTTTCATTTGATGTTTAACATCCCAATCAACACTATATAGGTCATTTTGATGGTGTTGCTTCCAATTTTTTTGCGACTTTTACCTGACATTGAGATGAAATGACATCTCAATTTGTTTGTTTGATTTGATGTTTAATGTCCCCGTCAGCACTATATAAGTCATTTTGGAGACGTTGCTACCAATTTTGTGGGACTTTTACCCGACATTGAGATGAAATGACATTTCAAGCCCTGTCGCCCACTGAAACTAATAGGGTTTATCTATCTATATATCCTGCAGAACCCTCTCACGAGGATTATGTGCAGCTAAACCACATGACCTAACATCGATAAAAATAATATGAAATAGGTGTGACCTAACTTGGACGGTCCTACTCACTGCGCTTTCCCTGGGTAGGCTTAGATCCTCTAAGTGGGTAACCAGTACTCGTGTGCGGTCAGATTCAGCTCTGTGTGAAATTACATCTCAAGCCTTGTATCCTAATGAAACCAATACGGTTTACAAGCATGGACTGTCTGACCACTTTCCCTGGGCAGGCATAGATCCTCTAAGCGGTGAACCAGGCAGTACTCCTGTGTGGTCGGTTTCAGCTCCGCGTGGAAGCGTCATGCAGCCCATCTATTTCTTCAAGCCTCGATGCCGATGGGCGGGGGCCACTTGGGGGATAGAGACAGACAGACAGACAAACAGATAGAAAGATAGATTGATAGATAGATAGAGACAGACAGATAGATAGATAGATAGATAGATAGATAGATAGATAGATAGATAGATAGATAGATAGATAGATAGATAGATAGAATTCTGATAGATAGAACAAGGTACATTTCTATCTCTTGAACAGAAATGGTAACTCTTCCCTATCCTAAAGATGTATATATGCAACTGCAGTTTTCAAAATTAATACTGGTAGAGTGCAACTGCAGTTTTCAAAAATAATACTGGTTCTTTTGTTTGTTTGATTTGAGGTTTAACTTCCCCGTCAACAATTTAAAGGTCATTTTGGAGACGTTGCTTCCAATTTTGTGGGACTTTTACCCGACATTGAGATGAAATGACATCTCAAGCCCTGTCGCACCGCTTTACCTGGGCAGGCTTAGATCCTCTAAGCGGTTTACCAGTGCTCGTGTGCGGGTCGAATTCATCTCTGCGTGGAAGCATCATGTAATACTGGTTCTACTAAAGACAGTTACCATTCTCTGGGCGGAGTGATTTTTATCTCCCCCCCCCCCCCCCCCCCCACGAGAATCTTTGATTCGGGGGGCATATAGTATTTGCCATGTCTGTCTTTGTTTGTCTGCCCGTCCGTCACAAAACTTTTAACCTTGATCATAACTTCAAAAGCATTTGACCTAGCCCCATGAAACTTCACACACTTATTCACCATCACAAGGGCTACATTCTGACCAAGGACCATAACTCTGTTGTCATTTTTCGCTGAATTATCTCCACTTGAAATTTTGCAAAAACTCAGAAATTGGCTCCCACAGGGGGCATTGGTCAACTATAGTGACAGCTCTTGTTTTTTTTATTATTATTATTATTATTTATATTAACTATCTACTGCACAGTTCAAATTTAAATTTGTTGCTGTCGTTGGTTCAGTCTGGGACCACCTTCGAGACTGTTAAACTTTAGAACAGTCCAAAAGGAGATCTTAATATAGGAATTTTTTGGAACTACTGCAAATGTCCATTTAGAAAATTTTTGCATTTCAAAAAGACCCACCTAATATAGAATTCACAAAATGGGAGTATTATAAGCATCAAAACAGTTGGTTGCAGTTAGGTCGCACCTATTTCATATTAATGCCATTTCTTACATGCTTATCAATGAATGATAGAGATTTATCAGTGAAATATAAATCGATATTTTCACTGTTTCAAACAGTGAAAATACGATTTTTTATTTTTCACTGTTTGGGACTACTTTTTTCTCCAGATCTTACTCTAATTTCAATTTTATCTTTGTCAGATAACTGAACAATACTGAAATGTGTTCTAATTGACGCATAACCCGTTCATGTGTGACGAGGACGTTACTGACGTCATTTATGACGCTGTCGTCACGTCTTTTGTCGCGCGACGTTAGACTTGCCAGCAACTTCTTTGGAAAACTACTCTCTCAATTATTTCATTAATCATTCATAATAATACCATCCCAGGCCATTTCTCAGGTGCAAACTTTCAGTTTACACCCAATAGTATACCCACTAAACACGATGGGCACCACTAAATTGACGCGAAACGAACAGGAACAAAGATAATTTTCTCCGAATGTGAGCGACACCATTAAAGACGCTAAATATTGCCTTTTGAAGCATGTAAGAAACAGAAAATTTGATTTTTTCAGTGCAAGATCAAATTTTATTTCACTCATGAACACCAAAACTGCTATTTTCACTCGTAGCTACGCCACTCGTGAAAATAACAGTTTTGGTGTTCATTCGATGAAATAAAATTCGATCTTACACTGAAAAAAATCAAATATCCTCTACTTCTTCCATGCTTTTCAGTGAAATATAGAGATTTCTCAGTGAAATCGAAATCGATATTGTCACTGTTTGAAACAGTGACAATACGATTTTTATTTTCATTGTTTGTGAATTCGATGTTTCTTCGAAAAATTTCACATTAATCTTTGGATGTTCGATGTCAATTAGCTAAACGTTATAAATAGTGTTAGGCATTACGTCACGCACGTTTTCACGTCATTCGGACGTTGATGACGTCACTTTTAGCACATACGCAACGTAAATAAAGCGTAATTTATATCCAAAATATGAAAATTATTATAGATTTCCATAAAAAACAACAACAAAGTTTTGAGTTGTAAAATACTAACAACACTTTTGAATATACTTAGAGGAACCTTCATGACGTTCATGCATTAATGAATTTATTAAAGGGATAAAATGCGAGGCTTTGCCGAGCATTTTATCCCTTTTCCTCAGCGAGTTTAATAAATTTAATAATACTTGAGCACGAATGCTAGATTCTATTTATCACATGACATTCAACGTATTTTATTCACGATTTTTAAACAAAAATGTCAATATTCCGCCATTAAACGCGACATCGTTAAGGACGTTGTACGAGTAACGTTACCGGACGTATCTCTAACGTTTGCATATTTATTCCACTGGTGGATTTCTTAATTTAATACATAGAGGATATTTGATTTTTTCAGTGTAAGATCGATTTTTATTTCACCGAATGAACATCAAAAGTAGTATTTTCACGAGTGGCGTAGCCACGAGTGAAAATACAACTTTTGGTGTTCATGAGTGAAATAAAAAATGATCTTACACTAAGAAAATCAAATTTTCTGTTTCTTTCATGCTTTAAACTGTAGTTTGTAACGCATTTTTAAAGCAACGGCCATCATCCCAGAGGGTGAACTTTTTCCAGGGCGATTTAGCGTTGATTTAGAGGTGTTCAGTACGTTAACTGGGTATAATATTGGGTGTAAACTGCAAGTTTGCACCTGAAAAACAGCTTAAAATCTTACTTTTCCGAATGGTTTGTTTGAAATTTGCATTCAAATAATTTCCGCAGTTGCTACGCTCGTCTGGCGTCGCGTGCTTTATTTACGTTGCGTATGTGCTAAAAGTGACGTCATCAACGTCCGAATGACGTGAAAACGTGCGTGACGTAATGCCTAACACTATTTATAACGTTTAGCTAATTGACATCGAACATCCAAAGATTAATGTGAAATTTTTCGAAGAAACATCGAATTCACAAACAATGAAAATAAAAATCGTATTGTCACTGTTTCAAACAGTGACAATATCGATTTCGATTTCACTGAGAAATCTCTATATTTCACTGAAAAGCATGGAAGAAGTAGAGGATATTTGATTTTTTCAGTGTAAGATCGAATTTTATTTCATCGAATGAACACCAAAACTGTTATTTTCACGAGTGGCGTAGCTACGAGTGAAAATAGCAGTTTTGGTGTTCATGAGTGAAATAAAATTTGATCTTGCACTGAAAAAATCAAATTTTCTGTTTCTTACATGCTTCAAAAGGCAATATTTAGCGTCTTTAATGGTGTCGCTCACATTCGGAGAAAATTATCTTTGTTCCTGTTCGTTTCGCGTCAATTTAGTGGTGCCCATCGTGTTTAGTGGGTATACTATTGGGTGTAAACTGAAAGTTTGCACCTGAGAAATGGCCTGGGATGGTATTATTATGAATGATTAATGAAATAATTGAGAGAGTAGTTTTCCAAAGAAGTTGCTGGCAAGTCTAACGTCGCGCGACAAAAGACGTGACGACAGCGTCATAAATGACGTCAGTAACGTCCTCGTCACACATGAACGGGCTATGCGTCAATTAGAACACATTTCAGTATTGTTCAGTTATCTGACAAAGATAAAATTGAAATTAGAGTAAGATCTGGAGAAAAACTGCCTTTTGAAGCATGTAAGAAACAGAAAATTTGATTTTTTCAGTGCAAGATCAAATTTTATTTCACTCATGAACACCAAAACTGCTATTTTCACTCGTAGCTACGCCACTCGTGAAAATAACAGTTTTGGTGTTCATTCGATGAAATAAAATTCGATCTTACACTGAAAAAATCAAATATCCTCTACTTCTTCCATGCTTTTCAGTGAAATATAGAGATTTCTCAGTGAAATCGAAATCGATATTGTCACTGTTTGAAACAGTGACAATACGATTTTTATTTTCATTGTTTGTGAATTCGATGTTTCTTCGAAAAATTTCACATTAATCTTTGGATGTTCGATGTCAATTAGCTAAACGTTATAAATAGTGTTAGGCATTACGTCACGCACGTTTTCACGTCATTCGGACGTTGATGACGTCACTTTTAGCACATACGCAACGTAAATAAAGCACGCGAAAGCGCAGTGAGTAGGACCGTCCAAGTTAGGTCACACCTATTTCATATTATTTTTATCGATGTTAGGTCATGTGGTTTAGCTGCACATAATCCTCGTGAGAGGGTTCTGCAGGATATATAGATAGATAAACCCTATTAGTTTCAGTGGGCGACAGGGCTTGAAATGTCATTTCATCTCAATGTCGGGTAAAAGTCCCACAAAATTGGTAGCAACGTCTCCAAAATGACTTATATAGTGCTGACGGGGACATTAAACATCAAATCAAACAAACAAATTGAGATGTCATTTCATCTCAATGTCAGGTAAAAGTCGCAAAAAAATTGGAAGCAACACCATCAAAATGACCTATATAGTGTTGATTGGGATGTTAAACATCAAATGAAACAAACAAAACTCCCATTGGGGATGTAAGATGGGTCTAAAAGACGATTATTCGGGAATCATGATTCCACTATACACAAGTTACAAGTACGTCATATTCGGTGTACATTATTACATACACTCCGAAAGCTTACACAGTAATTCTGAAATTACGGCATCTATAACCTGCACAGGCACTGAAAATTCTTTATCAGAATATAGATGTGACTAATTCAGTATCACAGGGTTTGTAGTTGGCCTGTTGATTTGTCCAGTAAACTTAGTGAATGTGTAAAAAGTCAAAATATGGGTAAAAAAATATATCTACAATGCAATCCAGTAACATTGCGTACATTAAGTTTTGATAACTCTTATGTGTGACTTTGTCAAAGCCACCATTGACACTCACAAACATTGCAACACTTTCCCTACCAACTATCTGCAATGAAAATTGATTTCCGAATTTTTAACAAACAGGACAAAGGGATACCCCTTGAAATGGAACTACCAATTTTGTCGCCCAACACTGCACACTAAAAAAGTTTTGAGCTACTTGAACATGGGGCTTGTCACAAACAAGTTTTTGATTAGTTATTCTGCAATGTTGTTGGATGCAGTGAGTTGAGATATAAAATATTTGTGTCTTTGGCTAGTTTAAACTCAGTCTTGACTATGGAAATCTTCGGATCTTTCTTATTTTGAAAAAAATTGAAAAGTTCTGCGAAAGGTACATCTGCATGTGCAAGCTCATGTTATCAAGGCTTTACACAACTTAATCTGACCATCGGGGCTTGAAGAAATTGATGGGATGCATGATGCTTGTACGCAGACGAGTACTCCGCTTAGAGAATCTAAGCCTGCCCTGGCCCAGGCAAAGCGGTGTGTGTCAGAACATGCATGCTTATAAACCCTATTGGTTTCGTTGGGTGACAGGGCTTGAGATATCATTTCATCTCAATCTCGGGGGGTAAAAGTCCCACAAAATTAGAAGCAATGTCTCTATATAGTGTTGATGGGGATGTTAAACCTCAAATCAAACAAAACTGTCCTGGTGTAAATTACATACACTCCAGGTTTGGCAGGATGGAGTTGCCTACACAGTAATCACGCTGTTGTTGATGTAATTATGGTAGGGATCACTCATATTTTTGCTTTTTACACATTCCACAAGTTTTTAGGGCAAATCAAGAGGGCCAATATAGAAACTATAGATGGGAAGATATGTGTTCTTAGGGGAGATTCTGGGTAATTGATAGTATTTTTTTTTGGCTGTCCAAGCAATAAAGCGGCAATCTTTTTGGGCCAGGCCTTGGCAAAAGATAAAAATAAGACCAGATAAAATATTATTTGATCCAACGTTATTTTTACACCAGGAGAAAAATATTTGGCTGCATGGAGTTTCCCGGTAAAGGGAAATCAACAGCACCTTTACATTATGAAAACATGCCTATATACAAATACAATGTAAACTTAAACGCCGAAAAAAAAACAACAACAAAAAAACCTGAAAATTTCAAGATGGAACAGTGTGATGTTTTTCTTATTTCGACTCAAAATATAGATTGTGGGTACAAGTTAGAACCGCCTCATTGAGGTGGTTCTAACCACTTCCCACAATCTATGGTGGGGGGGGGGGGTTGAATCAGAGGTGGAAGAAAACTGTAGTACCCGGAGAAAAACCACCTGACCTACATGTACCATTGCAGAACTTGGCGTCTCACATGTGACCCGAGTGAGGCTCGAACCACAGTGGTGAGAGACCTAATGATTAAGAGTGAGCGCTCTTGTCCACTAGGCCACGGAGGCCCGTCACAATCTATATTTTAGAGAGGAAAAACGAAACATAAGGTTTTCGGATTGTAAACCGAAGTTGTACTATTAGGGTTCAAGGGGCTCAGGATTATATAGGCTTGTTTTTTTGTGATGAAACTACTTGTAAACTGCTTAGAGGATCTAAGCCTGCCCAGGCAGAGTGGTGTGAGTCTGACTGTCCATACTTATACACTGGTTTCATTGGATGGCAGGGTTTGACACAATGATTTGTATAGACTTCTGATTCACTAGATGCATGCATTGCTGTTATCTATCAAAGATGTTTTATTAGCAAGAAAAAAATGAAATGGTTAAAGTGCTAGACAGATTCTAAACTCTAGCTCAGACAAATACTTTAATGCACTTCTAAATGAGAACTTCTAATAAGCAGGGCCTGACAAATCCATTGCCCAGCGGCCATGAGGGCAAGTCCAAATTTTTCAACATAGTCCTGTTTATATTTTTTTTGGTTTTTTATTTCATCTGACCATTACTTTTATAATACATTTGTATTTCTGTCCCTAAATATTATATCTCTTGGAAAATGAAATACAATGGTCAATGGTTTCGAAAAGCTATCCATTTAATTATTCTGCTACTTTTATGGCATAAGAGTATGGCAAAATATGAGCTGTTGATAGTAAGATGGAAAAATATGGTTTTAATTTGTGGGTGCGGTAGGGCTTGAGATGGCATTTAATACAAAGATCAGTTAAAAGTCCCACAAAATGTGAATCAACATCTTCAAAATGATGTAAATAATGTAAACAGGGACGTAAAGGTAAATTCAAACAAATGAAAAGGTAGCGTTATTTGTGTGGGAATTATTAGCTGTATGACCTTTGTCAAATTCACCCTGGTTTAGAAAACAAACTGGAGTGTGATAGCTCAGTGGTTAGTGCACTTGCCTCTGATGCTAGAGGTCCCGGGTTCCGTCCCCGGCAGCGACTATAAAATTTAGGTGTCCTAACACGCCCCATTGGCATCTTTTGCAGGGATGAATGTCATAAAGTGCACCGTCCTTCGGATCTGGACCATAGCTGGAGGCCCTGTGCAGGGAGAGTTATGCCCTGTGCAGGTTAACCCTTTTTGTACCAAATGGAATCTTCCTTCTTATATATTGCAGGAGTTCATTTCAAAATTTAGGGGTGTCAGGTTGTGTTTTTATCAAAATGTATTTGGAAAATGACTGTACTTTTAACAAACAGTGGAGGCCCTGATCAGTCGCCACATTCTGCGGCGTCTCATCTGGGCCTGCACTGTTTGCCAGGGTACCCATTTCGGGGTTTCCGGTACTAAATGGGTTAAAGACCCCTACAATAATAATTACAAGATTACTGTGTAGGCTTTCATCCTGCAAACCTCGGGTGTATGTAAAGTACACCTGAGAGTAATGGTCAGATGTGACCGATCGCAGTTAAAGTAGAAAGAAAGACAAGAAACTGCTGCATACTTCAAGTATGTGAAATGAACATAAGGTGTAATTTTTGGATGCCTATTTTTGACCAGGTATTGAAGTTTTTCTGGGCAACAACAACAACAAGTGGTATGAAAATCCAAAATTTGAACAAGATGTCTGCATCACAATTCACCTATTTATGTGATTCTGGCCATCAGGGTGTAGAGTTTTGTTGTTGTTGTTTTCTTCTGGAGGTAGGAGCCGCATGCTATATTGATCGGTCCTGATTTTCTTCGACTGCAGTGGAAAAATCCTCAATGAGCATTGTTGGCTGTATTGTATTAACAACAGGTACATTGAACTGAAACACCAATTTTTAAGCAAGATGTTTCAAGAAAAATGTACCTACTGTATTATTTTATTCACTCATTTCACAGCAGAAAAACTTTTGTTTACTTCCTCTCGCCAACATTAACGGCTATTAGTTTTGACACGGTCTGTGACACTGTGTGTGTAGTACTACCTCATGCAGTGGAATACGATACCATCGAAAGGTTAAAGAAGACACGTTTTTATCGTTGAATTAGATGCAGCTGTTAAACTGGAAAAAGTTGCATTGTGCCATGATAGCGCAGCCAAGTTTGTTTATTTCGAAAAGATCAACGTGCGTCCATGGTAACAAGGAAGTTCAAGTTTTATCCAATCAGGTTTGCTTCCGGAAACAGGAAGCTGTAAAACCGGAAGTACGAAGAAATTTTTTGCCTTAGTCCTGTTGGCTTTTGAGGTTTTGAATGGGTGGGGTATGTTCATAAATAAATACACGTGTTACCGTTAAGCAACCAACTCTCGTTGTTTGCCGCCTTCGGCGGCAAACAACTCGTTGGTTGGTTGCTATTACATTCTCAGACGCGACGTCATATGATAAAATGATTAAATTCGCAACGTACATCCCTGTGAAATCCATGTTTACACAGTTAAAATGGGGCTTAGTGGTTGCTTTTGAACTTTTCAAGCAGTAGTTGTGCACTTAATATGGAAAGACATTCTTTGTGTTGAACATTTTTATAGACATGTTAACCTATCTAATATGCAGTTGTTTCTAGACGATGTGAAAGCGCCAGGAAAAAAAAAACACAAGGTCGGGGGTAATGCTTTCAATCGTGTAGAGTAACTTGGTTTGTCGCATTGTATCACGTCGAGTGGATGTTTCCAGATCAAAATATCACACAGGACGCGATGCATAATTTCTGAAAATATCCACGAGACGTGATACTGTGGGGCAGATCAAGTTACTATAGTGAAAGCATGTTTAATATAAAACTAACGTTGCCCTCAGTGGTTGCCTCGTTACAAAGGATGGTGATATGGAATAAGAAAACGCAAGTATAGTGATAAGGGATTCTTTTTTTTTTTTTTTTTTTTTTCGTTTTGTTTTCACCTATAAAATACTGCTGTGTACTACAAGTTTTCCGACACAAACCATACGAAATTCATATCACCCGGTTCGCGTTTTCAAAATCCAAATCACCATCCACTGAAACGAGGCTACCTGTGGGGTCCGCCATTTGCTGCAATGTTAGAGAGCAGTCATGCGTAACGCGGACAGGATGACTTCACTTCCAAAACGTTACGTTACGTCAAAATTACTGCTTATTTGCGTTTAAAATGACTGTATGTAAGCAAAAAGGCGTATAACAAACATATCACTATAGTAACTTGATTTGCCGCACAGTATCACGTCTCGTAGATGTACCTAAACCTTACGGATCACACTTGATGCTCCCCGTCTCGTGTGATGCTTTGATCTGGAAACATCCATTTGACGTGTAACATTGCGGCAGATCAAGTTACAGTAGTAATAATGTGCACGTATTTTTGTTCCGGAAATCCTTACTTAGTATGTTTCATTTATTCTTTCTTTGTGTTTTCGGCATACACTATTCTCTTTTTCCGCTCCGGGGATCGGGAGGTCTGGGGTTCGATCCCGGGCCGCGACATACCAAAGTCGTTAAAAATGGTACTAGCTGCTCCTCGCTTGGCACTCTGATTTACGGGGTAGAGACTGGTCGATCCAGTGTCAGGATAATGTGACTGGGTGTGGTATCATGTAATGTGTCTGGGACATGATACTTCAGTGAGGCAGCACTTTAAAAGTGAGCATTGAGCTCCCTGTCGCAACCAGACACCGTCGTGATATGACTGAAAAATTGTTGAAAGCGACCTTAAACCCGAATTCACACATACACACTATTCTCTGATCAGAGACTACCTTTGGAACTGTTCAAAAGTGGTCTTAAAGACCACTTTTGAACAGTTCCAAAGATGGTCTCAATAGAGGAATTTTATTGCATAATAAAGATACATATGCAAACAGCATAATGTCCAAATTCAAAGATGGAAAGGTCAGCTTTAGAAACATCTTCAGTCAGAGGTTATACGCACAGAGTTTTGAATTTTACATTTTGGCCTGTTTTGCTATCTGGCTATGGTAGCAGAACACAGTTTCCAGCCTGTGACCATCAATAGATAGGGGTTAAGGATCAAGTTAGTTATCCAAATATTGTTTGCTAATTATTAAAGCCATAAATTAGTATTTGGTGCATGATTTTGTGTCTAGGTGGATAAACATTAATGAATTTGGGGTCGAGTATCCTGGATAGTATATATAGATGGAAATGAAATACGAAATTACTGCTATTGGATACTTTGTCCATTTCGCTTCCTGTTCCGACTGTGAGATGATTTTATTGAGTGATTTGTCAAAAGTAACCGATTGACAGGGGTCCATTTCCATTTCCCTTTCGTGTGCTATAGGTGTTAAATGAAAATATATGGTACCTGTTGTCTTTTCTCGTGCAGGGAACTGTCAAAGCTATTAAAAAATCAGAATGTGGTGTAACCTGCTTTGTGAAGGCAAATGTTTACCTAATCGAATGATGTAAGTAAGTTGTAGTTGTGTTTGTTTGTTTTGTGCATGTTTCATAGTTTCTGCATGGATGTCTACTTTCGTTTTCAAAAAGAGTGTTATCTTTACTTATTTGAGCCTTGATAGTAAAAAGGACGTTTTTTAAAACTTTGTCTAGAAGTTCCTAAACATGTTTTATGATGATGGTAAGTGTTCCAATTATAGCAAAATGCAAAAATAACTTTGAAAAAACATTAGCAAGTGACCTGACCCCAAGCATCTGTGGTCCAGGCTGTTAACCGGAAATCATGTATAGGATACCATGCCAGGCTGTGGCACAACCTTTTCTCCTAAAAATATATGAACCTTCTTAAAAAGTATCAGTGACGCCGTCATTGCTAAACCATTTTACCAACAGCAAGCAACATTACCAATTGACTTTATAACAGAATGTAACACCGTTTACGAGAGTCTTCTGGAGAGAAAATTCATGTTACTTTGAATAAGACATTAAACATTGAGCTCAAAATGAAAGAGGAATGGATGACAGAAACATTTGGGAACCACCCCCACCCCGAAGGCTGAATTCATCCCGCCTGCAGAACAAGATTCTATTCTAGCAAGGCTTTTCCCTGCCTGATTTATCTGAATATGAATCGGGTCGAATAAAGTCAAAGCAGCTAAGCATTAGCTTGCTCTTATCGGATGGGATCGGGGGGGGGGGGGGGTGACTGGAGGCCCCCTGTGCATGATGACTCCTCTCATGTGAAGGTGAAATGTTTTGAAAAAGGGGTGATCCTTTGGAAGCAAGGACCACAACACAGAACAGAAAACAGAATGCCAATGCTTTTTCAGGTCCAGACTAGCTAGTTTCGACCAATTAGGCCTCATCAGTGACCCTCAACATAACCTACTTTCAAATTCCGCACTGAAATCAATGATCCCAAAGGACTAGAAAATATAAACCACACTATGATAAAGGACAGGGAGACTTTTTACGGTCGCCACACATTCCCTTAGCATCAGCTGTGGAGCACGCAAATGTTCGGAAAAAAGTGAACCTTTGGAAGCAATGACCACATACAAGAATGTCCGAGATTTTTCTATGCCACCTTACGAAAACACGCCTATAAAAAGTAACCTTTATCGCCGAAAAAATGAAAATCTTAAGATGAAAAAATTGTGATATTTTTTCTTATTTCTGCTCAAAATACATTAAACTTCCGCTATTAAGACCACCTAAAATTAGGACTAATTCTGCTATTAAAAGCTTATTTTGAAGGGTACACTTAATTTTTCTTTGTGTTTTCTGCCTTAAGTGTCCTCTGGTCTTTAAGACATCTTTTGAATAGTCCCAAAGGTGGTCTTAATATAGGAATTTTACTGTATAGATTGTGGGTACTCGTTAGAACCGCCTCGATGAGGCGGTTCTAACGAGTACCCGAAATCTATATTTTAGAGCAGATATAAGAAAAATAAGGTTTTTTCCTGTATACCCCACTTTTACTATATAAAAGTGTACCCCACTTTTACTATATAAAAGTGGGATTCAAGAGGGTCAAAATTATATAGGCGTGTTTTCGTGAAGAAAACAGAATGTCCAAGTTTTTTCTGGGCCAGTCCCCATCCGTAATTACCTGATTACGGTGTATGCTTTCCACCTGCGACTAATGGTCAGATTTGACCGACCAAAAGTAAAAGTACATCATATCTGTGTGTCTTTGACGTGCATTTCAATTGGAAGTTCTGGCAATGCGTAAATTTGGCGAACCTTTGTTCAAATATATAGAAACTACTTGAGATAAACATATTACAACATCTTGTGAATATTCTTGTAATCTTCACATTTTCCCTACATAAAGTCAGGTTTACATGGTTGTTCATAGAGGATACTTTATTTTTGCATTAGAGCGAAGTTTATTCCATCGAATGAACACTAAAACCAGTATTTTCACGAGTGGCGTAGCCACGAGCGAAAATACCATTTGTGTTCGTGAGTGAAATAAAATTTGACTGAATAAAAAATCAAATTTTCTGATTCTTACATGCTTCAAAACAGCAATATTTAACTTCACTTATCGTGTTGCTCTACTACGGAGAAGACTAACTTTATTCCTGGTCGTTTCGCATCAATTTAGTGGTACATAACGAATACATTCCTGTTAAAAAATATGGAAACTTGTAACCCCCCTCCCCCCCCCAAAAAAAAAAATAAATAAATAAATAAATAAATAAATAAATAAAAAAATGAATTTCTTTATCTGATTTTTTCCATATTTCTGTTCTGAACACATATTATGGGAACTCAAAAGGCGGTTCAAACGAGTACCAACAATCTATTTATCTATTTTTTGAGCAGAAGGAAACAAATGTATACCCCTGTCATCAGCTGTTAATGGAAAAACTGATCACAGAATAAGATTTTAAGAAAAGAACTAATTCCTAACAGCGAAAAATATAATTGATATTACTCACTGTTTGAAACAGCGACAATATTGTTTTCAATTTCACTGAGAAATTTCATATTGAAAAATTACACTTATGCGTAAAATATCTTTAAGCCCCCGGTAACTTGTGCTGCCGAGCATTCTAAGGTGGTTGTGTTTGTTTGTTTGTTTGTTTGTTTGTTTGTTTGAATTAAGGTTTAACGTCCCCGTCAACACCATTTAGGTCATTTTGGAGACGTCGCTTCCAATTTTGTGGGACTTTTACCGACATTTGAGATGCAATGACGCCTCAAGCCCTGTCGCCCAATGAAACCAGAAGGCTTATATGCATTGGACGGTTTTGACTCGCACCACATTGCCTGGGGTTCTAAGGTGGTTCTGATATTGTTCTTTCATCATTGCTTTGTTGCATTCTAATAAACAAGATTTGCATTTTGTATTTTATTGTGCAGTTGTTGTTTAGTGGTTTTTGGAGGTCTAATAAACCCGTTAGAGGAAGTGAGGGCCGATTGTTCTGCTTAATAAGCCCATGTCATTGCGATCGCTCCCTGTTAGATTCTTCTTCTTCTTCTTCTGTTTCTTCTTCCTGGTGCCAAGGGTGGGCTTCGTCCTTTCACGATGTGACTCTCTCTCTCTCTCTCTCTCTGGATGTTTGCATTACAAAAACACGCCTGTTCAAATGTACTGAAAAATTTTACCACCAAAAAAAATGAAAATTTTCAGATAAAAAAAATTCTGATATTTTCACATTTCTGCTCTGAACACAGATTGTGGGTACTTGTTAGAACCGCCTCGATGAGGCGGTTCTAATGAGTACCAACAAGCTATGTGTTTGAGCAGAAATAAGAAAAATAATGTATACCCCTGTAAAACTCAGTTTTACTGTATAAAAGTGGGGTTTCATAGGGTCAAAATTATATAGACGTGTTTTCGGGATGTTTTAACTTTTTGTTATATCGGCAGATGCTGAGTTGGCAGCCAAGTACAGTTTCTAAGTCAGACAAGTCCCGTGTTTTACACTTTGAAGTATGGGAAAATATTCAGATATGTCCCTTATTGCCATTTGGAAACCGAGAGCGTCAAATTGACGTAAGGAGTGTTTATGTGACAATTTATAGACTTTATGATTCACGAACTTAAGTTCGAGTACATCACGAAATATTGTTTATGGCCTCAATAAAAACAAGGCAACTCAATTCAAGTGGTCATGAAGTGGTCCATAAACATACGAGATACGGATAGTTCGGTTTTCCAAGCCCAGTGTCGGCTTTTCAAAGAATTTGAAAGACATACACACGTCGAATTCAATCTATTTAACATCTAACATCATGTAATATCTATTTAAAGTCATTGAAAAGTGAGATTCCCACAAGATCAATGGATGTTCCGATTAGATCACCGGTTCAATTACAATTATCTGGTAGAATTCGATCAAAAGGTGCTAGTTTGTTAAATGAACAATGGATGAAGTATGGTCACCCACGACCATTCTTTATCAGATGGCATTGTCTCTGGTAACATTATCGGTCTTAGGTGTACATATTAGATAGTAATCTACAGATGAAGAATTTTCTATGAACCAGACTATTACTGTTCCAGACTGCCGCCCGGGCCACATTCTTTTCCAGACCATAGTCAAAGAGACCATCACGTTAACAAGTCCATGTAATGAACATTCATGCAAACGCTACTGTATGTAGAGAAATAATGTGCTTTACAGGAGGTATACATCATTTGACTTGTTTCTGCTCCAAGACATTAGTTGGTACTCGTTAGAACCGCCTCAATGAGGCGATCCTAACGAGCATCCACAACCTATGTTTTGAGCATTAAGAAAAAAGTATCTCAATTTTTTCTTCAGAAAGTATATGAAAGAATGCATTATGCTTTTTAAGCCGTTTTGGCGCTATTAAGGGGAATGGGAACACCTGGCTGATTTGTCCGCCATCATTTTCAAAACCAGACAAATTTCGGGACTTCCTGATCGCTTTTCTATAAGCCCTGTCCCACCGAATAAGGGATCTACTCTTAAAGGGAAGAATTTTCTCCTCAGGAGCAACTTCTTTCTTTTAAGAGTTGATCCCTATTGACATGGGAGACAAAAATACTTATGCAAGATTTGCCTCCCCTGAATGTGTATCCATTCCCCTGAACTCAACCTCGTCACGAGAAAACTTGTCTTAGGGCTTTGCGACCAGTTCAGACACAACACGGCCTGCTCAGCTACAAAGAGTGAGTGCTCACCAACAGTTAAGGTTATACAGAGACGGGACCTCGGTTTAAAGACTCATCCGAAAGTCTGGAGAAGCCCGGGATCGATCCTGCGATCCCTGGTTTACAAGGCGGGCAGCATATCCACTACACCACGGAGGCTTCTTCAGCTACAGAGAACAGCAAAAATCTTGAACATCCCTACTATCCAAGCAGCGAGCAACACAGTGCTGATCAGATTGCGCGCATGCGCCGGCTGATCTGCACTTTTTTGTTCGTAAATGACAAGAACAGTCTCATAATGTGGCTCAAGCTTAAGATTCTTGGAACCAAAAAGATCACTTTAACGGAACGCTCGGGAATGGAGGCTTCCTGGGGTGTCGTGTGCACCGGGGTATTTAGATGTACCAGACTTTGGGCAAACTTTATGCGCATGCGAGACTGCGCTCATGCGCAGTGTAACCTTAGCCTTTGCCGGTCATCTATGACATAAATATCCTCACGTTTATTATGGAAAGGGCCGGAAATGACAGAGTATTCTTGAGTTCGTGCCTGTGATCAGGCTAGAGTCAAAGATATCCTTAAACCCGTGCCTAGATAACTCGTTTAAACCAGAGGACCAATGGTCCTGAACCGCTCACCTGATTGCAGTGTATGTGGAGCCGTTTAGTTTCTCAGACGTGATGGCAGCCATCTAAGTCAAGTGACCTAAACCATTTGAACAGACACTTGTTCGTCCATCCCATAAAGGCCTCATATGAAATTTGACTTAAATTTGCCTAGGTGTTTTTATTTTGATAACTGAGTGACCCTGTACGGAGGTCAATAAATATCATTGACCTTTGGTACTAACTCGTTTAGCTGATTGCATATACCATTTAAGATCACAGGCAATAACAATTTTTCGAAAACAATATTAATTTCCACATTTTTATCATATAAAACCAAAAGTGAAAAAAATTGACCTTTGTATAAATTGGATCAAGGTCAAACAATCCTCATCATTTAAATACGTCCCCAGTGCTGTATTTAAGTTTCAAGACAAAGATTTGTTTTACAGTATATGGTCATGACGACCATCTTGTTCATGTGACCTGGACAGTTGAAGAACAAATAAATTCTATCATACCATTAAAGCTTCATATGAAATTTGATTTCAATTTTTTCCAGCAGCTTTTAATGAATATTAAGTTTTAATTTTGACATCTGAGTGACCTTGGTCAGAGGTCAAGCAGTGACCTTGACCTTTGATAATCATGCAGTTTCATTTATTCTTTCAGTTGATTGCATTAACAAATTTAAAGTTCACAGGGAAGAATTGTCTCCGAAAAAAGTCCACTTTTTCACATATAACAACAGATGCAACCAAATCTGACCTTGACGTAAATTAGGTCAAGATTAAGTCAGAGTAATCATTTGAACAAATTATGATGTGACCCCTCTATTACATACCAAGTTTAAAAGTAATCGGTAGGCCATGTGACCAAGCTCTAATAAAAGTTTTCATATGAAATTTAGTTACAAATAGCCAAGTGGTTTCTGAGCAAAACAGTTCATAACTGAATGACCTTGAGCCAAGGTCAAGGAAGGAGCTTGACCGTAAAACCCCATGTACTTTCATTTACTGATTTAGCTAACTACATCTACAAATCAGATCACAGGCTGCAATTGTGTCCGAAAAAGCACGGGTTTGTCTTTTTCCCATAAAATGCCAATGTGGCCAAACTTGATTTGGACGAAAAATCATTTGAACAAACTATAATGGGCTCGAGTCCCAAATGCTTCATACCAAATTTCAATGTAATCGGTCCATTGGTTCCGGAGAAGAAGCTTTTCGAAGTGTTTTACCGTATATATGGACATGGAAGCCATATTGGGTTATGTGACCAAACTTAAATTAATTAATTTTCATTTCCTTCTCCATAAAAGATTTCATATGAAATTTAGTTACAAATGGCCTACTGGTTTCTGCGAGAAACAAGTTGTAATTTTATCTGAATAACCTCAGGCAAAGGTCAAGGAATGACCTGGACCTTGAATACTCATGTACAGTCGAACTTCCATGGCTCGAACCCCTTTGGGACCATGAAAATTTATTCGAGACAGCGGTAGTTCGAGCCACTGAAGGTTACTGCCAAGAGGCATAACGAGATAATTTTGAACATCTTTCGATGTTATATAATGGAAATGTTTGCTGTGTGAACTCATTAGAATCGCCTCACCGAGGCGATTCTAATGAGTACACACAGCATACATTTGTAAAATAAAACACTAAAATCTCCTTAAACATCCCCCACCATTTCTTATCTTGAGGATTTCCCTAGGGGCTCAAGTATAAGTTCGACCCAGCTATGGGAAACGAGCCATCGGTGTTCGAGCCATCGAAGTTCTACTGTAGTTTCATTTACTTCTTTAGATAACTGAATCTATCAATTTTCTGAACAAAAGGCTGTAATCATTTCTGAAAAATACACGGTTTTGATTTTTTTCCCATACAAAATGATATGTGACCAAAGTTGACATTGGCATAAAATAGGTCAACGTCATCCAAGGTCATCGTTTGAACAAACTATGATAGGCTCGAGTCCCAAACGCTACATACTAAGTTTCATGGCAATTGGCCCACTGGTTCGGGAGGAGAATATTTTGAATGGTTTTTAACTTATATGAGCATGGCGGCTATCTTGGTCATGTGACCTGGACCGCGACCCCCACCCCACATTCACACACATCCAGCTGAGGTCCCATAGTTGGCCCTGCAATTTTGGCGAAGATCTTTAATAATGGTGGGCGGACGGACGGACGACTGACGGACTGACAGACGACAGACTATGGCTATACTATAACCTCATCTAAAGGCTCAGGTGAGCTAAAAAAAACGTCGGCCCTCAATACGTGTCTGTAAAACTGCGGCTTATGCATAGCCATATACAGAGGACCCTCTTTTGTTCCCTATTATTATGTCATTATAAAGAATTTGCCGTTATAAAGAATCCCAGTTAGGATTTTGATAGGTATTCTAACACAGCGCGCCTATATAGGCAATGGAAAACAACTGTGTTTTATTCTGCAACAAATCACAGCTCGGAAGAGCGTGACGAGTGACGTCATTAAAAACTGCAAATTTATGACGTCACTAGTCGATTTCCTTGACGTTAGACGGTGTAACGTCATTTTCTCGCATCTAAAACGTAAGAAATGGATATAAATGCATGTGTTTCAGTCGATAATTTTAGCGGGATTTCTTCTAACAATGGCGAACAGTTGTGAGCTTTTGAAGGAAACAACAACATTATTGCCGATTTTCAGCGGGTTAGAATCGAAATAGAAATCGGTCAGTTGTAAGTAGACAAATCACGCGCGCTACGCGCTCGTGATTTGTCTACTTTGCAACTGACCTCCAAACTGTGATTTATTACACAACAAATCACAGTTAGAGCTGATCTATTTCTTAAATGAAAAGCCTTTTTCTCTTTATTACTCCAAGAAATCAATGTTTTAGACATTTGTTAGATTCTAACAATTTGATTCTTGGTGTATTGGAGTAAAAGACCCTTACATGACTATGGACTCGATTTGTGCATTTCCAACCCGAGGGAAGCCCACGCAGCTCGGAACCGAGACTAAGCGGTTAGCTAAGAAGTGATTCCATTGAAATTGACGTTATAACGAGTTTTGCCGTTATAACGAATGCCGGTATAAAGAGGGATGACTGCATTGCCATGTGATATACGTTTTCACTACGTTTATTGCTGTTCTGCTACGTTTTACAAAATCGTATAGTAACACCATTGTGGCATTAGTGGAAGCTGAGACTGAGCATTACAAGGGTATTCAAAGATATTCAATAATATTGTCTTTGATACTCCAAGAAACAAGTTGTGTTGCTATTTGTTGAATCGCCTTACCCAGATGATTCTAGCAAATATCCACAACATTTGTTTCTAGCAAATATCCACAACATTTGTTTCTTTGGGTAACTGAGGGCTGTAACACTTTATTTCCTATTTGGGATTCAATGAAGCAGCGCATTCTTTTTAACTTCAACATGTTAGGAAATACAAATACAAACGAGGGTCCCCTCTGTACTTCCACTGAGAGCAGCACTGTGGGGGGGGGGGGCGAGCGAGCGAGAGAGAGAGAGAGAGAGAGAGAGAGAGAGAGAGAGAGAGAGAGAGAGAGAGAGAGAGAGAGAGAGAGAGAGAGAGAGGCCAATTTTAGTATGAGCCCCGTCGCGAGAAATTCTGCCTTCGGGGTTGTTGACCAGGTAAGACACAATTCGGCCTGCTCAGTAACACTGTCCGGCAACAGTCTTGTAATTTTACATCTAGAAAGTAGAGATGTGTGTTTGAATTGACGTTTAACGTCCCCGTCAACACGATGTAGGTCACTTTGGAAACGCTGCTTCCAATTTTGTGGGATTTGTACCCGACACCGAGATAAAATGACATCACAATTCCTGCCGCCCAATTAAACCAAAAGGCTTATATGCATTGGACAGTCTGACTCAAACCACTTTGCATTTCCTTCTAAGCGGTTTACCAGTACTCTTGTGTGGTCAGTTTCATCTCTGTGTGGAAGCACCATTGATACAACGCATAATGAAGTAATGTAGTAATTTATTCATTTTGATTTTTTTTTATTTCATTATGCGTTGGCGTAGTCGACGCGAAATGAAGTAAAAAAAAATATTTCATTTCGCTTGATATGCACCATATCGACGCAAAATGAAGTAATGATGGAAGAACATAGCTGTCTACGAAAGGAGACCAAAGACTTAGGAAGCAATACATGTAAATTCCAATATAAAGACCACATTTGATACAGTTCAAAAGCGGTCTTTAAGACCATATTTGAACATTCCCAAAGATGGTCTTCCACAAGAGCACACTGAATCTAAGCTTGCCCTTGCAAAGTGGTGCGAGTCAACCCGTACATGCTTATAAACCATATTGGTTTCATTGGGCGGCATGTCTTGAGATGTCATCTCAATGTCGGGTAAAAAGTCCAACAAAATTGGAAGCCACGTCTCCAAAATGACCTAAATAGTGTTGACGGTGACGTTAAACCTCAAATCAAACTAACAAACTGTCGACGCATAATGAAGTAAAACTGAGTATGCCACCTGTCACCGCAAAATGAAATAATTCTTTCATTTTGCGCAAACCTCTTAGTATCGACGCATAATGAAGTAAAAACTACATTTTTATTTCATTTCGCATCGACTATGCCAACGCATATTGCCATAATGAAGTAAAAATTTCAAAATGAAGAAATTACTACATTACTTCATTATGCGTTGTATCACACCATGCAGCCTAATATATTTCTCCAAGCCCCGATGCGCGGGGGCGATTCGTAAAATTGAATGTGAGTTCTTTCCTAAGGTTTTTTCCTTACTCCCGCTGATTCAGGAAGGGCTGTAGTCAGTTTCTGGCGAAAATTGTGCACTATACTCGTTATTATGTCCAGGGAAACTGTGGTAAGATAAACTGACCGGTTGAAAATAAATAGTGTTGACTGGGCCGCTTAACCCCAAACCAAATCAAAATCAAGCCCCGGAAACCAAATTAAGGGGAATGGATTCATCTTCAGGGGAGGCAACGCCTGCAAAATTATTTTTGTCTCGCATGTCAATAGGGGCCAACTCTTAAAGAAAAGAATTTTCTCCCGAGGAGCAAATTCTTTCGTGTAATAGTAGACTTTTTCAGTGGGACAGGGCTTATAGAAAAGCCAACAGTAAGTTCCGAAAGTTGTCTCTCTTTGAGAAATAGCGGACAAATATGCCAGATATTCCCATTCTCCTTAAATATAAAACAATGTAGATTTTTCTTGGACAGAGCAACGTCTTTAATGAATTGCCATTGGTAATCAAAGCGCTGTAAGCACTGGTGGGTCAGCTGTATCTGAGTGTAGGCTGGAACAGTATCATGGACTTGGGGTTAGACTGCTTCGGTTTGCCAATTCAATACTGAAAAAAGGCTCCAATACGTACGGATCCTTTATTCATTCTGCTCTGTTTATTAAACAATAAACAATTGCGCGCACTTTAATATTGTTGGCCAGCGATAATTCCACGGACAGCAGCAACGGAGACTCGCAGTATTCTTAACTTTGGACCTGTTGACAAAAAATCTACCAAAAAATTAATATTACCTGCACCATGTACATGTATCTTTTAACCTTTAAGGGGAATGGATACACTTCAGGAGAGGCAACTCTTGCAAAAGAATCTTGTCTCCCATGCCAATAGGGGTCACCTCCTAAAGTAAAGAATTTGCTCCTGGGGAGCAAATTCTTTCCTTTAAGAGTAGATCCCCTTTTCAGTGGGACAGGGCTAATAGAAAAGCGTACCGGAAGTCCGAAAGTTGTCTTCCTTTGATAAATGACCAAATAAAATATGTCAGCTGTTCCCATTCCCCTTAAGACTCCAGCCAAAAATACAGCATCTGAAAATGTCCTCTGTTTATGTCGTCTGCTTCATCTTCTTGCAAACTTTTCAAACATTTTTGCATACAGGCAAACAGTGGGGACCCTTCAAGTATTAGATTGCTCCTCTTAGTAATAAGCGGACAACAAATGTTTAGATTGACGTCTTGGGTTAAGATTGTTCTACTGAGTAGTGACCTAAAAATAGTTTACTGGGAACTGGTATAATTTCTGGGGAGGCGACTTAAAAAAAAAACAGCGTGTTCCCGTGTGATTAGGGGGCCACTCTTAAAGAAAGAATTGCTCCTTACGAGCAAATTCTTTCCTTTATGAGTTGAACCATTTTTTCTGAAGGATTCAGTCTATTGGAAAGGAAATGTTTTGAGTATAAATAAGAACCAGTGCTTCAGCTGAAGTGCACGACCCGCCGGATGCTTTTAGCTTTATGTGTGTTAACATATATGGGTATGGCGGCCATTTTGGTCATGTGACCTGGACTTAAAACGGTTCCCCCAATAAATGCGCCTTATCGTAAGGAGCAAAAATATATCTTATACTTTAGTATTGTAGTCTGAATCGTTTGCAGGATAAAATGCATTCTCACTTTTCCAATCCAAAAGCATATGTGTCAAAGTTTGACCTAGGCACAAAGAAGGTCAAGGTCAATCCAGGGTCACCATTTTAGCAATTTATGATGGGTTTGCGTCCCAGATGCTATTTATCAAGTTTCGTTTAAATCTGCCCAGTGGTTCTGGAGAAGACTATTTTTGAAGGGTTTTTACCATATATGGCTTGGCGGCCATTTTGGTCATGTGACCTGGACTCCATGAGCAAATTTTGGTTTCCCCCATCCCATAGAGGCTCAATATGAAATTTGACTTCAATCGGCCCAACGGTTTCCGAGGAGAAGCAGTTCGAAAATTTTCACATTTTTCGCCTCGGCGAGGCTATACTAAATGGAATGTAATATTTCGCAAGTTCATTGGTTAGATCTAATTGATATCTATCAGTATGCCAAAAATTGTTTAAATATTCCAAGCGGTTAAGTCACTATCACCAATTTTCACAAACGGGCTACGGACGGACAGACAGACCATATATGGCTTGGCGGCCATTTTGGTCATGTGACCTGGACCCCTATGGAGCGTGACAGCTCAGTGGTTAGTGCACTTGCCTCTGATGCTAGAGGTCCCGGGTTCGATCCCCGGCAGCGGCGATAAAATTTCGGTGTCCGAACACGCTCCATTGGCATCATTTGCAGGGATGAATGTCATTAAGTGCACCGTCCTTCGGATCGGGACGTTAACTGGAGGCCCCCTGTGCAGGGAGATTCATCCCCTGTGCAGGTTAAAGATCCCTACCGTAATTACATGATTACTGTGTAGGCTTTCATCCTGCAAAACTGTAGTGTATGTAATATACACCTGCGGTAATGGTCAAATGTGACCGACGCAGTATCAGAAGATAGATAGATAGATAGATAGATAGATAGATAGATAGATAGCAAATTTTGGTTTCCCCCATCCCATAGAGGCTTCATATGAAATTTGACTTCAATCGGCCCAACGGTTTCCGAGGAGAAGCAGTTCGAAAATTTTCACATTTTTCGCCTCGGCGAGGCTATACTAAATGGAATTTAATATTTCGCAAGTTCATTGGTTAGATCTCATTGATATCTATCAGTATGCCAAAAATTGTTTAAATATTCCAAGCGGTTAAGTCACTATCACCAATTTTCACAAACGGGTTACGGACGGACAGACAGACTGACAGACTGACAGAATGACCGAATGACAGAATGACACGGTGATTTTAGGGCACTATTAGAAAATCAACCGACTTCAGTCGGTCGCTTTTTCTGCGGGTCGTGCAATATAATGTATTCCCTTATTAAAGCAACCTTTTCTTGTACAAGGATATTCAGTACATGGTCCTGATATAAGGCGGTGTTTAAGAGCATATGCATCCCGCGGCCCTGATCTAAGACAGTGTTTACACACGGCCTGATATAAGGCGATTTTTGAGCAGAATTAAGATTTTTTTACCAATGCAAACTCCCTTATCTCCGGAAAAAGATGGATTCGCTGATGAGACTAAACAAATGCAAAAACACAAAATAAAAAAAAGACAACAAGATCTTCATTTTTTTCCTTTTTATTACCCGACGAAAGTCAGGCAGGAATCATAACAATGTACATTTATTTATATACATTCACATTGTATGGCAAGATATGGATAGCTTAACAGACTGAAACTAACATTTATTTATCATTTATAACACAGCACCATTCTCTCAGTGATGACGCTCAAAAGTCATATTTGCATATACAGTAAAATTTCAATGGCCTGAACAACTTTGGGGCCATGAAAATTTGTTCGAAAATTTTCGAGCCATTCGAGGGTAATTCGGGAGGCATAATGGACATAAGCTGAAATCTTGCTCCTTCCTGTCTTCCTGTTAAAAATGTATGCTGTGTGTACTCATTAGAATCGTCTCATCGAGGCGATTCTAATGAGTACACACAACATACATATTCAACGTTATCCGGGATTGTGGTGAAAATCTTAAGGGATTTAAGAACAAGTTAGACAACAAGATTAATAGACTATAAAGGAAATGTGTCCGTGTACCAAAACCCTTGTAAACCCTACACTATATATTGACAGAATAAGGTAAAACCCTTGTAAACCCTACACTATATATTGACAGAATAAGGTTTACAAGGATATATATATATTTGAGAATTGAAGAGTATACTACGGCACATGGATATGTAGCCTCAATAATGTTTTACTCAATTCGTTAAATCGACCTTAAGTCCACACCCTTGCAGAAACGAAACACAAGCGTGAATAGAACAGGTCGACATTGACTAGGACAGAAACGCCGCCAGCAGTCAGCCTATAGTGAAATTCCGCTATTAAGACCACCTAAGACTAAGACAATTTCTGCTTTTAAAAGTTAAATTAGAATACTGTATTTATTTTTTTTTTGTGTTTTCTGCATACAGTGTCTCTGGTCAGAGACCACCTTTGGGACTGTTCAAAAGTGGTCTTAAAGACCACTTTTGAACAGTCCCAAAGGTGGTCTTAAAGACCACTTTTGAACAGTCCCAAAGGTGGTCTAAATATAGGATTTTTACTGCATAGGCTTGTCGCTTGCGAAACTTCCTGCCCGGCACGATCAACATCCAATCTGTCCATCATGGGTAAGGCACCAAGTCAATATCCAGCGCTAGTTACCGATACGATAACATAACCATGTCTTAAAATCTGAACTTTATCCAGCAGAAAATAAAAAAATATGTTCTTATTTGTGGTCCAAACATAAATTATGGGTTTGTTAGAACCGCTTCATTGCGGTGGTTCTAGTGAGTACCAACAATTCATGAAAACGACCAAAATGTGGAAAATGATGTACTTTCTTGACCAGTAACATGGATGATGGGTGTTCGTTAGAACCGCCTCATTGCGGCGGTTCCAACGGATACCCACAATCCGTGTTGCTGACCAAAATAAGTAAAAAATGCGTATTAGTTTGGTCTGTAACATAGATTATGGGTGTTCATTAGCACCGCCTCATTTAGACGGTTCCAACGAATACCAAAAACCTATGCTATTGACCAAAAATAAGGAAACACCGATTGTCGCTATATAAGGTGTAGTTGACAGGGTGTTAACGTGATACCTGGTCTAAGTCTGTATACTTTTATACAAAAATGTTTGAAGTCGATGAATAATTATATCTCGTTTACAAGTCCTTTCAAAGAATGTGGAAAAATATAGTGTTATTTCAATGCCTCGAACATCAATGGATCGTTTACCATGGCTTAGTCGAACTCGTGTCTGAATCTAAAGTGAATCCTTTACATAGCTCTATATTAAGGTGAATTGAAAAAGTGAGGGGTTTTCTTCTTATAACTTAAAAAATATGTTGCGTGTACATCTTAGATAGTAGAATGGGGCGATTCTAATGAGTACACACAACCTACCTTTATTTTATAGAACATCGAAAATGCGCATGTTACATGTAACCTATTTACATTATGCTTCCTGAAGCGGAACTTGAATAACCCTCGGTGGCTCAAACTACCGGTCTCGAACAAATGCTGATGATCCATAAGGTGTTGGGGCTATTGAAATACTTAACTTTCACAGTGATGCCAGTATTCCCAGCCTTCTGTTTTATTTAAATATCACATGATTCTTTGGTTTTCAAACATCGTTACCATATATACAAATTATAATTTACTTTAATATACAAACATATCTCTATATTTACACCAAAACTCAAATGTCCTACTCGCTCAAACCTGAGGAATTCTCACAAGTCTCAAAATTATACAAACAACTTATGGGTCGTGATGAGTACTTAGCCCTTCTCTTGCTGAATATTCAGTTTAGCCACACCATTTCTGACTTTGAACCAATCAGATTACCTGGTGTAATTTATTACTACAAATTCATAAACTGAATGTCAGACAGTGTAGATCCTGATTAGATGGCTTCTTCACTTCAGAAGCCATCTGATCTAGATCTACAGTGTTTGCAAAGAAAATGGTTGTCGTGAACAGAAGGATAAGGGTAAAAATTGCCACTGCAGTTGCGAGTTTTAACGGCAAACCGAAATCAGGGAAGACAAATCTTTCAAAGTATTTCGTCCTCCTTATCAATTTGGGTATACTTTCAAAGAGAAGAAAAAGATTATACCCACTTTGGGAGAGGCCAAAATAAGAGCATACCGGCAGTCCTGACATGGTCGCCCTTGTTTACTGAAACGGTGGAAATTTTGCCATAAGTATTCATTCACCTTATGGGGGACAGATACATCTGCCAGATTTTTCCCCGCAATTTTTCAAAGGGAGACAACCTTTGCTTACTAGTACCTCTCCCCGAAGAGGGTCTACTCTTAAAGGAAAAAATTTGCTCCAACGTTGGAGCAAATTTTTTCATTTAAAAGCAGACCCCTATTCATATGGGATTCAAAACTTGTCAGGACCTGTCTCGCCTGAAGATGTTTTGTTCACCTTAAGATTTATCACAACGTATAGAAATGTATAAGTGCAGAGGATCACCAAATTATCAGGTAAAACATGTCTTTTCTTGTACCGGTTTTGCTCAGAACTATTAAAACAACTATCTCTCTTAATATTTTCTGTTTTCATGTCCGTCTTAAACTATACACATGACTTCATCGTATCTTGAGCATCCAGGTCGGTCTTGATTGTGATTGGTGAAGTCGCTGAACACGTGGGTGGTGACGTATGAGCAATAGGGGACACTCCCAACGACAGATGTCCTTGTGGGGAGAAAAGATGGTTCGGTGACAATGAACTGGCAGGTGAAATGGCATGGGGTGATGAATCGTCATGGTGAATTGGGAGTCCTTGACACGACGTCTGGTACTGAGGCTGAGCATGGGTAGGGGGTGGGGATGGCGTGTGCAGACGCATCTGATGTTGCGCATGCGCGTTCATCTGCAAGTTCATCTGTTGCTGCATTTGTTGTTTGTTTTCTTCCGCGAGTTCCGGTGATAAGTCTCCCATCTTGATGGTGCCGGATTCTTCCCTTTTCTTATTCTGCTTCCTTTCTTTAGCGCGTCTGTTCTGGAACCAGATTTTCACCTGACGTTCTGATAACGCGAGAGTCTGGGCGAGTTCGGATTTTCTTCGGATGGTGATGTACCGGCTGTAGTGGAACTCTTTCTCTAGTTCAAGGCGTTGGTGGTCACTGTATACCACTCTGTACTTGTCTTTGGTGCGGGTCTTCCCTGAAAATAGATAATGAAGCTGTCAGTGACAAAGTAATACCAACATTAAAGACATATCCATATGACATGATGCTTTTAAGAAATGAAATTTATTTTTCTGCAGTTCATGGAAGTATGAACGCAGTGGGTCGCGTGCAAAGTAAATGAACCCCGAATGGGTTCATGTAAACTTTGCTAGCGAGCCACTGCCGTTCATACCTTCATGAAAAGCAGAAAAATTAAGTTTATTTTTTATATTTGCATTATTTGCCCCTCATCACTGGGCAAAAAAAGATGCTTGTAGGGCAACGTTTTAAAGTTGAAAAACATTTACACGCTGTTTTTCTACGAAGAGCGGAGCAGCGTTGACGTCATCAACGCCCGTAGAGAACAATGGTTTAGAATGACGTCACTTAATAGCACGCGATTCGATTCGTTCATGGAATTATGAACGCAGTTGTTTTCTATAGGTTTACAGTAGACTTTATACTGGAAATGTAAATATTCTTCTATGGATCCTATGTCGATATTGTTTTCTTACTTTCTTACTTCTTCAGCAAACATGCTCTAAATTGAAGACTGTGATTGCTCGTTAGAACCGCCACTTTGAGGCATCTACATTTTAGGGCAGAAACAATCGAAAAATAAGATGTACCCTTGTAAATACCACTATTTCCTATATAAAGCGGTTTTAAACAAAATGCCCCACCCTTCCTACAAACCCCCTTTACATGTTTAATAGAAAATAAACTTTTCAATGTTACAAAAGGAAGGGTTTAGAGGGATGTTTTATTTTGTCTTCAAAATAGTGATGAATGTATTCTGTAGCTGTTTCAGTCAACCAGAAGTACACCCTCTCGTTGGTGGTTGACATGACAGTTGGCGAAACGACCGGAGAGCGAAAGATATTATTGATTCAAAATGAACAGGAATGAAATATTTACTTATGCATAACTAGAATTAGAAATAATTGCAGAATGTCTCTGATTTTTCTAGATTCAGCGCCCGAAATCAATCTAATTGGACTAGTTCTCGCCTCGGCTAAATTAAATATGAATTTATTGCATGCAAGGTGTGACATAACGTATGTTACCTGGCCTTCAGAACCTCCATATTTTGTGGTTGCTAATTCAAAAATAATTATTAATTAATATTTTTATACAGCCAGGCTAGACTTCTAGGTTCTGAGTTTTGCAACATCTTATGGCCATTTTGCAAAACCGAACGTCTCTGAGTATAATAATTGTTTTAAGATACCCTACAGTCAAACAGATCATGTTGGCATAAGAATCATTATTATTGCAGCAATAAAAGTGCTATAAGTTTACATAGGTGCTGTTGCATGAGTGGTCATGTTATATTGAATTTATTAAACGAGTTGAGGAAAAGGCATAAAATGCCAAAAGCCCCCCGAGTATAGGCTGATAAAGAAGGTCCTGAACTTAAAACTGAAGTAGGGGATGAATGTTCGTAAATTCCGGAATTGTTACCCCACCCATGCCTATTTTTGTTTCTCTGACCATCCCAGGGTGGACGTTTGATTGCAGTTCCTTGTTTTCGGGTCGACCAAAAGATGCTAACAAAGAAAATAAGCTCTTCAGTGCTGATGTCCACGTGACTATCACTGATTTGTAGGAAATCCCTGTAAAGGTTATTTTTAGAAAATAGCTGCGTTATTCTTGTTCTTATGACGTCAGTATTGTGTTTTTTTAAAAAAGCTTACATGTGATGTGAAACCCGCTTCACTCGGTGCATGTGCTGGGGCATTGGCAAACAGTTTAGCCCTAAAACAGACGCCGCGTCTGTGGCGTCTCATCGTGGTCTTAACTGTGTGCTTTAGAGTATGGAAATGTAAGGGTTAAACGAGTATGAATAAGACAAATACAGGGCGCTTGCTTCTGAAGGTACATGTAAAATTCCTATATTAAGAACACTTGAACAGTCCCAAAAGTGGCTCTGACCTCAGGACACTGAATGCAGAAAACACTAAGACAGAATAACTGCACCCTTCTAAATAAGCTTTTTAAAGCAGAATTAAACCTAATTTTAGGTGGTCGAAATTCACTGTATATTCAAAATTGACTTTCCAAAGTTTAAACGTGGAAGCCAAATATGGTGCACCAGGGTGGAGGAAAATGTTGTATAGGTGACCTATATGGAAAAGTTTGTCCCAAAAAAAAATGATGCCGCATATTCAAACCGACAATATCCAATTTCGTCCGTGATTATTAAAATTGTTTGGTCAGACGTTCACATCCTCATGAAATATCTATTATTCAGCCAGAGACATAACAAGTTCACGCTGAAAGTGGAAAATAACCACATACTCTTCTAACCGATCAAGCAAAGTCATCTGTGAATCTGTGACAATACCCATTGGGTCTTTTCTCACATACATGTTAAGGACAAAGATTTACCCCACCTATTGGTAATAGACCTTATTGCGTAATATGTATATATGTAATGTAAGTTCAATTTAAACCAGTGTATATCGGAGGTATTTGAATTTGCGGGAAATCTACAGTATATTTTGCTGAAATTGATAGAAAGAAAAACGTTGACGATGCCAGATGCCAGTTACTTAGCTTAGCCCCGATAAAGAACGTCAGAAGACTGGAATCAGTCTAAAGCAGTCTAGTTAGAGTCTTCGCCGTGCGCTTGACAAAATCTTGCCTCTTTCCTGTTTTTTTTTCTTATTCATGCTGCAATCAAAGCTTGTGGGTTCTCGTTAGAACCGCCTCGTTGAGTACCTACAACCTATGTCTTGGAACAGATGAAAAATAATGTATACCCCCGTAAACCCCAGTTTTCTTTACAAAAAGTTTGGTTTAGGGGGTGTTCATTTTAAGGACTTGTTCGCGTGATGTGATGGCATTATTAACGTCATTTTTCCAAAGAAAAGCTTATTACACTACTCTTACTTATGAAGCAAATCTGAAACTGGGTGCTCTTACGAACGGGCTTAATCAGACAGTTCTAACGAGTACCCACATTCTGTTTCTTTTCTTTTTCTTTTTTTTTCTTTTTTGGGGGGTGGGGTGGGTAAATTTTTACGCAGAATAATGCATACCCTGATAAGCCACTTTTTACATAAACTTGGATTTACATGGGAGATTTGTTCTCGGATTTGTTATCGGGATGTAAAGCAACGATAACACTATATTTAGAAGAACTACAAGCAAATATGAGGTTTTAATGTATTCAAATTTATGCATAACTTAGTTTATGTTTGTCTCCGATTGCAGCAATTGTTTGTCAATAAATTCGACATCACCTGGCAACCAATCTTAAAGAGATTAACTTACATGAACACAAATAATAGTCAGCCATTAAATTATGATTACGCCTTAACACAATTTGTACTGGAAACCCCAAACGGGTATCTGGGAAAACAGTGCAGGCCCCGATAAGACGCTGCAGAACGTCTGATCAGAGCCTACACTATTTTCAAAAAGTTCAGCTATCTTCCAGGTAAATTGTAAAGACAAAAGGTCCTATGTACAAGGCACCCACGCTCTATGTTACTTAAAACATAGGAGAGAAGGGAGAGGACAGAAAATAAAAGAACAGGACAGATCTAGAAGCCTCGCACATGTGGGTATTAGAAAAAAAGATGGAAGAGTTTATAAAAAGGCGTTGCTTCCAAAGTACAAATAATTTGCATAATTTTGCATAAAATATACCATTCGTCTGGAGACATATAATTTTTGCTGGTTAAGATGATTATGGAAATTCAGGAATATCAATATGCAGCTCCTATAATCCCATAAGGAGGGGAAATGAGTAAAATTTTGGGATGTTTTTTTTTTTTTTTTTTTTTTTTCTTATTTCTCCGCATTAACTATTATAGCACGTACCGTTGTGATAATAATTATTGGGACAGATAGACCTTATCAAACAGTACAGATCCAGATCAGACTGCAAGGAGCAATCTGATCAGGGTCTACACTGTTTGCCATTCCGTCTGCACCTGTTTTTTTAATTTTAGAATAAAGCTAGTCTTCAATATGTCCGATTTTTTTAGGATTTTTAAGTTACCCACATACAGTATGTTTCTAACAAAAATTAGGGTAATTATCCTTTAATTAGCCTCGTACCCACTTCTGAAGCTGCGCAAATGTGATGGTGCAATATGGTAAATATCTGGTACATATTGGGCTTCCTGTGGCGTCAACCATTGCTAATGGTTGTATAATTATTTCAAAGAAAAAACAATGATTTTACCGCTAACATGCCCGACCCAGAAGCATTTGACGTCATGTGGAGTAAGAAAAACGCAAGGTGGCACAGTTATAATCATTTTTTATGATCATTCCTGCTGACAAACAGATGAATAAAAAATCGTAAGAGTACACCGATTACAAACTATGAGTTAACCCTTAATAAGCCGAGAAAAACTACAACAGAATATGTTGTCTGCTTATGTCGTCCGCTCATTTTTCCAAACTTCTTAATAAAGATTTTTGCATACAGGCAAACAGTAATAAAAATAATAATGATAATAATAATAACTTTATTTTAAGTGGGTGACACAATTAGCTACAAGCTGCTCTTCCTTGAGGCCCACTTAACAAAATATATACACAGCAATAAAGATAAATATACAAGGAAATTGTATCTTTCGTCGCAATAAAACGTTCGCGCAACTAATACCCCAGCAAACCCTAGCCCGTATACAGAAAAATGGGGCTTACAGGAGCAGTCTGATCTGGGTCCACTGTTTGCAAAAAAAATCAAATAATTTTAAGGTAACCGGCAGACGGCAAAGTAGACGACACTCACATAATGTCATTTTCTCATTCCTGCTGGGAAAAGAGGAATAATTCGTTAAGTGCACATAGACCATAATGGTGTAAATTGTCTTGGACAAAATAAATAATAAATAAATAAACTGACTGTTTTTTTTTTGTTGTTTTTTTTTTGTTGTTGTTGTTGTTTTTTTATGTTGCTGTTTTTATTTTGATTCCCACTTAAAACATCAAACCGACAAACAAGTACCCACATCTTATGAAATAAAGACGCCTTAAAATCATCGTAATCCCCCACCCCTTATCTAAAGCTTGGTGCAGTATGGTGCATGTCTGGTACGGAATGGGCTCCCTACAGCGATAATCAGTGCTAATGATTGTACAAATTATGCGAATTATAATTTCAAAACAAACAGTGATTATACCGCCGTTGACGTCATGTGGGGTACGAAAAAAACGCAAGGTGGCACAGTTATAATATGATATTATTCCTGCTAAGAAACAGATTCATAAGGGCACATAAGGACCAAAATGGTGCAAACTGCCTAAGACGAAATAAATAAATAAATAAATTGGAACCATTTTCTATCTGAAAACGTCAAATCGATCACATCAAGAAGAAAAGTCTATATATAATTGACCCCCTTAAACCCTACTACAGGTAGGCTGGTGTTTACAGGGAAGTTCATAATCGTCTTATTTCCGTTGAAAAGCAGAGATGGTGTGTACGCGTTAGAACCGCCTCGGCGAGGCAGTTCTGACGAGTACCAACAATCTATGTTTTGAGCTGAAAGATGAAACGTATTTGAATTTTATATGAACATTTCCAGTTTTTGGATGGTAAAATTTTCAATATATTTGATTAGGCGTTTGTTTTGGTAATGAACCAGTATGTTTCAAGAAATAACTGGACCAATGCAAATGTGGTGGTGCCGTATGGTGCATGTCTGGTAAAGGACTGGCTTCCTGCAGCGAAAACCAGTGCTAATACCGCTAATAGGCCCGACCCACGTGGGGTAAGAAAAACGCATGGTGGCACTCACATTATATCATTATTATATTATTATCTCATTCTTGCTGAGAAACAATGAAATAATTATTCTTAAGGACACATCGCTTAAATGACTTATAAATAGATAAATTAAAAAAATAAAATAAATAAATAAATAAATAAATAAATAAATAAATAAATAAAATTATACCGCTAACAGGCCCTACCAAGAAGTCTTTGAAGCCATGTGTAGTTGGAAAAACTGCAAGGTGTCTCGCATATGATTTTCCTTTTGAGAAACAGATGAATATTACGTAAAATGGTGTAAATTGCCAAAGACGAAATAAATAATAAAATAATAAATTGGTACTGTTTATTTATTATTTTCACTGAAAACGTCAAACAGATCAAAAAGTACCCACCCACATCCATAGCCCTATATAAAAGGGGGTATCTACATCCTGTTTTTCTTTTCAGCATAAAAACATTTATTGCGGGTACTCACAAGAAGCGCCTCACCTAGGCGCTTCTAATGAGTACCCACAACGTATTTTGTCATGCAGTTCTAAATAAGAAAAGTATCAGTATTTTTGGGATGAAAAAAAGCGCATAATCTAGAGCTATACACATAGTATAATCATTCTTATATAATGCCTTGATTAATTTCGTAATCCCCCCCCCCCCTCCACACACACACCTTATCAGGAGCTAAGCAGTTGTGATGGTGCAGAATGGGGAGTGTCTTGTACAGAATAGAAACTGATGCTAATGGTTGGAAAAAGAAGAGTGAGTTTTACGTCTCACTGACAGCTACGGCCATACGGAGACGGGACCTAGGTTTCAAGAGTCATCCGAAAGTCTGGAGAAGCCCCGAGTCGATCCCGCGACCCCTGGTTTACAAGGCGAGTAGCATAACCACTACACCATGTGGTGGGGGCGGCTCTGTGTACAAAGAAGATGAAAAAATATTGGCAACTAATGTCAAAGCAAACAATAATTACATCGCTTACAGGCCCGACCTTGAAGCCTTTGACGTCATGTGGAGTAAGAAAAGCGCAAGGTGGCACTCACATAATATCATTTTCAAATTCCTGCTGAGACACAGATGAAAATAAATTCCGTCTGATCACCCCGCTTAAATAACCAAAATGTAGGAAATTGCCAATCCGTCCCTATTGCAAACTCAAATTCAAATTTTATTAAGATTGCCAAAAAAAGATTTTAGCGCATCTCACATGAAACATATATATATAAGACCACAACAACCTCACAAGGACTTGGAGAAATAGATTGGGTTGCATGGGTTGTATGATGCTTCCACACAGAGCTGAAACTGACCGCACTCGAGTACTGGTAAACCGCTTAGAGGATCTAAGTCTGCCCAGGCAAAGCGGTGTGAGTCTCAAGCCCTGTCGTCAACCAATTGAATTTATAAGCATGCTTATAAACTCTATTGGTTGCCGACAGGGCTTGAGAAGTCATTTCGTCTTAATGTCGGATAAAAGTTCACAAAATTGGAAGCAGCGTCTCCAAAATGACATATACAGTGTTGACGGGGACGTCATTTCACGGACTTGTAACCGTTAACATGGTAGAAGTCTAGCGGAAGCTGGACCACAAGGGAATTGCTGGTTCATTAGACAATTGGTTACAGATAAATCGACATATCCTATAATCGTTAGTCATGTAATCAACACTTGTCAGTGAAAAGGAACACCCCCGTGATTTATGTAATACAGGAACTACAACAGGGGTCTCTTTGATGTTTGTCACTCCCCTATAGAAATCCTTTTCAATTTTGAAGCCTTTAATGCTGAATACAATCTTCAACCTTATTAAGAAGGGCATTTCCAATTATGAAGGTTAATTTTAATCAAATCATGTGTATTAACCCATTCAGTTCCAGAAACCCCTAAAGGGGTACCTTGGCAAACAGTGAAGGCCCAGATCAGACGCCGCAGAACGCGGCGTCTGATCAGGGTCTCCACTGTTTGCTAAAAGTTCAGACAACACAACCTTACACCCAAAAATTTTGAAATGGACTCCTGTTGTATATAAGGTGGAAGATTCCATTTGGTACAAAAATGGTTAATTAAATACTGTAGACTCAGAGTCAGAGTTTGACTGATCACAGTCTACATGATGTGGCGTAAAATGTATATCTTAACTGCACTTTCTGTCTGAATAAAGTGTGTGTGTGGGTGGGTGGGGGGTGAATTTAGGTTTTACGTCCCCATCAACAACATTCAGGTCAGTTCCAATTTGAACCTTCACCCGACATTAACATGAAAGGACATCTCAAGCCCTACCGCCCAAACAAACCATTAGGATTCATGCTGGGACAGCTCGGTCGCACTACTTTGTCTGGGCTGGCTAAGACCTTCTGTTTACCAGTATTCATGTGCAGTCCGTTTCCATGTTTCCGTTTTGCGTACGAAACCAAGCCATTACAGGGACATAGTACATATTACCGCCGAAAAAACGCCTATAACATGATACATTTTACGACCGAAAAAAATGAAAATATTAAGACGAAAAATTTTATTTTTCTCTTATCTGCTTAAAATATTGATTGTGGGTACATGTTAGAGCCGCCTCATTCTAACGAGTACTCCCAATCTATGATTATTTGTTTGTTAACGGCCCAGTCAACACTATGTCATTTTTGAACCGGTCAGTTTACCTATCCACACTTTTCCTTGACAGGCTTTTTCGTAAGCGGTCAACCCATTCTTTCGCCAGAAACTGACAACTGCCCTTTTTGAGTCAGCGGAAGGGAGAGAATGACCGAAGAAAAGATTTCATGATCAATCTCTACGAAGAATGTTGCCGACCCCGGCAGGTACAGAACACGCCAATCTGTGATTAAGAGCAGAAATAAAAAGAAATAAGATTTACCAATGTAAACACTAGTTTTACTATGGAAAGGTGGGGTTCAAAATTATAAAGGCGTGTTTTCGTGACGGGGAAGCATCTTGCAGCCCGATCTATTTCTCCATGCCCCGGGCGGGAGCTACCCGTAAATTTGTGGTAGAAAGGTTTTCCTTGCACGTATAGAACCAAGTTTTCCTAAAATTTCGGCTTAAAAGTTCTTAGCCGAAAAACGGGTTGACATCACGAGAACACACCTATATAATTTTGACCCCCCCCCCCCCCCCCCCTTGAACCCTACTTTTTTATAGTAAAACTGGAGTTTACAGGGGTAACCCTTATTTTTCTTATTTCTGCTCTAAAATACAGACTGCGGATGAGGCGGTTCTAAGGAGTACCCAAAATCTATATTTTCAGCAGAAATAAGAAAATCATCACATTTTTTCAACCTAACGTTTTCGTTTTTTACGGCGGTAAAATACAATGTATTTGTATAGGCGTGTTTTCGTAATGCAAGGCATGGATTTGCATTTTCATTCATCTTCGAAAAAGTATGTCTTAATGTTGCATTATTTCATCTAAGCCAATTTGCTCCCATTCAAATACATGTTATTTTCATTTACCTATTTCTCACAAAGTTAATGAATCGCATAAGATTTCGGCGCGACTTTACAAGTTCTGACCTTTGTTGTTTTGTATAGGATGAATCGAACCCTCACCTAAGGTGTAAAATTGTCTATCTTTCTATCTATCTTATATAATGTTTTCGTAATCAAGTAATTTACAATAGAATGCGGGCAGAAGACTCAAGTCGTTTCATTAAACCTCAATTGTTGAGCAGCATATGTGGCCATTTTAACCTAGGTGTTAGTTTTATTTTGTAAACTTGTTAACTTTTACGCCATTTCGGTTATTATCTAAATAGGGGATTAAGGTGATAGGACAAACATGTCTTTACAAGGCGAATGAGTTTCGCTATCTTTTTTGTTGTTTGTTTGTTGTTGTTTCTTTTTTTTTTTTTTTTGTTGTTGTTTTTTGGCGGTGGGGTGGTGGTGGTGTACATTTAACCAATTTAGCCCCTTCTGAAATGGGATCACCTCTTAAACAAGAGAAGACCCTTTTACAAAGACGGACAAAATATTTTGGAAGGGTCGCCCCGCCCCCTATAAGTGTATTCGATCGCCTTAAGATACCCGGATTGTAATTCCGGTGGGATTAGAAATGATAACGGTTAGGGATATTAACCCATTTTGTACCGGAAACCCTAAAGGGGTACCTTGGCAAACAGTGCAGGCCCAGATCAGACGCCGCAGAACGCGGCGTCTGATCAGGGCCTCCACTGTTTGCTAAAAGTTCAGTCATTTTCCAAATAGATTTTGATGAAAACACAACCTGATACCCCTAAATTTAGAAATCGACTCCGCCTACACATAAGGAGGAAGATTCCATTTGGTACAAAAAGGGTTAACAACGCTTTCTGTTTTTGTCGCTTTTAAATGTATCCTTTGGAAAAGTGGTCGGCCTTTGTTTGATCTTTGTCATTCTATTTTATTTTACAATAAAACATATGAGCCCCGCCAAGCGAATTTGTGTCTTCGAGCATTCCGTCATGACAAATTTTAACTGCGCATGCCCAGCCATTCAGAGGGGCCAGGAATATGGCTTTCTGTCTGAAGGTTCCTCCTGATTCACTGCTCGCATAGGCGATAAGTACCAAAATCGCTTGACGGGGCCCATATAGAAATGTACACAAGTTGAATGAAAGGGAAAACTCGTGCAATCTTGCCAGAGATTTTAATTACCGGTTGAAATATCTATTTATTGATAACCCTTCGCCCGTTTGTCGTATTCCCCACACCTTAAAAAGTTCATTTATGTCAATGCAATATCTAATAAAGCGTAAAGTAAATAAAAACAAAAGAAATGAAGACTTTATCTCCAAGATTATAGGAATCTTCAAACGAGTGAATTTTCTATATCCTTGTGGTTTGAATGCATGGCATTCGCTTCATTACGTGACATAATTCTTAGCTCTTTCATGACTGAAGAATGCTTTGTAATATTTGTTTATAGCTTGCCTGTTCGTCTAACGAATACCCACAAATACAAAATAAATAAAGAAATGTATACCCTTGCAAGCCTTAATTTTCACTAAGTATTGTGGGTCTTTAAAGCGTGTTTATTGCATAGACATGTCAAAGAGATGCTACCTTTAAACTGATTTATCTACTTTCTTTCATGGACCAACTGGAAAGCCCTTTTCACATAACGAAAAAATTGGAGTCCTGATTGATACAATATCTAAAATTGTGGTGTTTTTGCTGAAAAAAAAGTGAGAGCAGCTTTTGCATTTGCCATAATAAATGATCGACGTTTTAACGATATGTTGACTAACACCATCGTTAGCTTTGAGCAACTGCATGGCCCCAGGCTAACAAGTCTGTGTACTGAACACCCCTCTTACATCCCCCCCCCCCGATCCCACAACCGCCCAAACCCAGAAAAGTTGGGTGTAGTGGGTAGTCAGTATTTTCCTAACAAATTTTTGGGTATTCGATAAAACCGCCTCATTGCGATTTTAACCCATATCCAGTAAAAATCCGCTATTAAGACCACCTAAAATTAAGACAAATTTATTTTTAAGAGTGCTTTTAATCTTTCTCTGTGTTTTCTGCCCACATTGTCCTCTGGTCAGGGACCACCTTTGGGACTGTTCAAATGTGGTCTTAAAGACCACTTTTGAACAGTCACAAAGGTGGTCTTAATATTGGAATTTTACTGTATGCCTATCGTTCCTTTTTGGGGACACTGGCAAACAATGTAGACTACGATCGGACGCCACGGAACCCGGCACAGAACGCGGCGTCTGACCCCTGGGCGACACAGTTTGCCTATGTCTAAAAAAGGCACGCTTGGCATACGTATGTTAAAATCTCAATGATGCGGCCCAAAATCTTTCGTAATGACCTTTTTTGTATTTTTTTTATACAGAAAAATTCCGCTATTAAGACCACCTTAAATTAAGACTAATTTGGCTGCAAAAAGCTTATTTAGTGGGTTGCAGTTGTTCTCTCTCTGCATACAGTGTCTTCTGGTCAGAGACCACTTTATTACAGTCCCAAAGGTGGTCTTAATATGGGAATTTTATTACAGGTCCTGACAGATCAAATGAATAGCAAAATCTATGATAAACGCAGAAATAAGAAATGCTCACCCTTGTAAGGCCCAGTTTCCCCTATGTAAAATAGAGATTTCCAAGGGTTTTCATTACAAAGAGTAATTACTTGTAAAAAAATCAACCACTTTCCAAATAGACGAATTGAACGTTTTTTTTTTTTTTTTTATTATTATTTTATTTTTTGTTTTCTTTTCATATGGGAAGTGTGGTTTGTAGGGAAATGCATTTTTTTATTTAGGTCACTGATGCACATTTTTCGTGTAGAACGGCCAATCTTTCTCTTAACCCGTTTTAAAAAGAAAACAATCCGGGAGATTTGTCAAATAAATAAATAAATAAATAAATAAATAAATAAATAAATAAATAAATAAATAAATAAATAAATAAATATTCTCCAAACTAAAAAACAATCATCATCATGTTAGCAAGTTCATGTATCCATGTAATAAACCCCATTTAATACAGTAAAATGATCAAAAAAAAAGTTCTACATTAAAGTTCATATTTGTTAGGTCAGAATCAAAGATTGAGGGTATACTTGCAAACCGGTAAACTGTTATATATATAAAGAGAACAGATTTACAATTTTATCTCTTTCTGTAAAACATATTTTGTGGTCACTCAAAGAGGCGGTTCTAACGAGCTGCCGCAATATATGTTTCGTCTAGAATTAAAAAATGTTTCATATATATTCTATTTGATAAACAAATACATGACACATCCACATGAGAAAAAGCTGTCTTTAATATCGTCAAATTTCTATTTTTTCTGCAAGAAATTTTGCTAGTTTTCTTGTCTCTGCATCAAGCACGCATTGTGATGCTCGTTACAACGGTCTCAATCGAGCACCAACACGATTCATCACGAAAACACGCCTATATACTTTTGACCCCCTCGCGCCCCACTTTTATATAGAAACTGGGGTTTGGCGGGGTAAACCTTATTTTTCTTATTTCTGCTCTAATATATAGATCGTGGGTACTCGTTAGAACCGCCTCGTCTCTAAAATATAGATTGTGGGTACTCGTTAGAACCGCCTCGTCGAGGCGGTTCTAACGAGTACCCACAATCTATATTTTGTTCAGAAATAAGAAAAATATCACAATTTACATCTGAAAATCTTCAATTTTTTTTGGTGGTAAAATTTCCCATATATTTAAATAGGCGTGTTTTCATAATGTTTAGCAAAAATATGCCAAATACAGTTAAATTCCTGTATTAAGACCACCTTTGGGACTGTTCAAAAGACGACTTTTGAACAGTCCGAAAGGTGGTCCCTGACCAGAGGACACTAAATGCAGAATACGTAGGAAAAGAATAACTACAACCTCTTAAGTAAGCTTTTTAAAGCAGAATTAGACTCAATTTTAGGTGGTCTTAATAGCGGATTTTTTTCTGTAATGTTTGTGTGTTTTGTTTGATTTGAGGTTTAACGTCCCCGTCAACACAGTATAGGTCATTTTGGAGACGAGGCGGTTCTTACAAGTACTCACAATTTATGTTTTCTTAGCATAAGTAACAACCACAATGTAAACCCCCTGTAAACCCCAGTTTTACTATATAAAATTGGGGTTTAAGGGGTCGAAATTATATAGGATGTTTTCGTGATGGTTTGCAGTTATTCTCCCTCTGTGTTTTCTACGTCAAGTAAGGCGCACCTTTGAGACTGTTCAAAAGTGGACTTATAGTCCACTTTTGAACAATCCCAAAGATGGTCTTAATATACCAGGAATTTTATTGTTTATAATTTCCTCTATTTCAGCTCAAAGATAGTGATTGTGGAAAATAGCACCATCATGGGTAGTTTGATTGTGGGCACTCGTTAGCACCACCTCATTGAGGCTGTTCTAATGAGTAGCCACAGTCTGTTTTCAGCAAAAAGAGAGGAATATACATGGATTACAAATTTTCACCATTGAAAGCTCTTATTTTAATGACATGATGTTAAATGTGATATTTACCCGCTACAGGTGCACTCTGGTAGGCGGCCTTCTTCATCCAGTCATAGGGTGGTCGGAGCTGCTTGTTGGAGGGAGATCCCGAGTTAGAACTAGAGGAGCTGGTATCTCCTGGAGAATCCATCGTCTGTGGCGTCATGGCACCCTGGCCGGGCTGACTGTAGTCGATACCCATCGTCCCTGGGCGATATGCGTATGGGCTCAATCCTGGGGGTGATGCTGTAGATGTCGGTGTACCGTAGCCCCACTCATCTGCCCGCCCCCCGTACATAGCGTTGTACCAAGCCTGCTGAACACTAGTATCTGTCACAGGAAACTGATTGTAGTCCTGGGGGTGCTGAGTCCCGGGGTAACCATAGCCGAACCCAGTGAACCCAGTATTAACTGGTGGGGACGGGTACCTTTGGAACATGGCGGGAGTCGAACTGTTCTCCTGACACATCACCATAGTCGACATTTTACCAGTTTTTATGTCACGACACTCAAAATATAGTTTCTTCTCTTTGAATTTCACAATGTTTGTCAACAAACAAACTCAACTTAAATACACAAAATTTATAATTTCCTTCTCGGATAAAATATAGAACCAGCAGAATATAATTAAGTTGTATACAAGTCCATAAAACGGTTTACAATCTTGGAGCAATTTGTCAAAGAATGAAAGAACTGGGACAACAACAAAGTTTTATTGCATGGAACCGTGATAGGAGAAGTGGGCGTGTCAAAATCGAGATAACAGAATCACCTCATTAATATTCATGACATCTAGATACCCTGGGTGGATCAATGGACAGTTTACCTATGCAGTTACATAATGGCTGCCGCAGCGATCGATTTGATTGGACAGCGGAATTGTCATTACCTGGTTTAGTTTCGGAATAAACATAGTGTCAAGATTCTGCGTGATTTACTGAAAATTGTGACAGGTACACAACATGCCATATCGCACAAGACTAGAAGAGAATATACTTTTTATTCGTTTTTGCGCGTGGTTGACTGGAATTAATGACACATATTCAAGACCATACTTCGCAGAAAATTGAAATTGCCTACACAGGGCACTTTCTTCCTTATTTTTTACTGGAAATTTCGGACATTGTGAGAAAAATGCTTAACCATGTAACTTGCCTGACAATTTCAATTTTACTGCCTTTGTAGGGACTGATCTGACATCACCACAAACATCACGTAACGAATACTCTTGAAACCCCACTTATATAGAGGACACCTATATAATTCTGACCCCCTTGAACCCCAGTTTTATACAGTAAAACTATGGTTTACAGGGCTAAACATTATTTTTCTTATTTCTACTCTAAAATATAGATTGTGGGTATTCGTTAGAACCACCTCGATATCGAGGCGGTTCTAACGACAACCCACAATCTATATTTTGTGCAGAAATAAGAAAAATGCCACTTTTTTTTCATCTTACAGTTTTCGTGTGTTTTTTTTCGGTGGTAAAGTTAACAATGTATTTGTATAGGCGTGTTTTCGTAATGTTACTGGGTTATATATTAGTTACCTTACCTTATTTTGTAGATTGGGGCGGTTCAATGTTTGAAGCAGATATTAAAAAATATCAGATTTTATCACAATAAAATTGAACACGTGTATTTATTTATATAAAACTGCTTACATCGTGTACTTGCGATTATCACCATTATTATTATTATTATTATTATTATTATTATTATTATTATTATTATTATTATTATAAGTAGTAGTAGTTGTAGTAGTAGTAGTAGTAGTAGTAGTAGTAGTAGTAGTAGTAGTAGTAGTAGTAGTAGTAGTAGTAGTAGTAGTAGCAGCAGCAGCAGTTGATGTCGCTACTGTTGTCGTTCCTGGTGTTCTTCAAACACAACAAACATGAAAATAAATTTCTGAAATCCAATCCCATGTTTGCGATTAAAAATTAACCCAACTTATATAAAGAAAACTGGGGCAACGGGACTATGCGTTATTAGCATAATTATTATTATTACTACTACTATTTCTGCTCAGTGATCTAATTTTATGAGTACCCGTTATAATCGTCCCTATGTTTTGAACAAAATAAGAATCTACAAGGGCCATTTATTCAACGTATTGTTAGCTTAACGAGATCGTTAGTGGTGAAACCGCATTAGGCAAACACGCCTATACAATCACATTGTAAATTTTACCGCGAAAAAATAAAATCGAGATATTTAAGATGAAAAAATATGATATTTTTCTTATTTCTACTCAAACTATAGATTGTGGGTACTCGTTAGAACCGCCTCATCGAGGCGGTTCTAACGAGTACCCACAATCTATATTTTAGAGCAGAAATAAGAAAAATAAAGTTCTTGTAAACCCCAGTTTTACTATATAAAAGTGGGGTTCAAAGGTTCAAAATTATATGGGCGTGTTTTCGTGATGGTTATCTGTTCTAGCAAGTACAATATCAAACATAGTGTTATTGTTGCTGAAAAAAAAAAAAAACTGCTCACGTTTTTCAGCAATAATACAATATTAAATGTTCTAACGATACGTTTTCTAACGACATCCTTTGTTTTGAACAACTGGTCCCGGGTCATTTATACTAACATAACAGTTCCGTTAATTTTACAAGGAAGATCAGCTCGTTATTAAAAAAAAAAAAAACAAAAAAAAAAAACATAAGGTTCCGTTGGGTGTGTAAGATTATGTGTGTGATAAAGCAGAAATAAGAAACATAATGAAGTTTCATTGTAAATCCGACTTTTTATTATATGAGATTACAAGGGTGTACTAGTGCCCCCGCCCATCGGGGCTTAGAGAAACAGATTGGCCTGCATGGTGCGCGCAGAGCTCAAACCAACTGAACTTGAGTACTGGGAAACCGCTTAGAAGGCCAAAGCTTGCCCTGGGAAAGTGGTGCCTTAACCCGAGGGGTTTCTTTGGGTGGTAGGGCTTGAGGTGTCATTTCATCTCACTGTCAGGTAAAAGTCCTATAAAATCAGAAGCATCGTCTCCAAAATGACCTAAATAGTATTGACGGGGACGTAAAACCTCAACACAAACAAATTAAGGGTGTACTTGTTTATTCAAGTTGATTCTTGTACACTTGTTAACATTCTATGCGAGGTATGTACAGATATTATCGGACATTTTGATAAATATGTTTTTCACTTAATCGGTATTTTAAAGCGTATCATCTCTTTGATGTTTTCAAAGAAAATATATCTAAACTAAATCTTCCATGTTCGTCATCATCTACTATCGATTAATCGACTATCGCGATCATGCGTAAGTGTAATTCCATCGGTGGGCGGACGATTTGGTCAGCGGACGATTTGGCCCGGACGATTTGGCTTAGGACAATTCGGCCTAGAACAATTTGGGCAGTCAAAAATATTGGGTAGGATTAATATAATGGCTGGTTCAAATTGACAATTGAATATTAAGGATTTGTTTCTGATATTCAGTAATGCTTGAATATGTAGAAGGAACATTTTAAAGAAGATTTTAATCTATTAGAAATTTTATTGAACTATAACTTTTGCTCATAAGACAATTAATCTATTTGAAATGAAATAAATACTCTTATCTCAAGAAGAGGAGGCGTAACAAAGATAATTCAGGGGTAAACTTTATATCTCCTATAAGAAGCAAATGTTGTGGGTACTTGTTACAATCGCCTCGGATGAGGCAATTCTTAACAAGCACACACACCATTTTTAATGATGTAAAAATACACCAAGGGGGCAAAACAAGGATTATCACATCCTAAAAACATACGTTGTTGGTATTGTTAAAAGTTATAAAATAAAAAACGTTAAAAAAAATCTAATAGATTAAAATCTTCTTTAAAATTTTCCTTCAACATATTCAAGCATTAATGTATATTAATGTACAAACCTAAAACATTAACTTTTCAATTTGAACCCGTCATTATATTAATCTGGCCAAATTGTCCTACTTAATTTTTTGGCTGGCCAAATTGTCCTTAGGTCAAATCGTCAGGGCCAAATCGTCCACTGGCCAAATCGTCCTAGATTCCATTCCATCACTGTTGTGTCTTTAACTCTATCACATTTAACGAAATCCTGAAATGAAAACACCTGTAAACCCCTCTTTAGATAGAGAAAGTTTACAGGGGTATACATCCTTTTTCTTATTTCTGCTGTAAGACATAATTTGTGGGTATTCGTTAGAGGCGGTTCTAACGTGCACCCACAACCTGTCTGTGGTGTATTGGTATGTAAAAGGGCGATGGACAATCGAGCGGAAAAATCAAAAGGTCATAGTGGACAATCGAGCGGATTTTAAGTGGACAAACGAGCGGAAAATAATTCAACAGGTTGCAGGTAAATTGGACAGGTAAATAATGTTCACTTATACAAAACCTATACAAAACCTTTTATTTGTCAATCATACTATCTACTGGAAGATTACATGTCGGACATACCCAGTGAGAGTAAATGTGAAAAGTTTGCGGACAACTTGACAGAAACCTACATTACTTCAGAGTCTAAATTCCCCCCGCAGCTTTGGACTGAAGTTCCATCATAGAATAAGCGCACTAACAATTGGACCTGAATCATTCCATGCTCATTTTAATGAGCAATTCTACTTTGGTCACCCAGGGATTTATGCCTTCATGGACGTGCTACAAAAAATCCAGACTACCAATTATATCAAGGTAAGGAATATGAACTTAAAGAGAAAACCAAGTATGCCTGTGAACTGTATCAGAAATATGCAGATTGGGAAATCACTAGAAAGGAATATGTCAGAACCCTTTACATGGTGCTTTTAACAGAATCCAGTGTTTTATTATTGAGTGCTAAAACAGTTAATCCTGTGAGTAGGGGGCAACAGGCTAAGATTGACTCGTTTTTGAACCGAGCAATCTTTGGCCTGGCTAACGGAAGGGGCACATGTAAACAGGTTATCCGCTCGAATGTCCTATTTTTCATTTCGCTCGAATGTCCACTTTTTTGCCGCTCGATTGTCCATTTATTTTCGCTCGAATGTCCTGTCAATCCGCTCGAATGTCCTTCGCCGATGTAAAATATTATAATTGAGCCAGCGCATGACAAAATCTACAAGAAGTCTTGAGCGACCAGCGTAGGCTCAGATCAGCCTGCGCATTCGCGCAGTCTGATCAGAGTCTTCGCTGATAGCATGCACCTACTATAGGCAAATATCTATCTAAACGGAGGCATTAGCAAAAGGTCTTGTCATAGTGGATGGGTGCGCAGGTTGATTTGAGTCTCTGCTGGTCGCACCGGTCTTGTTGTAGGTATTGTCATGCGTCGGCTCAATTTTCATAAGAAAATGCCCGTTTTGGTGATTAGAAGGAATGCACTGTTACAACGCATAATGTAGTAATGTAGTAATTACTACATTTTGATTTTTTTTTACTACATTATGCGTTGGCATAGTCGACGCGAAATGAAGTAAAAAAATTATTTCATTTCGCGTTGATATGCACCATATCGACGCATAATGAAGTAATGATGGTAGAACATAGCTGTCTTCGAAAAGACTTAGGAAGCAATACAGTTAAATTCCTACAATTTAGACCACATTTGAGACGGTTCAAAAGTGGTCTTTAAGACCACAGTTGAACAGTCCAAAAGACGGTCTTCCACAAAAGCACACTGAAGGTCAAAATCACAAAGAAAAAGGTTTATTGGGCGGCATCTCAATGTCGGGTAAAAGTCCCATGAAATTGGAAGCAACGTCTCCAAAATGACCTAAATAGTGTTGACGGGGACGTTAAACCTCAAATCAAACAAATCAAACAAAAGACAGACAGACAGACAGACAGACAGACAGACAGACAGACAGACAGACAGACAGACAGAATGGACAAAAACTATATACCCCCTTGCATACTTCGTATGCCGGGGGTATAAATAGATGGGCTGCACGATGCTTCCACGCAGAGCTGATACCGCCCGTACATGAGTCCTCGTAATCTGCTTAGAAGGTCTAAGCCTGTCCAGGAAAACTGCTGCGAGTCGGCCCATCCATGCATATAAACCCTATTGCTTTTAATTGGACGGCAGCGATTGAGATGTCATTTCATCTCAATATCGGGTAAAAGTCCCATAAAATTTGAAGCAATGTCTCCAAAATGACCTAAATAGTCTTGACGGGAACGTTAAACCTCAAATCAAACAAACAAACTGTTGACGCATAATGAAGTAAAATTAAGTATGCCACCCATCGCCGCAAAATGAAATAATTCTTTCATTTTGCTCAAACCTCTTAGTATCGACGCATAATGAAGTAAAAACGACATTTTATTTCATTTCGCGTCGACTATGCCAACGCATAATGTAGTAAAAATTTCAAAATGAAGAAATTACTACATTACTACATTATGCGTTGTAACAATTCACTATCTGACACGGATATGCTGTCCAAAATGGACATCCTTCTTACTATATACATGTGTTTTGATTCATTTTTATACGGTCCTTTCAAGAAAAGCCAACATTCTTTATATAGAGGATCTTACATGAGTGTTCATGTATTATTGAATTTATTAAACGAGTTGAGGAAAAGTGATAAAATGCGAGGCTTTGCCGAGCATTTTATCCCTTTTCCTCAACGAGTTTAATAAATTCAATAATGCATGAGCACGAATGCAAAATTCTATTTATCATATGACATTTAAAACGCATTTTATTCACGATTGTTTAATAAAAATGTCAATATCCCGCCATTAGTAAACGCGACGTCGTTAAGGACGTCGTACATGGAACGTTACGGGACGTATCTAGCTAATTTGCATATTTAATCCACTAGTGGATTATCGGAAATATTACATGGCGTTATTACACTCTCAGACGCGACGTCATATGATAAATTGCAATAAAACACCACGCTGTATCTTGTTTGTTTGTTTGGAGAGCGACCAAGTTAACATTATTTAAGTCATATCGAGCTGATCACATGACAAAACCACACTTTTCCTTGGCGGTTAACCAGTAAAGTGCATATTGGACTGGGGATAATGAACGCAGAAGAGATTTCATAAACAATCTTCACGAAACCCGGCAGATATCGAGTCAACAGTCAGACTCGACACCGACTAAGCTACCGCGAGGCGGGCGCTTTATTTTGTGTCTGATCGGCGTCTGCTCTAGGCCTGCACTGCTTGCCAACTACCCGTTCTGGGATATCCGGTACAAAAGGGATAGCATACTATTATGTAGACAGATAAGCCCGCATAGAAGAGCCTCCACACGAAATCGTGTGCGACCAACATAGACACAGATCATCCCCACATTCGCCGTCCATACGTGGCTTCTGTAGCCTCTGGGCTATGCAAACAGTGTTGAGCGAAGACTAGCCAAACCGGGCGGATGGGTCAACGTGAGTAGATGTCCTGGGCGGGGGATGCTGTCTATGGACTGCAGTCTATTTAGCGGTTGCAGACACAGCCATAACGAAAATACGCCTATATAATTTTGACCCCCTTGAACCCCACTTTTGTACAGTAAAACTGGGGTCTCCGGGGGTATACCTTATTTTTCTTATTTCTGCTCTAAAATATAGATTGTGGGTACTCGTTAGAACCGCCTCGATGAGGCGGTTCTAACGAGTGCCAACAATCTATATTTGGTGCAGAAATAGAAAAATATCACAATTTTTCATCATACAATTTTCATTTTTTCGACGATAAAGGTGGCAATGTATTTGTATAGGCGTGTTTGCGTAATGGGTGTTGTAAGATTATTCTCCCTTGATCCGCCATATTGGAGACACTGTGCAGGTTTTTATGTACACATTTATTCATTGTTGACCAATTATCCCTCAGTCTTAAAAATATTGAAAGGGTTTATATGTGACTCTGATTGCTCTTGAAGGTCATAAGAATAGAATAATCACGGTTAAGTCATTATTTCCAAGGGACAAGAAAGTTAGTTATATATACAAGGAAAATTTTTGTTGTCATAACTGTAGGTGTGTGACGTCATCTGCAACCTCTGAATAGTCAAATCTGGGTATGCAACTCTGTCTGCATGTGCGCCTGCGATCTTGTTTAGAGGAATAAAACCTTATTGAGGCGGTTCTAACGAGCACCCACAACCTAAGTCTTGTATCAGGAATAAGACAAATAATGTATACCACTGTTAACACATGAAGATATGAAATATTGCAAATATTATCTTAACTGTTGTCATCGTAGACTGGACAACACGGATAAACATCATATTGGATCATTTATCATGAATGATATGTAGACAAATACTTTGTTTGTTATGTCAAAAGTTGTCAAAATGCATGTTTTAACCCTTTGAAGCCTACCTTTAAATCACATTACTGGGTATATTGTGATAATCGCTCTAATCATGAGATGCAGATAATCGATATAAAGTACATCGCGATGGTGCTGATATTCTTGTTACAGACATTATCATATTTATCGATATTGGTAGGTAATGATCGTAACAAAAAAAAAAAAAAAAAAAACAAACAAAAAAAAAAACGACCCAATATTGGGTCCTAGATTATAATGATTGAAATAATAACAATGATACCCCACACACACAGACTACTACAACAACAACTACTCTCATTCTACCACTACTATTACTACTACTTCTACTACTACTACTACTACTACTACTACTACTACTACTACTACTACTACTACTACCACTACTATTACTACTACTACTACTATTATTACTACTACTACTACTACTACTACTACTACTATTACTACTACTATAACTATTACTACTACTAGGGACTACTACTTATATTATTACTACCACCACCAACACCACAAATATCAACATTATTATTATAATTATTATTATTATTATTAAAGCAGAATGCACACACGTGCATACTGCCAGGGGTTACATAGAGGATCTGACATGAGTGTTCATGTATTACTGAATTTTTAAACGAGTTGAGGAAAAGGGATAAAATGCGAGGCTTTGCCGACCATTTTATCCTTTTTCCTCAACGAGTTTAATAAATGCAATAATACATGAGCACGAATGCAAGATTCTATTTATCATATGCTATTTAAAATGAATTTTATTCACGAAACATTGTTTTACGAAAATGTCAATATTCCGCTATTAGTAAACGCGACGTCGTTAAGGACGTTCCGGATCGTATCTAACAAATTTGCATATTTAATCCACTAGTGGATTACCGAATTTATTACATGACCTTATTACACTCTCAGACTCGACGTCATATGATAAATACTGTTATCACATATTCAGTACTATATTTAACACGATAACCCATGTTTTGCATGTGTGATAATGCTTGTTTCCATTTCCGGTTATCAGCCCGCCCGGTCTGATAACCGGAAACAGTGTATTTTGAACGGACAGCGGTTATCAGCCCACTCATGACGTTATTGTGACGTTGCCAATTACATGACGTATCGCGAATAGTTAGGCGTGACGTTACGCGCTTTTTTGCTTGAATCACGCTTTTTGTCACATTTTTTTTTTCAATTTATGAACGTCAAACAAAGTAACAATAGGATCTGAATATGTGATAAACAAATTATAACATGGGGTTTTGGTTATCGCCCTCCGTATCAACCCTCGACCATTATCTGCCCTCAGGCTAAAGCCTTCGGGCAGATAATGGGGTCTCGGGTTGATACATCGGGCGATAACCAAAATCCCATGTGATAATCTCTAATTATTCTATAGTACATTTATTTTAATTCAAACATTTTCTTATTTTTAGTTCCACACAATGGCTGGTGTTAACCGTTTGTTGTTGCTGTTTGCTGTTGTTGTTGTTGCTGATTGGAAGAGACTGGGTCACTGAAGAAACAGCAGCAACAACAACGACAAAACCAAACAGGCCTAAACAACATTCCGTTCCGATTCCTTACATTTTTGGAAGTGTGTTTGTTTTGGGTTTAACGGCACAGTCAACACTGTTTTAGGTCATTTTTGAGCCGGTCAGTTTACCTATCCACAGCAGGCTTAGACGTAAGCGGTAAAAACACATTCTTTCGCCAGAAACGGACAACTGCCCTCCTTGAATCAGCGGAAGGGAAAGAATGACCGTATAATCAATCGCCACGAAAGAATATTGCTGACCCCGGTACATTATTGGAAGAAAACTCCCGTAAAATCTCGCCACCTTGTTCTCAGCCCCGGGACACGGACAATATTCCACTCCGGACAATGAGTCCTTCGTACGATTCCGATCAAAGTTTTTCGCATGCCTGATTAACGATCTAAAATATTCTTGAAAGGGCCATAAAACTCGTTCTCGCAAGTTTTGCCATGAGAGGTCATCTGCTAATTTTGTTTAACAGGCTTAACATAAATGTAATTGGAATGTTGTTTCTAAAAAACACGCCTATATAATTTGAACCCCAGAAACCCCAGTTTTATATGGTAAAACTGGGCTTTGCAGGGGTAAACATTGTTCATATTTTTGCTAAAAATAGATTGTGGGTACCCGTTAGAACCGCCTCGCTGAGGCGGTTATAATGTGTTCCGATAATGTATGTTTTGATCAGAAATATGAACAATAGCAAAAGTCTTATCAGCCTTCATTTTTTTCAATATATTAGGAAAGGTGTGTTTTCGTAATGCATTGTAAACTTGTACATCAGAATAGACATGATAATCGATCATTAATCATGCATCTAATCTGAACAAATACTTTGTTCTTCATGTCAAAAGTTGTCAAAATCCTTGTTGATGCTCTTTGAAGTCTCTTTTAAAATCGTAGCGCCGACATATTTTCAATTTAACAATCACCTCTATCATGAGATTTATGATCGATATAAGGTAGACGATTATGATCGATATAAGGTAGACGATCGATCCCCTCCCATTACGATAACACATCCGTGAAGCATAGTGCATCTTTTCATATCTCAAAAACGGACATTTTTCTGATGAAAATTGTGATATTTTTTTATTTATACTCCAAACATAGGTTGAGGGTGCTCGTTAGAACCGCCTCATTGAGGCGGTTCTAACGAGTACCCACATCCTATGCATTGGAGCAGAAATAAGAAAATTGATGTATAGCCCGGTAAACCCCAGTTTTCTCTATATAAAGTGGGGTTTACGGGGTTGTTCATTTCACGGACGTGATCACGTGATGCAACATCCCTAAGTGTCCGACAAAATCTGAGTTTTTCGGGATGCTGTTGGAAAACGATGGAGAATGATTAATAATAATAATAAAAAAAATCCGCGAAAACAAATAATCTAAACTTGGCTTGATTTTTTTTGTCGGACACTTGGGGGTGACCCTGCATGCATCCGTGAATGTCCGCCAGCATGAAAAATAACTGACATATTTTGTATCGTCAAAAATCAATTTATATTATATAAGAAAACAAAATAACGTCGAACCTATGTTTGAAAAAGTTCACCATGGGATTCCAAAATGTATTTCATCCCAGCATGACTAGTAACTTAGGAAATGTTTCTTATGGCCAGTTATCAAGTATTATTATTATTATATAAACAGACAAAATAAGGTAAAAAATTATATTATAATCAGCATCTTCATAATAGATCCCTAAATGTCCGTCAACCCTAAATGTCCGTCAGTCTTTTTAGGTCAGAATAATGAGCCAGCGCACGACAAAACCTACGGTATCACGACTCCCCGAAATCACCGAAATCACCCCGAAATCACCGAAATCACCACAGAAATAACCGAAATCACCACTGAAATAACAGAAATCACCATTGTGGAATTAATATATGGACATGTATAGTGTATTTAGCTTACAAACATTATTTTTATTGTCAAATCCGAAATCTTGCGAAATCACCTGTCATTAATGCACTATCATTACAGCCATGCAAAGATAATTCATGCCAGTCCTTCATCATATTTTGGCAAAAAATTTGAGGTCTTGACATTACATGTGAATGTCCTCGGAAAACGTTCACATGAAATGCCAAGTCCAAGGGTTATTATATACTCTCAAGTAATGGCTTAAAGAACCGTGTATTACAATCATGGTATGACTACCATGATTACGACCCCGTAGGGTCGCACAGTTTCTTTAAGTTCATTTCCTGAGAGTACTGGTTTCATTAATGTTATTATTTTTTCTATCATTACAGCCATGCAAAGATTAATTCAGTAATATCATGTCAGTCCGGCACAAATATGGAGGTATTGGCATTACATGTGAATGTCCTATAATTTTCTTATTTATACTCCAAACATAGATTGTGGCACTCGTTAGAACTGCTTCGCCTTGCCGGTTCTAACGAGTATCCATAATCTCTGTTGAAAGCAATAATGAGAATAGTATAGAATATCTCCGTAAAAAATGCTGATACTTTTTATTTCTGCTCCAAACATAGATTGTGCCACTTCATCATAGTTAGGCACAAATTTGGAGGTCTTGAGACTACATGTTAATGTCCTTGGAGCATTTGGTTCTCTCTATTTGATTTCCTTTTATGATTTTGTATATAGATACGCAGTGTGTGATTCGTTCTAGTTTGTTATTTGTGCCAGCGCATGACTGAACCTACAAGAAATCCTATATTTTCTTATTTCTGCTACAAACATAGATTGTGGCACTCGTTAGAACCGCTTCGCCTAGCCGGTTCTAACGAGTATCCACAATCTATATTCTCTCTGTTTGTTTTCCTTTTATGATTTTGAATGTAGATGCGTAGTGTGTGGTTCGTTCTAGTTTGTTTTTGGGCCAGCGCATGACTGAACCTACAAGAAATCCTATATTTTCTTATTTCTGCTACAAACATAGATTGTGGCACTCGATAGAACCGCTTCACCTAGCCGGTTCTAACGAGTATCCACAATCTATGTGTAAAGCAAAAATGAGAAAAGTATTGAATATCTCCGTAAAAATGCTGATATTTTTTGTTTCTGCTCCAAACATAGATTGTGCCACTCGTTAGATCCGCTTCGCCTATGTGGTTCGAACGAGTATCCACAATCTATGTTTAAAGCAAAAATGAGAAAAGTATAGAATACCTCGGTAAATCACGATTTTCTCTCTAAAAGGGAATCATTATGCAACACATCCTTTTCAAATATATTGGAAAAATTTACTACCCCCCCCCCCCCCCCCCCCCAAAAAAAATGAAAATTTTCTGCTGAAAAATTGCGATGTTTTTCTTGTTTCCTTTTCATGATTTCGTATATATTTCAAACCGTTTTGCATTTACATCATCTTGTTTATGTATGTAAGAAATTGGAGATTTCCCCTATTGAGCTGTCTCGTAAATCGATTTATTTTTGTTTCATTTTATCATTCTATGTGGCGAGAGCAAGAGCATCACGAAAACACGCCTATATAAATTTGACTCATTTAAACCCCTTATATAATAAAACTGGGGTTTGGCAGGGGTAAACAATAGTTTCCTTAGGTTGTGGGTACTCGTTATAACCGCATATTTGTAGAGGAGTGTTTTCGAGATTTGGTTAAAATATTATCTATTGCCCAAAAGGTTGCATAAATAAAGGTACAAAATAAATATCTTTTGTTATTCGTTTGTTTTATTTGTGGTTTAATGTCCCCGTCAACAGTGTATAGGTCATTTTGGAGCCGGTAAACCGCTATTCCTACGAGTAAAATATGCACATAACGAAGACTCAGACCAGCCTGTCCACTGGCGCATTTTGAAATCGCGCCTATTCGAGTAAACACAAAACGCGTTTGTTTTGTTTCTTTTCAAGTTTCACGGCCCAGTCAACAAAATTTAGGTTTCAATTAGTTTTAATTCCCATTTACCGCTTTCCAATGAAAGGAAATTACATTAAACTATATAAATTCATGAAATTTGGTCATAATAAAAGCATTTTAATGAGTTTTTTCTGTTTTCATTGTTGATTTCTGTTATTTCAGTGGTGATTTCGGTTATTTCTGTGGTGATTTCGGTGATTTCAGTGGTGATTTCGGTTATTTCAGTGGTGATTTCGGTGATTTCGTGGTGATTTCGGTGATTTCGGTGATTTCGGTGGTGATTTCGGTGATTTCGGGGAATCGTGTTACCCCAAAACCTACAATAAGACATGTGGGTCCAGCGAAGACTCAGATCAGCCTGTGAATCCGCGCAGTCTGTTCAGAGTCTTCGCTGTGCGCTTTATGGATAGCTGAGGGCCAAATGTCCCTTCATGCAGCAAGAGAAGTCTATGGTCAGACTATATTGATGCGCAGGATGATCTCATTCTTCGCTTGGCGCACATTTAAATTGTAGGAAATGCTGTGCCTCGGCTCAATTAATTGTTGGCGTGTGTGTGTGCGTTTTACGTGCCACCAACAAGGTTATGTGGAGATGGTGCCTCGATTAAAAGTCTCATCCGAAAGTCTGGAGAAGCCCGGAATCGATCTCACGATCCCTGGTTTTCGAGGCGAATAGCTTATCCACTACACCACGATGCCCGATAGCTCAGTTGGTAGAGTGTCCGCTCCGGGGAACGGGAGGTCACGGGTTCGATCCCGGGCCGCGACATACTAAAGGCATTAAAAATGGTACTAGCTTCTCCTCGCTTGGCACTTAGATTTACAGGGTAGAGCTAGGACTGGTCGACCCAGTGTCAGGATAATGTGACTGGGTGTGGTATCATGTAATGTGTCTGGGACATGATACTTCAGTGAGGCAGCACTATAAAAGTGAGCATTGAGCTCCCTGTCGCAACCAGACACCGTCGTCATATGACTGAAAAAATTGTTGAAAGCGACGTTAAACCCGAATTCACACACACACACACACACACACACACACACACACACACACACACACACACACACACACACACACACACATACACACACACACACACACACACACACACACACACACACACACACACACACACACACACACACACACACACCACGATGCTGTTATTGATTGTTAGCCATAAGAAATATTTCCTATGTTACTTGTCATGTTTGCGGACATTTAGGGGTGCGGACATTTTGGGAACCATTAAGGTAGACTTTCTAACAAATGTTTAACGCTAATAAGGGATCCATTAAAAAGATGCTTATGATTTCAGAAGGTTAATTTTTGCATAGATTTAACGTTATTTTGTCTTTTTGTATAACAATTATTGATTCTCAACGATAAAAAGTATTTGTAGTAAATTTCATATTGTCGGACATTTAGGGATGACGGACCCTTAGGGATGCTTGGGTCATTCGTAAGTGTCCGACAAAAAAGTTAAATTTAGAAAAAAAAATCTTTTCCGTTTTTTTTTTTTTTTTTTGCATTAACTCTTATCATGCTGTTCACGACAATCCCTATCTTTGGAAACAGTGTAGATCCAGATCAGATGGCTTCTGAAGAAGCCATCTGATCAGGATCTACACTGTTTGACATTAAGTTTATGGCTTTGTAAGAATAAATTATATCAAGTAATCTGATTGGTTCAATCTCAGAAATGGTGTGGCTAAACTGAATATTCAGCAAGAGAAGGGTTAATGTGCAGTTATTGATCATTCTCCACAGTTTTCACAGCTATCCGAAAAACTTAGGGGTGTCGGACGTTTTCAAACAGACCAGTGTTTAGTATCAATTTGTTTGATTTGAGGTTTAACGTCCCCGCAACTATTAGGTCAGTTGGGAGACGTTGCTTCCAATTTTGTGGGACTTTTACCCGACATTGAGATGAAATGACTTCTCAATCCCTGCCGCCCAATGAACCAATATGGTTTATAAGCATGGACGGGCCGACTCGCAGCAGTTTTCCTGGCAGGCTTAGACCTTCCAAGCGGATTACCAGTACTAATGTGCGGTCGGTATCAGCTCTGCGTGGAAGCATCGTGCAGCCCAATCTATTTCTCCAAGCCCGATGGGCGGGGCGGTATTTGTTGTAGTATCAAGGGGAATAGATACACCTGGCAGATTGTTCCGCCATTTTTCAAAGGGAGACAACTTTCGGAACTTCCTGTTCGCTTTTCTATAAGCCCTGTCCCTCTGAAAAGGGGTTTACAATTAAAGGAAAGAATTTGCTCCTCAGTAGCAAATTCTAAGTTCTAGGAGACTTATTGACATGAGACAAAAAGCCAATCGTTAATTTGAGATGGGCGAAACCAGAGTATCAGAAAAAAAAAACACCTGACCTTCCGTTGCAGAACTTGGTGTCAATGGAGCAGGCTCGAACCAACGGTGAAGGGGAGTTGGTGTGTTTTTGTTGTTGTTTGGGTTTGGGTCAGAGCTACTATCCATTAGGTCACGGAGGCCCGTTACCATGGGTGTAGAAAAGACAAAGAAAAAATAATTGGAATATTGGGTATCGCTTATCATTATCATTATTTTTATTATTATTTTTTTCTTTTTGGATAGCCAATTGGCCATTTTGTGGGAAAGTAACTGTCCTTTTGGCTTTCCGCTATTGATGTTTTCATTAGGGTCTAGTTATTTCATGTTTGTGTTTCTCTGATGGGAGAAGCCTCCGTGGTGCAGTGGTTACGCTACTCGCCTTGTAAACCAGGGATCGCAGGATCGATCCCGGGCTTCTCCAGACTTTTGGATGAGTCTTTAAACCGAAGTCCCGTCTCCGTATGAACTTAGCAGTTGGTGGGACGTAAAACTAAAACTCACTCACTCACTCTATGATGGGAGCTGTGGGTTAATTGTATTGATTCCGGATCATTGCCTTCACTTCTGTTTAATTAGCGTATTCACAGCACGGACGTGGCGTGTTCCTGTAGATGGAATGACACTAAGAATCAAAGAACTGAGAGTACTGATGGGTTGGTCATCTGGTGTGTGTGTCCTGGACTCAGATTTAAACTGTTTCGTTTAACCTTTGTAAATTCCAGATTTTTTAAGCAAACAGTGTAGACCCCGATCAGACGCCGCGGTCTGCGGCGTCTGATCGGGGTCTGCACTGTTTGCTTAAGCCAACACACGAGTCCAGTCCAGATTCTATAGCGCAACACCCTGACAACACTATGATAAGAAAAGCGCGGCTATTTTCTATAAATAACCGTTACCTGGATTTCCTACACATACGTGATAGTCACCTGGATATCAGCACTGAAGAGCTTCTGTGCTTTGTAACTTTGTGTCGACGGACAAACAACCGATCCGAAAATAGTGATAAATTTCGTAAAATCAACAGTTTTCTCTTCATTTTTTTTTTTTTTGGTTTGGGTTTTACGGCCCTTTCAAGATTATTTCACTCAAATCGAGCCGATCGTTAATCAGAGGTGGGCGAAAACCGGAGTACCCTGAGAAAAACCACCTGACCTTCCGTTGCAGAACTTGGCGTCTCACACGTGGCCCGAGCGAGGCTCGACCCTACGGCGGTGAGAGATCTAATGACTAAGAGTCAGCGCTCTTATCCACTAGGCCACGGAGGCCCGTTTTCTCTTCATTACTCTATATCAAAAGATATCCATGAGACAGAAGTGTGATGTCAAGTTCTGCAATGGAAGGTCATGTAGATAACGATCGACTAGAAATCTATTTTTTTTAAAGTGCCGTAAAGCCCTTGCTTGGAACATGTTTTTCTTTTCTTTTCTTTTATTTCGGATACTCCTGTCTCCTGTGCTTCTCAAGTAAAACTCTCGTCGGGACAAAAGTGAGACACCGAGTTCTGCATTGGAATATCATGTGATTAATTGAAAGTACCGTAAAACTTTTGATTTTTCGCCTGAAATTTTTACAAAAAATCTGGTACTTTAAGAAACAGCGTAGACCCCACCCTCTTCTGCGGCGTCCGATCGGATCCTTCACTGTTTGCCAGTGACCCTTTTTCGGGGAAGATAGACACTAATAATAGACATATATGCACTCTTTCTTTCTTTCTTTCTTTTTGTTTCTTTCTTTCTTCAGGACTGATCATAAAATTGTCATCTACATCTTCACTACCTGTCTCTCAGTCAGAGGTATCCCAATGGTTCAACATGACACCTGAGTGCGATACCGAATTCACACCTTTCACAAACTGTTTAGATAAGCAGTGGCATCATGTAATACACATTTTGACATGTATCTTCAATACACACAAAAATATCATTAGCCATACTGTCATCCTAAATTTCGAATGTATGAAATTTTAGCAGAAATAAGGATGAGAAGATAGCATTTAATGTTCCACTTTTGTATTAATAATCAATTATTGTAATAGCAAAACTAAAACCAAAAACAAGCAAGAAACAGCAAAAAAAAAAAAACCACACAAAAAACATGAAAACGGGAGACAAGAGTTGAATCCGCGAAGCCCACATGTAACTCACTAGGATACCACTATGTAAGATGGTGACCACTATGTAAGATGGTGCTTTCTTTAATATCCACCTTCTGGTGAGCTTCTCGGATAAAAACTTCTGAAATTGTCTTATTTCATTGTCAGTGCTACGTATTATAGTGGTTCAAACGAGTGTCGACACCATGTGTTTACAGCAAAATTATGGACAGGCCTGTATACCCCGCTTTTTCTCAGCTATAAAGTGTAGTTTAGAAGATTCCAGGACAAAATCCCCCCCCCCCCCCCACTGGACATAATCCCCCCGGACAAAATCCCCCTTTTTGTAATGGTGGACCCCCCCCCCCCCCAAACATTTGTTCAGGTGGACAAAATCCCGCCTGGACACCCCCCCCCCTCCGGACATGATCCCCCCCCCCCTGCTGTTTGTAAAGGTGGACAGTATCCCGCACACCTCCACATGCACAATTACTGATTTTTGAAAATCAGTCTGTCGTTTTGAAAACTGCAGATTCCATATCAAATTTGGTGCAGTACTATCAAAGCTATATTGGTGCTCATGGATAAATTGTTGCCCGTCAACACTGTATATGTAATTTTGGAGACGTTGCTTGTAAGATCAAAGTAAAAAGGGCATAATTGTATTAACTTTTTGTAATTGTACATGTGTGTTTTGGGGTTTTATGGACCTCTCAACCCATTAGGATTATGTCTGGCATGATCAGTTAACCTAACCCATTTCCAGGCACACTTAGATTCCTGATCTTAGATCCCTGATCTGTATTGATTCCTGATCATTGCCTTCACTTCTATTTTAGAACCTCTACCATTACGAAAAACGCCTGTTCAAATATGTTGAAAATGGACAAAATTCCAATAACAGATTCCAATATTTTTCATATTTCTGCTCAAAAAGGGGGATTTTGTCCAGGGGGGATTATTATGTCCGTGGGGGGGGGGGGGGGGGGGGGGGGGGTTAGAAGTGTTTTCATTATGCGGTCTTGGCCATGTGATGCATCCAAGCAGTCACACGACGTGTATGTAACGTCGCTTCAACGTCGATACAATGTCGTGGCGTTGCATTGACGTTGATAGGACGTTGCAAAAACGTCATGTGCCCAACGAGTGGTATGCTCCACTCACTTTCGAAGCTCTTGTTTGTAGCTGGATTCCAGGACGTTTGCCCCCCAGGACATTTGCCCCCCAATGAATTAATCTAAAAATGGACATTTGCCCCCCAGCTGAAAATGCGATCCGGACATTTGCCCCCCACAGCTTATTTTTGGTATGGACATCTGCCCCCCAGTGCTTATTTTACAGGTGGACATTTGCCCCCCACTGCTTATTTCAGAAAGGGACATTTGCCCCCCAGATAGACCAGGGCTAACACAAAGGAGGAAAACAATGTATTTATTGGTTTATTATCATCAGAAATACAAAATGTTAAGCAATAAATTACTCCATCTATGTAAATATGAATCCCATACAATAATCTGCTGTTATGGACAACCCCAAAGTTAGAAAGCAGTATGGATCCCGATCAGATGCCATATCTGATGGGGATCTATACTCTTTATCATGCAATTTGTTAAGTTAACAAAAATATACCACAAATGTGATGGTTAATAGCCAACAATTGGAGATGCTTAATTTATTCAGCAGGATAAGGGTTAAGCAAGTCAGTTACAGAACCATATATTGAGTTTGTGCCTCACTGAGGGTCCAGTGTCAGACGCCAATACTCTAGTGGTTTTTACACTGGATACACTGATGGTTAATTCTTGAAGAAATTGAAATGATCTTGAATGGGCTGTAAAACTTTAACCAAAACGTTATCATGTAACTTATGTAGCTATATACAAGTCTGTGTAATGAATATCCTTGTCTAGCCAGGTTGGGGGGCAAATGTCCCTTTCTGAAATAAGCAGTGGGGGGCAATTGTCCACCTGTAAAATAAGCACTGGGGGGCATATGTCCATACCAAAAATAAGCTGTGGGGGGCAAATGTCCGGGTCGCATTTTCAACTGGGGGGCAAATGTCCATTTTTAGATTAAGTCATTGGGGGGCAAACGTCCTGGGGGGCTAACGTCCGGAGACCAATGTACACACCTGCAAATGTCAATGGCTCAAACATCCTAAAGGGGAATGGGAAACACTTGGCAAATTTTCCCGCCATTTTTCAAAGGGAGATAACATTCGGAACTTTATATCCGCCTTTCTATAAATCCGACCCAAAAGGAGCAAATTCTTTCCTTTAAGAGTTTACCCATATTGTTTGTATAGGAGTTTAACGGCCCAGTCAACACTGCTTTAGGTCATTTTTTGAGCCGGTCAGTTTACCTATCCACACTTTACCTGGAAGCGGTTGACTAGTATAGTGCATATTCTTTAGACAGAAACTGACAACTGCCCTTCTTGAATCAGCGGAAGGGAGAGAATAGCAGTAAAAATGATTTCATGATCAATCTCCATGAAAGAATGTTTAACTCCTATTGACATGGGAGACAAAAATAATTTTGCAGGAGTTGCCTTCCCTGAAGGTGTTCCCATTCCCCTTAAAACCATGAAAATTTGTTCGAGACAGGGGAAGTATAGACTGTCAGGTGCCTGCTAAGTTTGAATTTTTGGTGAAAATTGGGTTCGGGTATTACAAAGGCGCATCCTGTTTCTTTATGTTCGCGTCTTTACTGCCATCCGCATATATTTTGATCGCGTGTTTGTAATTTTTGTTGATATGTGATTTTGTGATCTCATAGCAAAGTTTTTGCGTGGTCTCGTTTTTCTTTATGTGTTCCGTTAGTATTGTTTTGACGTTTAAGTTTTTAAGGTTGTAAGATTCCGGGTTCGCGATTTCTGCTGTTTTGACCTGTTCGAGGTCATGTTTTTAATTAAATCCTGAACCATAAGAACGTATGGGATTTTTTTTCCTAACCTATCCCTATTTAAACTGTCAGGTGTGATGGCGATCATTTCCAACATCGTCTCGCTCCAGAGAAAAAATCATCAAGATGGAAGATTATCGTCTACCAGCTGAAGTCCAGCAAGTTAACTGGGAATCCAGACTTTGATGTGAGCATGCGCTCCGATCATCTAGAGGTCAAGCTTGTCTGGAAGTTGCGGCAGCAATCGCAGCCGAAGAAGAGACTCCAGAAAGCACCACCCTCCAAGACAAAGACTCAACAGAATCAACAGCCAGCAGAGTCGACTCCGACGCCAGCAATCAGAACGCCGCCGCCACAGCAGCACCGGCCGACACCGCCAAGATCTCCGGCGAGAACAGCGAAGCCAGCTAGCCCAAAGCCTGCGACGCCACCTCCTCCGCCAACTCCGTCACCAGTCAAGGCAGTCTCTCCAATGGAAACAAACCAACGAATCCAACGAACACCCGACGGAGAGGCTGGGACGAAGATCACCACCACCAAGGTTCTCACCAAGTACAGGATCGTCGATGCCCGCCGATTTCAACCAATGAACATGACGATCCTGGAACTACACAACAAGAAAAAAAACAGAGACGCAGCCCTGCTACGGAGTCCATGTGCCAGTCAGCGGTTTCGTAATCTACAAGGGGTACGAGAGCAAGCTACACGACCATGGCGAGTACGAAAAGATCCAAGAACTTTGGGACCTCAGCCCTCCGGGACAGCAAAAAGAAATCACAGAGCACGCGCTAAAGATGCTGAGGAACGTACCCGCCCGCTACGCTCGACCCTGGTAGGAGCTTGCTGTTAAGTTAAACCGCCTGGAAATGCAAAACAACTTAGAAATCGCCCGTGGACCGATCCCAGCGCGGCCCCTGGAGAGAGCATCTGACCTACTTAGCTCTCGAGCAAGATGTCTGAGTCGCGATTGATAGCCGGAATTGGCAAAGACTCTACATCATTTTCCATGCTCAATTTTAGACTGGCGTTTCAAAATTCGAAAACAAACAGTGCCTCTCTCTCTCTTTAACCTGGGTTTAGCACCGATTCGGCCGGGCCTGATAAAGTTGCACGTTGGACTTTACCGCGCATGGAGCCCACCCAAGAGGCACTGTTGAAACTTAGTCTTGCGACACAGTTGGCGACACAGCCCCTTTACAGGACCTTTTTCTGCTTTGACCGGGTTCAGACATGTTGACACACAAAAAGTTAGGTACAAACAGGCGACTTTGGACTTACGCTAAAGGAGCTTACGCTAGACTAGGACGAACGGGGTTGGAGCCGAGCGGTGACCTACTTATTTCTTGGCACGGCTACAGAGGTGTGCCTGCATGGATTCGTTCCCTGGGACCTCCACCAACCGACGACCCTCGACAAGGGGAAACTGGAAAACAACAACAACGGCGATCATTTCATTAATTGGGAGTCTCTTCCTGTGACTGCTAGAACGGACCCAATATTTGAGCTGCATTTCACCCCTCCGCAGGTGCAGAGGCATGATATTGCACTGGGCGAAAAAATGCTTATATGGCCAACTTTTAAAGCTGAAAAACTTGACATCACTGAAAATCATGTGACTCGATGCGTTCATGAACTGTATACATTGTTTTCTATTTGTTTACATTAGACTTTACACTGGAAATGTAAATATTTAAGAAATGAATTTTATTTTTCTGCTGTTCATGAAAATATGAACGCAGTGGGTCGCTTGCAAAGTAAATGAACCTTTGCTAGCGACACGCTGTCGTTCATATTTTCATGAAAAGCAGAAAAATTATGTTTATTTTTATATTTACATTCTTTGTCCCTCATCACTGGGCGAAAAAAGGCTTATAGTGCAAACTTTTAAAGCAGAAAAACATTTACATGTTGTTCTTCTACAAAGAGGGAACAGTGTTGACGTCACTAGCGCCCATAGAGAACCATTGTGTGGACTGTTACAACGCATAATGTAGTAATGTAGTAATTACTACATTTTGATTTTTTTTTACTACATTATGCGTTGGCATAGTCGACGCGAAATGAAGTAAAAAAATTATTTCATTTCGCGTTGATATGCACCATATCGACGCATAATGAAGTAATGATGGTAGAACATAGCTGTCTTCGAAAAGACTTAGGAAGCAATACAGTAAAATTCCTACAATTTAGACCACATTTGAGACGGTTCAAAAGTGGTCTTTAAGACCACAGTTGAACAGTCCAAAAGACGGTCTTCCACAAAAGCACACTGAAGGTCAAAATCACAAAGAAAATGTAGCTTTAACCTTCCAAATATGCTTTAAAAACAAAATTTGTATTAATTTTAGGTGGTCTTAATAGTGGAATTTCATTGTATTTGTATGCCGGGGGTATAAATAGATGGGCTGCACGATGCTTCCACGCAGAGCTGATACCGCCCGTACATGAGTCCTCGTAATCTGCTTAGAAGGTCTAAGCCTGTCCAGGAAAACTGCTGCGAGTCGACCCATCCATGCATATAAACCCTATTGCTTTTAATTGGACGGCAGCGATTGAGATGTCATTTCATCTCAATATCGGGTAAAAGTCCCATAAAATTTGAAGCAATGTCTCCAAAATGACCTAAATAGTCTTGACGGGAACGTTAAACCTCAAATCAAACAAACAAACTGTTGACGCATAATGAAGTAAAATTAAGTATGCCACCCATCGCCGCAAAATGTAATAATTCTTTCATTTTGCTCAAACCTCTTAGTATCGACGCATAATGTAGTAAAAACGACATTTTATTTCATTTCGCGTCGACTATGCCAAAGCATAATGTAGTAAAAATTTCATAATGTAGTAATTATTACATTACTACATTATGCGTTGTAACAGTGGACTGATGTCACTTGACGTCACTGAAAATCATGTGACTCGATGCGCTCATGGAAGTATGAACTACATTAATTGTTTTCTATAAGTTTACATTAGACTTTACACTGGAAATGTATCCGGCCCCCACCCATCGGGGCTTGGAGAAATAGATGGGATGCATGATGCTTCCACGCAGAGCTGAATCCGACCGCACACGGGTTCTGGTAAACCGCTTAGAGAATCTAAGTCTGCCCAGGCAAAGCGGTGCGAGTTGGACTGTCCATGCTTATAAACCATTTTGATTTCATTGGGCGACAGGGCTTGAGATGTCATTTCATCTCAGTGTCGGGTAATTGGAAGTTACAAGGAAGAATGGGAACAGAAGGTGTTCGGAAGGCTTGCGAAACTTAAAGTCCTCGCGCGGTACAAACTTGGCTTTACTTCTAATCTTGGCCGGAGACATTGACACTAACCCCGGCCCAAGGTTTCGCTACGGACTCTGCAAAAAATATTGCAAAGGTTCTGAGAAATGGGTAGAATGTGAGGACTGTAACAAGCGCTTTCACTCCTCATGTTCTGATTTGGATAACAGTCAATTGTTAGAAATTGAATCTAGAGCTGGAACTTGGTATTGCAAAGACTGCAAAGCTGACTGTGGTCTCTGCAGTGGTGCTGTCCTTAATGGCCACAAAGCCGTTCCGTGTGATCAATGTGAAATGTGGATACACACTGACTGTTCCTTCATTACAGATGCAGAATATGCATTGCACATTGGTAAATTCAAGCTGCCACTGGATATGTCCAAAATGTGAGGTCTGTATTTTTTTAGACTCCTTCTTTGATGAATATGTAGAACTGAGTAAGCCAAACAGGTTTGAACCTCTGTCAGAGGATAAGAGAGGCAAATCTTCGACTGCTGATGAAACTAAGTCAAATTTTGTGAAAGGTTTGAAACTTTGCAGTATAAACATAAATGGAATTAGAGGGAAAATTCTTGAACTTTTAGCTTTCCTCGATACATCTCAACCTCATATTGTTGCTATTCAGGAAACAAAGATTGACAGTTCAATTACTACATCTGAGCTTTTCCCTGAAAATTGTCAGTACTGTGTGTACAGAAAAGATAGGAACTCTCATGGCGGTGGGGTGATGTTGCTCATTCATAAAGACATCCCTCACATGCCGTTCATGGAACTTGAAAATGACACCGAATCGGTCTGGGTTAAGGTTTTTGCAAATAAAACTTCCCACTTCGTAGCAAGTTGGTATCGACCACCAAATGGTACAATCGAAAACTTCCAGTTGTTTAAATACCAACTGGATTGCATTAAATTGCAGCATAAGGGTAAAAAACTCCCGGCTGTACATGTTCTAGGTGACCTCAACTTCAGAGACATTGCTTGGCCCGACAGGCTCAGCAAACAAGGCACAATGCTGAGTCAGTCGGGAGGACAAATATTAATTGACATTATGAACGATCATGGTCTTGAACAAATTGTTAACTTCCCCACTCGTGATAAGAACACATTGGATCTGATCCTTACGACTTTGCCAGGGCAATTCGAAGACATTCATTCCCCAGATAAACTAAGTGACCACGATGTTGCCTCCGGATATTTAAAAATTCACATCCCACCAATAAAGAAACCTCGGAGGAAGGTGTACTCATATCAGAAAGGTGACTATGAAACTATGAGGAAGGATGCACTCAGATTTGCAAAGGAGAATTACTTTAATGGTCATTCAGATGCTCGGTCTGTACAGGAGAATTTTGATTTGATAACTTCTTTCATTCATACTTCGGCCGAAAATCATATCCCCTCAAAAACTAGTAGGTCTGTATCTTCTTTTCCCTGGATCACTCCAGAGATAAGAAGGAAAATTCGCAGAAGGAATAAGATTCATGCAAAGGCAAAAAAGACGGGAAGTGGTAAACTCCGGACAAAATTTGAAAACTTGAGACGTGAAAACAAGACTGATATAAAAAAAATCAGCATGATTTGTATGTGAATAACTTGGTAGGTGATGTAAAGGCAAATCCCAGAGACTTCTACAGATACATGTATATTAATAGCCAGAAGAAAGACAGGCAAGGTATCCCGCCCCTTAATAAAAGAGGAGGGGACGGGGTTGTTGAATCAGACTCTGAAAGGGCAGAGGAACTAGTTGGTCAATTCAATGATGCGTTTAATAAAACTGAGTTCACGGAGGTTCCATTGACTGGAAGATCGGCCCCATTCATGAATAATATTGTTGTGACAGCTGCAGGAGTGATCAAATTACTTCAAGGCTTAAACCCCAGTTAGGCCTTAGGACCTGATGAGCTTCATCCTAGTCCTGAAGGAACTAGCAAATGAGTTGGGTCCAGTTTTTTGCACACTTGTTTCAACAGTCTCTTGATACGGGTGAAATCCCCAAAGAATGGCTCTTAGCAAACATCTGTCCACTCTTCAAAAAAGGTGATAGGGCTCTTGCCCGTAATTATCGCCCTGTGTCTCTGACTTGTGTTCTGTGTAAATTGCTGGAACATATAGTCTGCTCGAACATCATGGCACACTTGGACGAACATAAACTTTTGTCAGACAGACAACATGCATTTAGGAAAAGGCACAGTTGTGAAACTCAGCTAAGCACAGTTATTAATGACTGGGCAAAAATCTTGGACAAAGGGGGACAGGTGGACACATTTATTCTTGACTTCGAGAAGGCTTTTGACACCCCTCCTCATGAACTACTTAAATCTAAGTTATTTGGTTATGGAATTGGGGGAAAGACCCTCAAATGGATAGATTCCTTTCTTTGCTACAGAAAACAGCGGGTTGTTGTTAATGGTGAATCTTCGGAGTGGGCTCCAGTTTTGTCTGGAGTCCCGCAAGGGACCGTTCTTGGTCCACTTTTGTTCTCCGTGTACATCAATGATATTTCCACTGACATTGACTCAGAAATAAGACTGTTCGCAGATGACTGTGTTTGTTACCGGGAAATTAGAGATACAGATGACTCATTGAAACTTCAGGCTGACATAGCCTCGGATAGATTAGGATGTTGGGCACGTAAATGGGGCATGAGATTTCAGCCAGTTAAATGCAATATTATGCAGATAACTAGGAAGAGATCTAATAAAGTTGAGGCTTCTTACACCTAAGAGGGAACGGTCCTCGAGACTGTGGGCTCCATTAAATACCTTGGAGTGACACTCTCACACAACTTGAGATGGAATACTCATATTAGCAACATGTGTACTAAGGCAAATAGAACGCTTGGTTTCCTGAGGCGAAATCTTCATCAGTGCCCTCAGGATGTAAAAGAGGCAGCATATAAAGGTCTTGTTCGCCCAATCTTGGAATATGGTAGTTGTATCTGGGACCCCAGTGGAGTGGTCCTTAACGATGAAAATGATAAAGTTCAGAATAGAGCTGCTAGATTTGTAACAGGCAATTACTGCTTTGAAACTGGGAGCATGACTGGAATACTTGGAAAATTAAAATGGGAGTCTCTCAAGAAAAGGAGAAAAGACAGTAGGCTAATCCTTTTATACAAAGGTCTAAAGGGTGCTGCCAGCATTCCAACAGATGACCTTGTTCCCCCAGCTAGACACTGTAGAAATCACCATTCGTTGGCGTTTCAGACCCTTAGCGCAAGAACTGACATTTATAAAGAGTCGTTCTTCCCCAGAACCATTAGAGATTGGAATGCCCTTCCCGATTCGATTATTTCGACAGCTGAAGGTGCTGATGATTGTGTAGCTAAATTTACCTCTTTGGTTAGAGCTAGGGACTAACTTCCCACATCACAGGTCCTGGTGTATGAATGTCATTTGACGTGTCACCAGTAACAATTCTGATTCTGATCCAAAATGACTTATACAGTGTTGACGGAGACGTTAAACCTCAAATCAAACACACAAACAAACACTGGAAATGTAAATATTGTTACATCACGTGAACAAGTCCGTGAAATGAAGACCCCCACTAAACCCCACTTTATACAGAGAAAACTGGGGTTTACGGGGTATACAGTATTTTTCTTATTTCTTCCCAAAGACATAGGTTGTGGGTACTCGTTAGAACCGCCTCACTGAGGCGGTTCTAACGAGCATCCTCAACCTATGTTTTGAGCATTTATAAGAAAAATATCAAGGATTTTCATCAGAAAAGTAGCCATTTTGGAGATGTGAAAAAAATGCACTATGTCGCACGGGTGAGTTATCGTAATGTATATAGTTGTATGCTTGTATATATACAGTATATGACCTATGTCCGTTTAGGGACCCTTGTGGAAATCAATGCATTCTATTCTATTCTGTTCGTTAAAACTTTGATCATTTTATATGGCGAATATGGTAATATTTTTGCTGAAAAAAATGTGAGTACCTTTTGCAAATGCAAAAGCTTCTCACATTTATGCTGCAAAATATCAGAGAATTAGATATTGTACATGCGAGAACAGTTAACAATTGCACCACTAACGTACTCGTTAAGCTAACAAACCTGTCCCTTGGTTAAGCTATTAACACGATTTTCTATCCCCTGTGCAAAGTGTTTGTTTGTTTGATTAAGGTTTAACGTCCCCGTCAACGCTGTAAAGGTAATTTTGGAGACGTTGCTTCCAATTTCGTGGGACTTTTACCCGACATTGAGATGAAATGACATCTCAAGCCCTGCCGCCCAATGAAACCAATAGGGTTTATATGCACGGACGGTCCGCCTCGCACCGCTTTGCCTGGGCAGGCTTAGATCCTCTAAGCGGATTATCAGTACTCGTGTGCGGGTCGGTCTCAGCTCTGCGTGGAAGCATTATGCAGACCATCTATTTCTTTAAGCCCCGATGGGCGGGAGCCGTCTGTGCAAGTGCCGGATACACATTCGGATACATTCTCGTTCTCAAAAACATACATGTTATACAAATAACCATCTTTCAGGGCTATGAAACAGCCGTTACATTTTTAGTCGATCGTTTGTCAACCGACCAAAAGTTACTTAGCGTGGAAGATTAACCTCTGTTATAAACGTGACTATCACTGGTTTGAATGAAATCCAGGTAAATATTATTTATAGCTATGATCAGAGTGTTGTAAAGTGCCTTTTTCTGTAAAATCTGCACTGTAAGGGAAGATCAGACGCCGTAGAATTCGGCGTCTGATCAGGGTCTTCACTGTTTGCCTACTGAAGTATGGGAATTTACGGCCTGAACGAAAAATTCTAAGTCACCATTCAGGACCAGTTTTTCAGCCTACACTCAGAGACAATTGACCCATCAGTGCTGTCAGTACTTGTTTTTTTTTTTTTTTTTTTGTTTTTTTTTTTTTTTTTGTTGTTGTTGTTTTGTTTTGTTTTGTTTTTTGCTTTCTTTCTTTCTCGATGATTATAGAATCTCGATGTTATTAACTCTTCTTGTCTGAGCATACCAGCTGCGTGAGATAGCGATTTCGCACAAGTCAAGTAACGGTATCTTGTTTTTTTTTTTTTTTTTTGTTTGTTTGTTTGCTTGTTGTTTTTTTTGTTTGTTTTTTTTTTTTTGTTTTTTTTTTTTTTTTTTTGTTTTTTTTTGTTTTTTTGTTTTTTGGGGGGGGGGGGGGGGGGTTGGGAGGGGGGTGGCGTGGGATTACAGCCCTTTCAAGATTATTCCACTTATTTCGAGCCGTTCGTTAATCAGAGGTGGGCAATCACCGGAGCTCCGTTGCAGAACAACGGCATCTCAGTCAATATACACATAGACATGTATCTTCCATTTTTTTATTTTGATTTGAAGTTTAACATCCGAGTTAACATTTCGTTGCTTCCAATTTTGTGGGACTTTACCCGACATTGAGGTGAAATGACATCTCAAGCCCTGCTGCCAGATGAAACCAATAGGGTTTATATGCATTGACTAGCACCACTTTACTCATGTGCGCGGTCGGTTTCAGCTCTCTTTGCGTGCAGCCCAATCTATGTCTCCAAGCTCCGATGGGCGGGGCGCGTGGACGGATAGGCACGTGTACAGTGCAAGGGGAGCTACTCGTATAGGGCAAATTTTGTTCTGCATTGTTGGTTATTCACCTTGCATTGATTTTTGAGCGTAGTCCAACTCTAATCTCACGATATTAAGTGGGATTTACAAGAGTATACCACTTTACTCATATGCGCGGTCGGTTTCAGCTCTGTGTGGAAGCACCGTGCAGCCCAATCTATTTCTCCAAGCTCCGATAGGCGGGGCGCGTGGAAGGTGGTTCAGAGTCAAAATAGACAAGAGTACAGTGCAAGGGGAGCTACTCGTATATGACGAAATTTGTTCTACATTGTTGGTTATTCACCTTGCATTGATAAAGCCATCTGTTATTTTGAGCGTAGTCCAACCCTTATTTCACGATTTCAAGAGAATTCGTTTCGATAAAACGCAATAATAATTCGATATAACGCAATAATAATTCGATATAACGAAATAATAATTCGATAAAACGCAATAATATTTCGATATAACGATTTAATAATCCGATATAACGAATTAATAATTCGATAAAACGCAATAATAAGTCGATATAACGAATTAATAATTCGATAAAACGCAATAATAATTCGATATAATGAATTTATAATTCGACAAAACGCAATTATAATTCGATCAAACGCAATAATAATTCGATATAACGCAATAAATCAAAGAGTTAATTGTCACTTCCCGGGCTCCGTAGAGATTTCCAGACACTTCGGCCCCACTACCACCTCGGCCCCTAGACAGGTCGGCCCAAAACCAAGTCGGCCCTAGACACCTCGGCCCTAGTCACCTCGGCCCTAGACACCTCGGCCCCACTGTCACCTCGGCCCCTAGACATCTCGGCCCCAAAGACACCTCGGCCCCACTTTTGATATCTGTTAGGGTATGAGCATTTATATCATGTTAAAATCGGCCCCGCCCGTCGGGTCTTCAAGAAACCGACAGCCTGTGGCATGAATACTGGTAAACCGCTTAGAGGTTCTAAACCTGTCCAGGAAAACCGGTGCGAGTCGGACCGTTCATACTTGTTAACCCTATTGGTTTCATTGGACTGCAGGGCTTGATGTCATCTCAATGCCGGGTAAAATTTCCACAAAATTGGAGGCAACGTCTCCAAAATGACCGATACAGTGTTGATTGGAGCGTTAAACGTCAGATCTAACAAACAAAACATCATGTTAACAAACCCGTGTAATGAAGACCCCGCTTAACCCGAGTTTATATGGGGAAAACTGGGGCTCATGAATAGGGGCATACATTATTTACATCACGAAGACACGCCTTTATAATTTTGACCCGCTTGAACCCCACTTTTATATAGTAAAATTGGGGTTTACATGGGTAAACCTTATTTTTCTTATTTGAGCAGAAATAATAAAAATACCACAATTCTTCCTCTTATAATGTTCGTTTTTTCGGCGGTAAAGTTTACAATACATTTGTATAGGCATGTTTTCGTAATTCTTGTTTCTGCTCCAAGATGCAGGTTGTGTGTTAGTTTGTTTGTTTGTTTTGAGGTTTAACGTCCCCGTCAACATTGTAAAGGTCATTTTGGAGACGTTGCTTCCAATTGTGTGGGACTTTTACCCGACATTGAGATGAAATGGACGGTCCGACTCGTGCGCATCGCTTTGCCTGGGCAGGAGTAGATCCTCTAAGTGGTTTACCAGTGCTCGTGTGCGGGTCGGATTCAGCTCTGCGTGGAAGCATCATGCAGCCCATATATTTCTTCAAGCCCCGATGGGCGGGGGGGGGGGGGGGGGGGGGGGCACAGGTTGTGTGTTATACAATTTTGGTTTTACGGAATCTTCTATTAAGTTGCTAGGAAACAAGATCAAATTATTTTATTGCTATTTTTATTTCATGTAAAAATAACAAATAACCAATGGGACGCTTATAATAAATATAACAACGCATAGACGACGTTTTCAGGTTAACTTGGACTACAGTCTTAAGGACAGCTAATCCCCAGCCGCCTTCAACCGTGACGTTGGCCTTGAGTCAGCATCACGAAAAGTGGGGTTTAGCGGGTTGTTCTAATTGTGAATATTTGATACTGATAGTCAAGGAGCCTTATCTGCAAGAATATATAGGGCCATGAAGACTTTGCACTCAGTGCACATCCAGATCCATCTGATCTGGATCTACACTGTCATTCAGTTTGCGAATTTTAAATGAATACAATATACATGTATCAAGTAATTTGAGGATCTGATAGTCAGAAATGTGACTAATAAATAATATTAAAGACAGTAGTGAGTATATTATTATACAATACAATACAATACAATACAATACAATACAAACTGTTTATTCGGCATAAAACATTCACATACAATGTTTATAGCCATAATAATATACATACAGTGAAAACAGCAACGGAGTGATATATGATTTACAGAAGAGCAAGTGTCAGTTCATCTATACAATATTGAGAATACCCCAGCAGGCACAGGAACACGTTGAAGCACCGATGTTTATCGTAATTGAAACAACAAATTTAACGTTGTTTCAACGTCGACCAACCAATGGGTGAGTGTTTTATGCCTGCAGGGACTGAACTATGCCAACGGGTGCGTTATTCGCGTTTCAGCTATCAAACTATGAGATCCTCAATTTGTTTGCAAAATATATGAATTTTGACAAACTACAAATAACCTTAGTTGAAGACGTCATAAGGAGACTCTCAAATTTATTCAAAGTTGGCCAGTGACAATAGTATGGTTTAAAATATTTAATTCTAAGCTCTCGATATCTGGGGCATACAAGTAAAAAATGGTATTCGTCTTCAATCGCCTGCATATTACAAGATAGACAAAGTCTTTGATTACGTGGAGTGTTATTATATCTCCCAGTTTCGACCATTAAATTATGCGAGGAAGTTCTAAATCGGGATAGTGCTATTTTGAATTTTTTTTCCATTACAACAGATAAATACTTCTCTAGTTTAAAATCATGCTTATAACTACAGTATGCATGAAGTCTGCTTGAATTGTTTATATCAGAATACCATTTTTGATGATACATGTCAAAGATTCTTTGCTTTATGATGTTATAAGGAATTTCAGTATCAAACTGTTGCGTCCATACATATCCTAGACCATGTTGTTGGAGAATTGATTTGATTTGAAAAGCCCAATTTTTTCCGTTATAGGTTCTACCAATTTCTGCGTCATCTCTAAGTGTTAAGTATATCCTCTTCAGCAATGAGGAATTATCTTGAGATATAACTTTTACCCAGTACCTAATCAAAATTGTTTTCCGAAATACAGACAGGGGTACTCTACCAAGTTCTCCATATAATGCAGCTAAATTTGTTGACTTTTTTACACCTAGCACGCGCCGCAGAAATTTTGAATGAATCATTTCTATGTCTGAAGCTTCGTGTAGCCCCCAAATTTCTGCGCCAAAATTCAAAACTGAGCCCACTAGAGAGTCAAATAATTTGCATTTCTGTGTCACGGGTAATTCTACATCTTTGAGGACAGCAAAAAGATTATATAGTGCAAACGAGGCATGCTGGGAAATAGTTTCGATACCAGTTACCGTTCTTGAATAAGGTTATACCTAAATATTTGAAGGAGTCTACTAGTTCAATATGGGTGTTATATATGTAAAAATCATAGTGTGTTCTTCTACCCTTTTCAAAAATCATAGCTTTTGTTTTCGATGTATTAATTTTAAGCCGCCATGTTTCGCAGTAATTCTCGATATCGGTTAATAATGATTGTAGTGATTGTGGTGATTTCGCAAAAACCACTTGATCGTCAGCGAAAAGGATAAGGAAAAGCTTTAGTTCATTAACAGTGTATAAATCTCTTAGGTCTGAATTAATGTTATTCACAATGTCGTTAATAAATAACATAAAAAGGAGTGGTGAGCTAGGGTCACCCTGTTTTAACCCTATATATGAATTAAAATATTGCGAGTACGTCGATTGATATCTTACGCATAGTTTGACCGTTGCGTACATAGATTTGATTGCTTTAACCAGTTTGCAGCTGACATTTTCTAGTGTAAGTTTCTGCCATAAATAAGTTCTTATTATATACATATATATAAATTATTATACAGTATACTTGTTACTGTCCGTCTTTAAATATGAGCTGAATGACACTCAAATAGGAATTTCTAAATGTATGAAAATTGATAACAATAGAAACATACTGAGCAATTCCTACAAAAATTGGAGTAGTGTAGACTTTGTACACACTGCACATCCAGATTTACACTTTTTGCTACTAATATATACATATAGTATACATGTATCAAGTAATTTGAGTGGCTGATAGTAAGAAATGTGACTAATAAATAAATAAATAAATAAAGTATACAATATACTCACTACTGTCTTTAATAAGAGCTAGAATGACAACCAAATGTGTGAAAATTGATAACAATGATCTGTTTATCATCAAGGATCTCTTTATTGGGGTAAAGGGATTAGTAACGCCTGGTTGTTTATTGAGATTCACACTTTACTAATTTAAGTCAATAATTAATTGTTCGTTAAACTTTTTGCTTAATAGTGTACTAACCTGAAATTCATTAATCCTTACCACGCTGAACACGATACTCCTTATCTTTGCAAACAGTGTAGATCCTGATCAGATTGCTTCTGCCCTCTGAACCGGATCTGCACCGTTTTTTCATGAAGTTTTTGAATTGCATGCATACATTATATTAATTGGTTAACTTACGAGGATAATTCTAGTTCAGCGAACCTGAACACTGATAATTACCTAATAAATAAATAAAGAAATAAATTGTTTGCTTGTATTGGAGTTTAACGGCCCAGTCAAAAATATTTTAGTTCATTTTCGAGCCGGTCAGTTTACCTATCCACACTTAACCTGGGCAGGCTTATACGTAAGCGGTTGACCATTACAGTGCACTTTTTTTTTCGCCAGAAAGTGACAACTGCCCTTCTTGAACCAGCAGAAGGGAGAGAATGACCGAAGAAAAGATTTCATAATCAATCTCCACGAAAGAAAGTTGCCGACCCCGGTAGGTATCGAATCCGCGTCCTCCAGTCATACGCGCATCCGACTTAGCTGCCGAGGCCGGATAAATAAATAAATTAATAAATAAATATATATATAAATATGTTAACAAATATAAGGTTATCCCCCATCATCACCATGGTTGGCGAAACCGAGGAATGTTTTTTATTTATTTATTTATTTATTTATTTTTATTTATTTATTTATTTATTTATTTTTTTTGGGTTTTACGGCCCCATCCACCGATCCATCTAGATTTCCATCTAATTAGGAAGGATAACTTATTGAAATTAATTTAAAAAGTATTTTAGCGGTGTGGAATTATTTCGGATAATAAAAGAAGCCTATAGATGATCAAAAGAGCAAAACAGTAGAAAAAAGAGCCTGCTCTAAAGCATGCCGCAATAGAATTATACATTGAAATAAAAGAGGGGAGTTTTCAAATGTATCTTCCATTCTTCTTAAATTTACATATAGATTTTCTATTTAGTAACGTTATAATATATAATAAATATATATATTCAACTATTCGTGGCTTCCTAACAAAATAATCAAATCAGCAAATAAAAAAAAAAAAAAACTCATCGGGCATCCAACTCGATCTCTTATTTAAGTGGAAGGCCCGTGAAAAGCAAAGTGGGGCCGAAGTGTCTAGGTATATGGGGCCGACGTGTCTAGGGGCCGAGGTGTCCAGGGGCCGACCCGTCTAGGGTTTCAATTTTATGTGGGGCCGAGGTGGTTTTGGGGCCGAGGTGTCTAGGGGCCGAAGTGTCTAGGGGCCGAGGTGGTTTTGGGGCCGAAGTGTCCTGTTACCCTCCGTAGATAGGGAAGTTGTTTGTGGATATAACCGTAAATGCAAATTTCAAGGTAACCAATTCCAAGCTGTTTTCCATGTGCACACACCCAGTTTACACCCAATATTATACCCAGTTAACACGCTGAACACCTCTAAATCGACGCGAAATCGACCTGGAAAAAGTTTGTTCTCTGTGATGATGGCTGGCTCTTTGAAATTGCGTTACAAACTACAATTTAAAGCATGGAAAAAACAGTAAATTTGATTTTTTCAGTGTTAGATCAATTTTTATTTCACTCAAGTATTTTCACACGTGGCTTCGCCACTCGTGAAAATACTTCTTTTGGTGTTCACTCGGTGAAATAAAAATCGATCTTACACTGAAAAAAAAAAAAATTCAAATATCCTCTATGTTAACTGATCAGATCAATGTAACATGAATAGCATTGACCAAACAAACAAATCGCCATAAAATAGGCCATCATCAATGGAACACATTTGCCTAAGCACTCAGTCACAGCTATATACAAAGTAGTGCTGCATGTGAAATTTAATTGAAATTGATCTAGTAGTTTGAAGGAAAAATAGGACCTGCAATCCTAGTGAGCTGGGACCAAGTTCATTGAATGACCTTGGCCTAATTGGCATTATTATATACCCAGAAAATGTCCCGTTTACTTTGTACAGAAGTTACCGGTCAATATATATAGAATATTACACGGTTATATAGAATATTACACGGTTGTTTTGATATCGGCCCTGGTCTCGGCCCGAGTTGCCTGTCTCAGCCCGAGCCGGAACGGCGAGGGCTGAGACAGGCAGAGGGCCGAGAGCAGGGCCGATATCAAAACAACCGTGTTATATTCTTTTTATCACATACTTATTTGCGTAAAATATTCTAAGATAAAAGAAACATCTCCGTTAAAGCAAGTCTATTTCTTACCAACTTGTTACTAATGATGAACACACTCTGCAGGTGCACAAATACATACATGTAAATAGAATACAGACTTGTTGTTGAAAAAAAAAAAGCTTCATTAACTATATATTACATGCATAACGAAGAAATGTCACAATTTCCCAATGAATTAAAAATGATCATCACCTCTGACCTAAGATGATTTATTTCCTCTAAGGAAATAAATCCCTGTAGCCGGCCATACTTGTTCAATGCAATCGTTATATTTAGACGCGGGAAAGTTTAATTCACGTCGACGCATGTTCTTGACTTGACGTCAATGGCGTCTCAGAAGATGTAAACAATGTTCAACATGTATGACGTTAGAATCGGAGGCAGCGTTGAAACATAGATTACGCGGACATAACCGTTGAATGAGGAGTAAGCTTGGTTATATGGTTATATGGTTCTTCTATTTTTATTCTTCTGTCCCGGCCCTTGTCCCGGCCCTTGTCCCAGCCCTCGAGTCAGCTAGTTTTACTGTATAGGCAAGATGTCTATCACTAGCATATTTGGGATAGGGGTGCAAAATCTGTTGTCTCAAGGGCAATACAAGAATAAGTATATGATAAATTTTGATATCGGCCCTGGTCTCGGCCCGAGTTGCCTGTCTCAGCCCGAGCCGGAACGGCGAGGGCTGAGACAGGCCGAGGGCCGAGGCCAGGGCCGATATCAAAACAACCGTGTTATGTTCTTTTTATCATATACTTACTTCCGTAAAAATATTCTATGATATAGTAATTCTATCTTTAATAATAAAATGTAATCGGTGAGCCTTAGATAATTGTATAGTGCTATGGCGCGCACACGTACATGTAGTTTAACTTGACGTCAACGAGTGCAAAGTTTCTGACGTCACCGCGCAACAGAGATGTAGGAAACAACATTGACGCTCGAATAAAAGTTTCTAAGTGCTTTACATTCTGTATGAACATCTGAAAATAATTAGTTAATTTTAGCTTTAGAAATTATTTTCGAGGTTCAGGCACAACAGCAGTAGCAGTGCGCAATTATCCCAACGGACCATTCAAACTAGGAAAACCGGAGAAGGTAAGAATTTAGCTGAAATTTATATACAAATAACACAAAAAATGAATGAAAAACAATGTTTTTGTCTTCTCCAGCTATTTATTATTGTCATTTGAACATTTTATGCGATTTCTCATGCATTATTATTTGCAGGGCCGACAGGTTGCCTCAAGGGCGGGACAGACTTCTGTCCCGGCCCTCTAAAGTCTGTCCCGACCCTCGAGTCAGCTAGTTAGACGGTGTAGGCGAGATGCCTGCCGCTGGCATAGTGAGATAGGGGGTGCAAAGTCTGTTGTCTCAAGGGCTATACAAGATTAAGTATATGATAATTTTCCATACTGCCCGTAGTCAAGTTCATATTGCCCGGAGATAAGCAGTCTCGTGCATAACAGGACTACTTTCAAATTTCTCAGTTTTGAATCTTAAAAATCGGCAGCCATCTTGTCGTTCGAATCGATTGAAAGAACGTAAAAGAAAACACATATCGGCTGTGACAAACAACATGAAGTGCATTTCATGCTAACCAATATGACCTACCTAGATTCGGTAAAGACTTAAAAAAAACAATTCTCTCACAAAATCAGGAGTACTTTGAAAGAAATCAAACGGACACTTCGGAAAAAATGGCGTCCTGCGTTGGGAAACGTCAATGTTTTTAATGACGTCACATCCACCAACGTCAACGTAATCTTCACAATGGCGTCATTGGGCTTGGTTTTACAATGTGTAGGAAGACACTTAGCGACCTGCATTATTTTCAATTTCAAACCACTTAAAGATATATAAATTGATTTTAGACCCAGAGTTCTATGCTAGGTAGTCTTGAATTCTAACAGACAGTTCCAGTTTTGGGTATAAAATAAAAAGGTTATTGACTTTATATTTAAGAAATAGATCAACTCTAACTGTGATTTGTTGAGTAATAAATTACAGTTTGGAGGTCAGTTGTAGAGTAGACAAATCACGAGCGCGTAGCGCGCGTGATTTGTCTACTTACAACTGACCGACAAACTGTGATTTATTGCTCAACAAATCACAGACTAGAGCTGATCTATTTCGATTCTAACACGCTGAAAATCGGCAATAATGTTGTTGGTTCCTTCAAAATCTCACAGCTTTTCGCCATTGTTAGACGTCACTCGCCACGCTCTTCCTTGCCGTGATTTGTTGTAGAATAAAGCACAGTTATTTTCCATAGCCTATATAGGCGCGCTGTGTTAGAATTATAGGTTATTGACTTTATATTGTGAAATATTCGGCACGAGTTCATATGGCGAAGGACGCACGAGCTTGCGAGTGCGTCTCCGCCATATGAACGAGTGCCGAATATTTCACAATATAAAGTCAATAACCTTTTTATTATATACCCAAAACTGGAACTGTCTGTTAAAATTCAGGACTGCCTAGCATATAACTGTGAGTGTAAAATCAATTTATATATCTTTAGGTGGTTTAAAATTGAAAATAATGCAGGTCGCTAAGTGTCTTCCTACACATTGTAAAATTAAGCCCAATGGCGCCAATGTGAAGATTACGTTAACGTTGGTGGATGTGACGTCATTAAAAACATTGACGTTTCCCAACGCAGAACGCCATTTTTTCGAAGTGTCCGTTTTATTTCTTTCAAAGTACTCCTGATTTTGTGATTGATTTTTTTTAAGTCTTTACAGATTACAGGTAGGTCATATTTGTAAGCATAAAATGCACTTCATGTTGTTTGTCACAGCCGATATTTCTTCTCTTTTACGTTCTGTCAATCGATTCGCACGACAAGATGGCTGCCGATTTTTAAGATTCAAAACTGAGAAATTTGAAAGTAGTCCTGTTATGCACGAGACTGCTTATCTCCGGGCAATATGAACTTGACTACGGGCAATATGGAAAAATATTGACCGGTAACTTCTGTACAAAGTAAACGGGACATTTTCTGGGTATATAATAATGTGAAATATTCGGCACTCGTTCATATGGCGGAGAAGTACTCGCAAGCGCGTGCGTCCTTCGCCATATGAACTCGTGCCGAATATTTCACAATATAAAGTCAATAACCTATAATTCCATCATCCCATATGTGAAGTTAAAGGAGACCGAGCCTGTGAATGAAATTTATCCTGGCAACAAATGTTGGCATTTATTATTTATCAACAGGAAGTATAAGTCTGAAAATTACGAAAGCCTACTAGGGTCAAAATAAGATGAGAAAAAAAATATTTTCTCGTACAAACGAGAAAATTTCTCGTACGAACGAGAAACTTTCTCGTACGAACGAGAAATTTCCTCGTACAAACGAGAAAAAATCTCGTACAAACGAGAAACTTTCGCGTAGGAACGAGAAAAATTCTCGTACAGACGAGAATTTTTTCTCGTTCCTACGAGAAATTTTCTCGTACAAACGAGAAAAAATCTCGTACAAACGAGAAAAAATCTCGTACGAACGAGAATATTTGGTCAAGGTAATGACTCAATTACTCCTAAGGCTTGTATAGTCGATGATGGAAAACCATTATGTAGACAACCCATCATTATTATAATCACATTTTTGGGTCGATTGTTTTGTCAGTTGACCCAACGTTTAGCAAAGTAGTTGCTGTCCACGTGACTATTACTGATCTGTAGAAAATCAAGGTAACGGCAATTTATAGAATAAAGCTGCGCTATTCTCATCGCTGTGATATCATTGTGTTGCGTACGAGGGTTATCTATAGAATCTGGTCAAGAATCATGTGTTAGGTTTGGCAAACAATGTAGACCCAGATTATGTGTCGCAGAACGCGATGTTTGATCAATGTCTACAGTATTTGCTTACAGTACAGAAATATAAAGGTTAAACGAAATGGGTCAGGATCATTTTTACAGTTACATTTATTTATTTTATGCTTCCCCTTAAGAAGGGAAGAAACAAAAATAAATAAAACGTTGCTTCCAATTTTGTGGAATTTTTACCCGACATTGAGATGAAATGACTTCTCCAGCCCTGTCACCCAATGAAACCAAAATGCTTTATAAGCATGGACTCGCACCGCTTTGTCTAGGCTGGCTTAGATCCCCTGAGCGGTTTACCAGTGCTTGTGTGCGGCCGGTTTCTGCTCTGCGTGGAAGCATCATGCAGCCCATCTATTTCTTCAAGCCCCGATGAGCGGGGGCGAATATGAATAAATTATTAAATAAATTAAATTATGTTACAGATTCAGAATGAACAAATGCAATCTTCTATTAGGGCTTATTTATTTATTTATTTATTTATTTATTGGAAATTTCTTGACACATATACACACATTGCAAAAAGCAGGTACCATCTGCGGGCCTTTAACCCTTTCAACCCTGTAGATCGGTACAGATACCTTTGCAAACAGTGTAGATCCAGAAAAGACGGTCATAATGGGCCGTCTTACTAGCACGGCCACCATTTGAGGTGAAAGAGTCAATTAACTTCTACCCGTCGTAAAACACCACGTTGTTCAATACACGTGTTATGATGAGTTTCCAGATTCTTGTTATGAACAAGAAAAAATGTCGTACAAACGAGAAACTTTCTCGTACAAACGAGAATATTTCTCGTTCCTACGAGAAACTTTCTCGTACAAACGAGAATATTTCTCGTTCCTTCGAGAAACTTTCTCGTACGAACGAGAAAAATTCTCGTACGAACGAGAAATTTTCTCGTTCCTACGAGAAAGTTTCTCGTTCCTATGACATTTGTTTCTTGTTCATACGAGAAATTTACCATCTTCTTAATTTAATTACCCCTTATCACCTCCTTTAAAATGGCCATTGATTCGGTGCTAGGCTTAGGAATCGGGGTCATTTGTATAATCCCTCTTTTGATACATACCTTTTCTGTTCAAACTGTTGTGTGTAGCCATTGCATATGTGTACCTTTAACTGCCAAACTGCTGTTTGTTTGTTTTGTTTGTTTGAGCTGAGGTTTAACGTCCCCGTCAACACTGTAAAGGTCATTTTGGAGACGTTGCTTCCAATTTTGTGGGATTTTTACCCGACATTAAGATTAAATGACATCTCAAGCCCTGGTGCCCAATGAAACCAATAGGGTTTATAAGCATGGACGATCCGACTCGTGCGCACCGCTTTGCCTGGGCAGGCTTAGATCCTCTAAGTGGTTTACCATTGCTCGCGTGCGGTCGGATTCAGCTCTGCGTGGAAGCATCATGCAGCCCATATATTTCTTCAAGCCCCGATGGGCGGGGCCGAACTGCTGTTTGTAGCCATTGCTTATATGTACGTAATATCTGGCATGCGAACACTCTGTTTCTTGGCGGAGATACCATAGAAAAAGGAGTCTTCGTGCATATGCACCCAGCGAAGTCTACCTTAGTTATTAAACCTTAGCCTGCCAATCACAACAATTGTCGCCTGCTTTGTTGTCTGCTTGTTACTTGTTGCAAACAATGTTGAGCAAGATACTGAAACTGTAGTGGTGGTAGGAGTCCATACTGTTTGCCGGTATGCTTTGTTTGACGTACTCGTCATCTTTGAAGACACTGCTTCATTTTGTGGGACCGTGACCCGACACTGAGATGAAATGACCTGTCAAGCTCTAACGCCCAAAGGAACCGCTAGGCTTTTCGTTTGAATTTAGGCTTAACGTCCCCGTCAACAATAGTTAGGTCATTTTGAAGACGTTTCCAGTTTTGTGGGACTTTTACCCGACATTGAGATGAAATGACTTCTCAAGCCCTGTAGCCCATGGTAACCAATATGTTTATTGAATAGACGGTCCAACTCGCAACGTGCACCCTAAACTAATTCACTAAACTCCGATGGGCGGGGACCACCGCTAGGACGGTCCGACTCGCACCAAAAAAGTTTGCAAGATGAACCAGCAGACGACATTTTCACATGAAGTTTATCATGGCATCTTAACTGTCAAACCTGGGCCAAGTAACATCCATATACCGCAGAGAAAATTTCTCATTACTGCAAAAAATATTCTCGTTCGTACGAGATTTTTTTTCTCGTTCATACGAGAAAAGTTCTCGTTCGTACGAGAAAGTTTCTCGTTCGTACGAGATTTTCTCACAACAGTTGTCGACTGCGTTATTTAAAAAGCCATTGTTGCAAACAGTGTGTCCCTACTGTTTGTCTATATGCTTTATCTGTATGTTGAGGTTTTACATCCCCGTCAGCACTATTTAGGTCATTTTCAAGACACTGCTTCCATTTTGTGGGACTTTTACCCGACACTGAGGTGAAATGAAATCTCCTGCCCTACCGCCCGAAGGAACCGCTAGGCTAGGGTTTAACGTCCTCGTTAACAATATTTAAGTCATTTTGGAGATATTGCTTCCAATTTTATGGGACTTTTACCCGACATTGGGATGAAATGACATCTCAAGATTTTCCGGACAGTGAAACCAGCAGGGTTTATATGCACGGACGGTCCGACTTGCACTAATTTACCTTGGCAGGCTAAGACTTTCTAAGCGGTTCTCCAGTACTCATGTGCGGTCGGTCTCAGCTCAGTGTTGAAGCACCTTGCAGCCTAATCTATTTCTCTAAGCTCTGATGGCGGGGGCCACCGCAAGGGTTTAAGGAGCTGCCCGACACGTACCAAAAAGTTGCAAGATGAAACAGCAGACGACATTTTCACGTGCAGTTTATCTCAGCATCTTAAGGGTCAAACATGGGCCAAGTGGCACCCATGTACCACAGCGAAAGTTTCTCGTTCGTACGAGATTTTTTCTCGTTTGTACGAGAAAGTTTCTCGTTCGTACGAGATTTTTTGTCTTAATAATTGTCGCCTGTTTGTTGTCTGTTACTTTAAAAGCCATTGTTGCAAACAGTGTGGAGCAAGACACTCCTCATGTACACATGTAGTGGCAGTCTGGTATGGGTTCATACTGTTTGCCTGTTTGCTTTGTCTTTGTGTTGAGGTTTTGCGTTTGTTTGTTTGTATTGAAGATTAACGGCCCAGTCAACACTATTTTATGTCATTTTTGAGCCGGTCAGTTTACCAATCTACACTTTTCCTGAACTGGCTTATACGTAAGCGGTTAACCAGTACAGCGCACATTCTTTCGCCAGAAACTGACAACTGCCCTTATTGAATAGTTTGATTTGATTTAAGGTTTAACGTCCCCGTTACCTCTTTGTAGGTCATTTTGGAGACGTCACCCTTCTTGAATCAGTGGAAGGGAGAGAATGACCGTAGAAAAGGTTTCATGATCAATCTCCACGAAAGAATGTTGCCGACCCCGGCAGGAATCGAACCCGCTTCCTCCTGATCACCAGTCCGACGCGCATCCGACTGAGCTACCGAGGCCGGCTTGAGGTTTTACGTACCCATCATTTTATGAAGACACTGCTTCCATACTGTGGGACTTTTATCCGACACTGGGATGAAATTACATGTCAAGCCCTACCGCACAAAGGAACCCGCTAAGCTTTTCATTTGAACTAACGCTTACCGTCAAGACTATTTAGGAAATTTTGGAGACATTGCTTCAAATTTTGTGGGACTTTTAACCGACATTGGGCTGAAATGACATCTCAAGCCCTGCCGCCCAATGAGACCAATAGGGGTTAAATGCATGGCCGTTCCGACCTGCAACACTTTACCTGGACAGGCTTAAATCTTCTAAGCGGTTTTCCAGTACTCATTTGCGGTCAGATTCAGCTCTGCGTGGAAGCACCTTGAAGCCTCATCTATTTCTCCAAGCCCCGGTGGGCTGGGTTTAAAAAGCGGTCTGACTCACACCAGAAAGTTAACAGACAACAATTTCATATGTAATTTATCTTAGCATCACTAAGGGCCAAGTGGCATCCATGTCCCATAGAGCAAAGCCTCTGATCAGACTGCGAAAATGCATAGACTGATCTGAGTCTTCACTGGATGCACATGTACAACACAATTTCTATGAGAAATATTCTCGTTCGTACGAGATTTTTTCTCGTTTGTACGGGAAAGTTTCTCGTTCGTACGAGATTTTTTTCTCGTACGTACGAGATTTTTTTCGTTTGTACGAGAAAATTTCTCGTTCGAACGAGATTTTTTCTCGTACGTACGACATTTTGTCTTGCCATAACACCAACACGGGTATTGATTAACGTGGCGTTTTACAACGGGTAGAAGTTAATTGACTCTTTCACCTCTGAGTTTCTGCGGTGAATTCTTCCATTTTTGTATATGTATTTGGAATCGTCCACACTTGTATATAGGAGGTTGAGATGAGACCAATAGCAGGATAGCAACTGGTGTTCGTGCTGGTAAGACGGCTCATTATGAGCGTCTTATCTGGATCTACACTGTTTGCAAAAGTATCTGTACTGATATACAGGGTTGAAAGGGTTAAAGGTCGGTAGATGTAATGAAAGCATGCGTACGTGTGTATATGTTTCAAGAAATTTCTAATAATAAATAAATAAATGTGATGACAGCATATGTACCAGCCCTTTGTTAAATCTAAAATAGAAAATTGGATTTGTTCATTCTGAATCTACAACGTTATTTATTTATTTATTTATTTATTTATTTTTGTTTGTATGAGCATAAAATAAATAACTGTAGAAGAGCCGATAGCTCAAGTTTCATACTGATCACTAGCGGCAGGGTCAGTTTTATCCACTGCAACTTAATTTTTTATAACCAAAGCATTGACAGCACTGGTGGATCGAGTGTTTTTTTTTTTTGTTTTTTTTTTTTTAAGGGTAGGCTGGAAAAATGATCCTGACCCATTTCGTTTAAGTACTGTAAGCAAATAGTGTAGACATTGATGAGACATCGCGTTCTTCGACACATATTCTGTGTCTACATTGTTTGCCAAACCTGACACATGATTCCAGCCCAGATTCTATAGATAACCCTCGTACGCAACACAATGATATCACAGCGATGAGAATAGCGCAGCTTTATTCTATAAATTGCCATTACCTTGATTTTCTACAGATCAGTAATAGTCACGTGGACAGCAACTACTTTGCTAAACGTTGGGTCAACTGACAAAACAATCGACCCAAAAAATGTTATTATAATAATGATGGGTTGTCTACATAATGGTTTTCCATCATCGACTATACAAGCCTTAGGAGTAGTTGAGTCATTACCTTGACCAAATATTCTCGTTCGTACGAGATTTTTTCTCGTTTGTACGAGATTTTTTTCTCGTTTGTACGAGAAAATTTCTCGTAGGAACGAGAAAAAAATCTCGTTCGTACGAGAATTTTTCTCGTTCCTACGCGAAAGTTTCTCGTTCGTACGAGATTTTTTCTCGTTTGAACGAGAAAGTTTCTCGTTTGTACGCGAAAATTTCTCGTTTGTACGAGAATATTTCTCGTTTGTACGAGAAAGTTTCTCGTTTGTACGAGAAAATATTTTTTTCTCAACTTATTTTGACCCTAGTAGGCTTTCGTAGAAAATAACCTGATTTGTTATGTGTTTTAATATTTATGTTCAAGACAAATTTCATGCTCATTTATGCTGAGCACGAAAAAAGTTTTTACAACTTGATGCCAGGACTGATACATACATATGGCAAACCAAACTTGCACAATTAATCTTTAAACCATGGTTTGAACTTGAAACCCCAGTTTGAAGTTTTCAAACTAGGCTTTGAAAACTTTAAACTGCATGTATAGTTTCAAAGAAAAACTGCAGAATAATTGCTAAAACCACAGTTTGACTTCAAACTTTTCTAATATCTGAACCTAAAATCCATAGTTAAAAATCGTCAAACCCGTTTCAATGCTGAATGCACAATAAATCTTCAAACCATGGTTTGAACTTTTAAACCATGGTGTAAAGGTTGAAACCTTACTTTGAGGAAAGTTTGTATATTAAACAACTTCAAACTTTAGTTTGAATAACAAACTATGGTTTAAAGTTTTCAAACCGTAGTTTGAAAATTTCAAACTTGAGTTTCAAGTTCAAACCGTGGTTTAAAGATTTATTGTGCACTTGGTTGCCATAGAAAAGTGATTTTATGAAATGATAATTGTACAACTGGCATCTTAACTTGCATTTCAAAATTCAAACCGTGGTTTGAAGATAAACTGTGGTTTGAAGTTACAGGTTTCTTAAATATATTGAAACCTCTGTTTGAAAGTTGAAACCGTAGTTTAAAGTATTATTGTGCAGTTTTGCTTTGAAACCATAGTTTGAAGCTTTTAAACCTTAGTTTGAAAACTTCAAACCAGAGTTTCAAGTTCCAACCATAGTTTGAAGATTTATTATGCATTTGCCTTGCCATGCATACACAAGACACTTCTCAACCCTTCATCATGTTGCCAAGTCTGTTTAATGAACGCCGGGCTTGTGTACACGACTTCATATAAAGATGGGGTTTAAAGGGAATACATAAATTTACTTATATTTGCTCAAGAGCTTACCCCTGCGAAGTTTGTTGTAGAACAAGCATAAATTTCTTGAACTTTTGATGAACCTTTAGAACTGTTCTTGAACCTACAGAATAATTCTTGAACTGTGGTTATGGAACCTGAATCGTTCTCGAACACTGGTTCTAAAACTATGGGATCTGAGGAAGATTTATTCTAGAACTAAACCAGTTCTTGAACTGATCTGCAAGTTGTAGAACTGTTGCCCAACAATCAAATGGTTCTTGAACAGTTGTCACCAAATCATACTTCTTGAACTGATTCGTGAGTTCTAGAACTAATGAGATTTAAATCAGTTCTTGAACTGATCTGCAAGTACTAGAACTGTTGCCCAACAATCAAATGGTTCTTGAACAGTTGTCACCAAATCATACTTCTTGAACTGATTTGTGAGTTCTAGAACTGTTGAGAATTAAATCAGTTCTTGAACTGATCTGCAAGTTGTAGAACTGTTGCCCAACAATCAAATAGTTCTTGAACAGCTGTCACAAAATCATACTAAAGTGAAAGGATAAAAATTCTAGAACTACCACAGTTCTTGAACTGATTTTTTAGTTCTAGAACTGCTGTTCTCATTTAAAAAAAATCTTGAACTGATTTGCAAGTTCTAGAACTGTTAGCCAACATTTAACTGGTTCTTGAACAGTAACTGTTGTCACAAAACACATTAAAATGAAAGAATAAACATTCTAGAACAATACAGTTCTTGAACTGAATTGTGGGTTCCCGAAAAATAATTCAATCTTCAACATGAGTGCATGGAAGCTCTGGTTCTAGAATTGTTCTAGTTCTTGAACAGTTCAAAATTTGTAAAACTTCACAACAAGACATTAAAGCTATTCATAGACTCAGGGTCAATACTTTGAAATTTGATCCAGCCTCAACCTGTCATGATAACCTACAAGCTGTGACGTCATATTTAGTCTAATGTAGTGCATTATGGGATTTAAAAATGGCTTCCAAAACAGAACAAAAAGAGCAGTGGTATTTGAAAATTGGAATTAAAATTACACTCAGTTGAGGGAAATAACACAATCTTTGCATTGTTTCTTTTGGATATATGACGATGCTACTTTTCTATTGGTTTGTAGCAAATTTTAGCACTACAGTCACACATAACTATCTCTGAAATGCTGTTGAAATTGTTTTTTTTTTTATGCTTTCCAGAAGCACACCCATACAATACAAATCAAGACTGAAGATACAGTAGCAGAGAAAAATGTCCCTCACTTTCTTTGTTATGATGAAAGATGCATTGTACTAGAGATTTTATTCTTTTACAATACCTGTAAGAATCTAAAGGTGCCCGTAAATGCACATGGTTGTGATGAATAAGAGACAGCTAACACAATTCTGAATTTGAATTTAGCTGACATAAATAGGAAAGAATAAATGAAAATCTAACAAACAAATCAGGGAAAAATATCTAGTTTCAAAAGTACCATGCAGTTTTGAATTTTACAGTCCTTTTCAAGAACCACATTACCATTTTGAAAGTGGCAAAAAATAGAACATGTATATACCAGTATATGTCTTTTGAATGTATTTCTTTGTTGTTACATTAGTTATATATTGAAGAATAATAATTAATTCTTTGGTGACTGTGGCCTTTATTATCATGAAATATTAAGCATAATTATTGAAACAGTTCATAATTTAGTTCTTGAACTGTTCTTGAACATTATAAGTCTGTTCCAGAACCAGAAGTTCAGACCTTCATAAAAATCTTGAACTGTTCTTGATCATTATATGGCTGTACTAGAACCAGAAGTTCAGACCTTCATAAAAATCTAGAACAAATTCTAGAACTGTTCTAGAGCAAATTCTAGAAAACATTCTAGAACAAAGTTCAATTACTCTTCTAGAACCAGTTCCAGAATGATTTCTTGAATTCCTCGCAGGGGTTTTAGAACCAGTTTTCAAACGAATTTCAATAAGTTCAGAATTGAGTTCAAGAATTGTTTCCCATGTTCTAGAATAAGTTCTTGAACTGAAAGTTATAGAATGGTCATTTAATGTTCAAGGACAATTCTAAAACTAGTTACAGAATTGTTGCAGAATCATTTCTTGAATTCCTCGTAGAGGTAATATTGTCAGTACTTAAAGGGAATAGGAACACCTGGCACTTATTCCACCATTTTTGAAAGGGAGACAACTTTCAGGACTTCCTGTTTGCTTTTCTATAAGCTCTATCCTACAGAAAAAGGGGTCTACTCTTTAAGGGAAGTATTTGCTCCACAGGAGCAAATTCTTTCCTTTAAGAGTTGACCCCTTTTGACATGGGAGACAAAAATATGTTTTGCAGGAGTTGCCTCCCCTGAAGGTATTCACATTCCCCTTAAAGCTTGTTAGAGCCCCCTCAAAGAGGTAATTCTGTTGTGCAACAACAATTTATGTTTGCAGTATTTATAAGAAAAATATTATTTCTATGGCTATAAAGAAAAAAGCTGATGATATCCTAATTTGGCACAGGTCACAAGATACAAAAACACATCCACATTAAACATAGTGCTCTCTCTGTGTGTGTGTGTGTGTGTGTGTGTGTGTGTGTGTGTGTGTGTGTGTGTGTGTGTGTAGTGCTGCCTCACTGAAGTATCATGTCCCAGACACATTACATGATACCACACCCAGTCACATTATCCTGACACTGGATCGACCAGTCCTAGCTCTACCCCGTAAATCTGAGTGCCAAACGAGGAGCAGCTAGTACCATTTTTAACGACTTTGGTATGTCGCGGCCCGGGATCGAACCCGAGACCTCCCGTACCCCGGAGCGGACACTCTACCAACTGATCTATCGGGGCCGGTTAAACATAGTGCATTCTTTCATATCATCAAAACAGTAATTTTTTATGAAAATGTAGTAATTTTTTAATGAAAATGTGTAAAATTTCTGTTATCTATTCCCCAAACAGGAGGTGGTTCTAACAAGTACCCACAATCTATATGTCTTAAAGCAGAAATAAGAACAAGAGGCCCATGGGCCACAATGCTCACCAGAGTTCAGGCGGGCACTGCCCACTGGCAGCCAAGTATGGTTTCAATTTATCGATTATAAAGTCTCCCAAACGAACTCCCATTCCATATGGACTCTGTATCTGAAATAGTAGGCCTTTTATGAAGTGGAGGGGTGGGACATGGATCCAACAGAGCCCAGGTTAGTATCACTGAATGCGTCTTATCATAAGGAACAAGCATATATATGGTTTAGGGGTGGCGGATATGTACAGTACCAGAGATATAAGGCCTTTTAAGCTGTGGAGGGGTTGGAGCATGGCCCTTGCAGACACCAGGAAATCCAAAAGTGTTGTCCTTGAATGTGTCTTATCATTAGGACCAAGAAAATATATCCCAGACAAAATAGCAACCATGGTTTACCATGGTCATCATGGTTTTTGATGGTCTACCATGTTTTTTCATGCTCAGCCTTCAAATACTATAAAAAAAATCATATCTGTATCACATTTTTTCTTGGTCAACCATGGTTAACACCATGTTCAACCATGGTCATCATGGTTTTTGATGGCCTACAATGTTTTTTCATGGTCAGTCGTCAAATGTTATGAAAAAAGAATATCTGTATCACATTTGTTCTCGGTCAACCATGGTCACCATGGTTGTCACCATGGTCACCCATGGTCATTGGTGGTTTGAAAGAGGGTAAAAATTACTACTATGGTTGACCATGGTTTATCATGGTCTCTATACGGGCCTCCGTGGCCTAATGGATAAGAGCGCTGACTCTTAGTCATTAGGTCTCTCACCACCGTGGGTTCGAGCCTCGCTCGGGTCACGTGTGAGACGCCAAGTTCTGCAACGGAAAGTCAGGTGGTTTTTCTCCGGGTACTCCGGTTTTCGCCCACCTATGATTAACGATCGGCTCGATATGAGTGAAATAATCTTGAAAGGGCCGTAAAACCCAAACCAAAAAAAAAAAAAAAAAAAAAATCATTGTCTCTACCAGGATCAACATTTTTTGAAGTTTCAGTAGTTTCCCTTGAAATTTATAATTTATATTTGTTATTCTTTTGAAATTTACATTTATTTATCTATATTATGTAGAAATTATAATTATTTGAATTAATTACTTATTCATATTTATGTAGACAAGAATGCTTGCAATAAATGCCATCTAGCTTGCCACCTTTACAGAACTTTTGTACCAACACTATGATTACCATTAAGAGATGATTTTCAAGAATATTATTATAAGAATGTATGGCACAAAATGTATAAATTTAAAGTATTTGTTCTTATACTGTCTGCCTAGTATGCTGAAGGTTTAAAGAGCATTGTATGTCATCATATATAAATGGCATTGCATCCTAAACTGGAATAATTACATGGTTTGGAAAAATGCCATATATTTAGTGAAGGCAAAAGTGGCTTCCAATGGCTTTTTATGGTCAAATAACATCATGGTCAAACATGGTGTTCATGGTCACCTTAGACCATAGCCTATGACCATGGGCAACCATTTTACAAAACATGATCAACCATGGTTTTCCATGGTTGTATGGCCATGAACTACCATGGTAGTCTATAGTATTCCATGATAGTTGATGGTCACCTCACCATCATTTTCGCCTGGGATTGTTCAGGTGTGGGGATCTGAACTGTTTCTGAGATATGAGGCATTCTTATGAAGTGAAAAGGAGAGGAATGGCCCCTATGGATCGCCAAGTTGGTGTGACTGAATTTGTCTAATCACAAGGAACAAGAATATATTTGATTATGAAGTGGGGATCTTAATGGTGCCTGATATATATGGCCTTTAATGAAGTGGGGGTTGGGCCATGGCATCGACACATGGCACAGATTCACCCAAGGTTGATGTGACTGGATGAGTCTTATCAAAAGGAACAAAACTATACATGCCTTAGGGGCGGGGATCTGAACAATTTCTGAGATAATATTATATGGCATTTTATGAAGTGGAGGGTTGGGGCATGGCCCCAGCGCACCCTGGGAGACCCCTATGTTGGTATCACTAAATGTGTCTATCAAAAGGAACAACGAAGAGTATATATGGTTTAGGGATCGGGATCTAAATGGTTTCTGAGATATTGGGCCTTTTACAAAGTGGAGGGGTGTGGCATGGCCTGGGCACATCCAAGGGGACACCCAAGTTGGTGTCACTGAATGCTTCTTATCATAAGGAACAAGAATATATATGGTTTTGGGGTGGTAATCTGGATGGTTTCTGACATATATCGCGTTTTATGAAGTGGTGGGGTGGGGCCTGGCCCGGGCACATCCCAGGGGACCCCCAGGTTGATGCCACTGAATGCTTCTTATTATAAGAAACAAGAATACATATGGTTTTGAAGTGGGGATCTGAATGGTTTCTGAGATATATCGCCGTTTTATGAAGTGGAGGGGTGGGGCATGGCCCCGGCGCACCCTGGGAGACCCCTAGGTTTGGTATCACTGAATGCCTCTTATCATAAGGAACAAGAATATAAACAGTTATGGGGTGGGTATCTAAAAGGTTTCTGAGATATTGGGCTTTTTATGAAGTGGAGGGTGTGGTGTATGCTTCAATGCTTAATGAGCACATTTGCCTTAGAACAGAATACACCTTTATCTTACAATGTGGGAGTTTCCTATCTATTCAGTAATTGGATAATATAATGTTTTTGTTTCTCTCGTGTAGTATTAAAATATATTCTTAGCAGACAAGTTGTTCTTTCCTTTATGTTTTAAAAACATAACAAATTGGCGACGAGGATGGGATAGTGGAACTTTTCTATTTTATTCTGTCAATTTTGAATGGATAACAATTCAAAGACTTTCTTCGTTTATGATTGAATAAACTGTGAGATTTTCTTGGTTGTTATTAACCATGGCAGGATATATTGGAAAAATAGAACCTTTCGATGAGGGGATAGAAAAATGGTCAAGTTACCAAGAGAGACTTGAGGAATATTTTGCTGTAAATGAAATAGCAAATGAAAAGAAAGTCTCAGCTTTACTAACACTCCTTGGTGGAAAGACTTATAGTTTGCTAAGGAACTTAACGGCTCCAGAGAGGCCATCTACAAAATCATATGATGACTTAACGGCTTTATTAAAGAATCATTTGTCGCCAAAACCGTTAATTATTGCTGAGCGTTTTCGTTTTCATAAGCGAAATCAGCATGATGGAAAGACAGTGACGCAATATCTTGCGGAATTGCGGAAGTTAGCGGAATATTGCAATTTTGGGACAAATTTGAATGATAGTCTACGGGACTATCCCTATGTTAAAACTCAGACTCAGCAGGTGGAGAAGGTGCAGAGGACAGCTGCTCGATGGACCTGTAGGCGATGGCGAAATAGAAGTAGCGTCGGTGACATGCTTAATGAGCTAGAGTGGCCGTCCCTGGAGGCCCGTCGTGAGCAGTCCTCTTTAACCTTCTTCTACAAGATACACTCTGATTCAGTGTCTATTGATAAAGATAGGTACTTGACCCCTGTAACACTGTCGACCCAAACAAGGGCATCAAAATTAAACGACTCACAATATCGTAGATACCAGTCCTATAGTGATGCCCTGAAGAACTCGTTTTTTCCTAGAACTATTCCCCAATGGAATAGTCTTCCCTCCTCTGCGGTTAATGCCAAGTCCGCAGAAGAGTTCAAAGCCCGCACAGTGTAAGATTGGGTCTCAGAGGTATGCGTTTTAGGATACCTCTGTTATGCAGATTGTAAATAGTTTTAAGGACGCATCCAGTGCCTCTCTTTTTTTTTTTTTTTTTCAGCTAAATTCTAAATTTAGCCACCCAATCAACTGAGGTAATGGCCAGATATGACCGACTCAGTATAAGAAGATAGATAGATAGTGTCTGAACTTCGTGGTGAGAACATCCAAAAACGACTATTGTCGGAGGCTGACCTAACATTGGGGAAAGCTCTTGAAATGGGAGTAGCTATGGAAACTGCAGCAAAAGATGCGACAGAGCTCCAGTCTACACAGCACGAGGCTACAGTACACAAAGTTTCAAAAGGGCGAAGGTCAGATTTACGCCTGAAACAAAAGCCGCCAAGGAAACCATGTTATAGATGCAATGGAACAAACCATACACCGGATAAATGCAAGTTCAGAGATGAAATCTGTCACGCTTGCTCAAAGAAGGGACATATAAAACGTGCTTGTTTGTCAAAGAAACAAACTGAAAAGAAAAAGAAAGTACACTCAGTTGACAGAGATGACAGTGATGAAGATTTATTTATTTCTACTCTTTCTGTAGAATGTAACAGTGTCAAGGACAGAAAGTCTATATCAGATATGATATGGGTTACACCCCGTGTAAATGAGAAAACTTTCAAAATGGAGCTTGACACAGGATCAGCTGTTTCAGTGATTTCCCAGAGTGACTACATAACACATTTTGGAAATATAGCTTTAAACAGTACGAGTGTAACATTGAAAACATATTCTGGAGAAAAAGTAGTACCATTAGGAGTTTTTGAAGTTAAAGTGGAATACGAAGGTCAAAGTGCTATGCTTAATCTATATGTTGTAGAGAAAGGAGGGCCAGCGCTTTTTGGTCGTGAGTGGTTACAGAAAATTCAGTTGAACTGGAAAAATATTAAATCTTTACACCAAATTTCATCAAGTAATTCAAACAGTGAAAATGTGGATAAAATCTTAAAGCGTTACCCTAGTGTTTTTCAGGATGATATTGGAAGTGTTAAGGGTATAAAAGCTTCTTTACACCTTAAGCCGGATGTAACACCTAAATTCATGAAGCCAAGGCCTGTGGCATATTCATTAAAACCAAAAGTTGAGGCAGAACTTGATAAACTTGAAAAACAAGGCATTATTTACCGTGTTGATACTAGTGAATGGGCAACACCGATCGTGGCGATTCCGAAGAAAGATTCTTCAGTTCGAATCTGTGGTGATTTCAAGATAACACTTAATCCAGCATTACAGGTTGATCAATATCCTCTACCCAAAACTGAGGACATTTTCTCTAACCTAGCAGGAGGGGAAAAATTTACAAAACTAGATCTTAGACAAGCTTATTTACAGCTTCACCTAAATGATGAATCTAAGCCTTTGCTTACCATAAATACCCACAAAGGTTTATACCGCTATAATAGGTGCGAGGCGGACCGTCCATGCTAATAAACCCTATTGGTTTCACTGGGCGACAGGGCTTGAGATGTCATTTCATCTCAATGTCGGGTAAAAGTCCCACAAAATGGAAGCAACGTCTCCAAAATGACCTTTACAGTGTTGACGGGGACGTTAAACCTCAAATCAAACAAACGGTATTTCACCAGCACCATCGATTTGGCAGAGAACAATAGATACGATTCTTCAAGGGCTACCTGGGGTACAGTGCATTTTAGATGACATGATCATAACTGGTAAAAATGACACTGAACATCTTGAAAATCTTGATAAGATATTACAACGTTTGGAGCAGTACGGTCTGAGGGTTAACATTGACAAATGTAGTTTTATGCAAGAACGTGTCGCTTACTGTGGTCACGAAATTGATAAGACAGGCTTATGGAAAATGAAAGACAAGGTCGATGCAGTGTTGAATGCTCCAGTGCCACAAAATGTTGCGCAACTGAGATCATTATTGGGTTTAGTTAATTACTACAACCGCTATCTGCCGAACCTCGCAACCGTAATCAAACCATTAAATGAATTGTTAGAAAAAAGTAGAAAATGGTTTTGGTCTGACTCGTGTCAGAAAGCGTTTGAAAATGTGAAAAAGTTGATTACATCAGAGCCTGTGCTCACGCATTACGATCCGAATGCACCAGTGAGACTTGCGTGCGATGCCTCACCCTACGGACTTGGTGCAGTTTTATCTCACGTATTGCCAGACGGTTCAGAAAAACCTATCGCGTTCGCGTCAAGATCGCTTACGAAGGCTGAGAGAAATTATGCACAAATTGATCGAGAGGCTGTTGCAATTTTCTGGGCAGTTAAAAAATTTCATGCTTATTTGTTTGGCAGAAAATTCACATTGTTAACGGACCATCAGCCATTAACATCCATTTTCAGTCCAAGTAAGAGCATACCGGTAACAACAGCTGCAAGATTACAGAGATATGCATTATTTCTCTCAGGTTTCAATTATGACATACAGTACAAGAGTACTAAGAGCCATACAAACGCAGATGGATTGAGCAGATTGCCAATATCATCAATAAATGATGATGATGTTGATGAAACGAGTGCAGAAGATATTTTTCACATATCGCAGATAGAAAATTTGCCTGTGACACATACCGTTATTCGTCGCGAAACGAAACGTGACAGAATCTTATCGCAGGTATATGAACAGGTACAAAATGGTTGGCAATATCAAGATAAAGACAGTTTGTTAGCACCATTTTACAGTCGTAGAAATGAAATTACGATACATCAAGGTTGTTTGTTATGGGGCATAAGAAGGTTGTTTGTTATGGGGCATAAGAGTTGTCATACCTAGTAAACTTCAAAGTAAAGTTTTGAAGTTGCTTCATTCAACTCATCCAGGCATAGTTAGAATGAAATCGCTTGCACGAAGTTATGTGTTTTGGGCAGGGATCGATAAAGATATCGAAAACCTGGTAAAACAATGCAGCGGTTGTCAAAAGCAACAAAATGAACCTACAAAGGCATTCTTACATCCATGGGAATGGCCAACTTCTCCATGGGAACGGGTTCACATAGATTTCTTAGGTCCATTTATGAACAGAATGTTTTTCGTCATGATAGATGCACATTCAAAATGGCCAGAGGTTTTTATAATGAAATCGACAACTGCGGAGAAAACAGTGAGCATTATGAGGTCTGTATTTGCCCGAAATGGCCTATGTTCACAGATAGTTAGTGATAATGGGCCACAATTCGTAAGTGATACCTTCACAAATTTCATGAAAAACAATGGTATTGTTCATTTGAAATCAGCTGCGTATCACGCTGCGACGAATGGCCAAGCAGAACGATTTGTACAGACTTTCAAAAACAGCATGCGCGCAATGAAATCTGAACCTAGTGACATCAATAAGAAAATAGCAAACTTCTTGTTGAGCTACCGTAACACTGTCCATGCTACGACAAATGAAACGCCTGCGAAATTATTCCTAGGTCGAAATTTGCGCACAAGGCTAGACTTGATGAAGCCTGACATAAGAAAGTCAGTTACAGATTCTCAGATGAAAACGGCGTTCTCTTCAGAAAAAGGAAGAGACAGAGAGTTCAAAATAGGTCAATCAGTGATTACTAGAGATTATCGCAATAAGGACAAATGGGTCCCTGGCGTGATCCAAGATCGTACCGGACCTTTAATGTATAAAGTAGACATTGGCTCTAAATCACTTTGGCGTCGACATGCAGATCAACTACGCGACAGTAATCTGAGTTTGATACCGGAAAATCAGCCCGAGATCGTTGAAACTCGAACATTCGCGCCGAAAGAGCAGGCTGATGTAGAGCAATCAGAGACTGAATCACCAGTACAATAGGCGGTTCCAGTAATTGCGACTACACCCAATAGTCCTCATGTCGCGCAACAGGGCAGAGCAAATGTAAGGTCTGAGAAACCAGTACAAACAGAGAGACGTTATCCATTGAGGATACGCAAACCACCAAAACGTTTGGAACTGTAAATATTACTTGCGCGAGTGTAGTTTCAGTGCTTTCCTTTTATGCAAAATAAGGATTTTTAACTTTAAATTTCAACAGTGCCTTATTTTTCTTGTGGAGTATGCCCCTCTTCTTGTATTGCACAATCAAAGGAATTTTTAGGAATGCAATAACTGATATCAGAATTATAGGATATTATGTTGAAACAGTTATCTTAATTAACCAGAATTTTCTCATGGCTGGTTATCAAAAACTATGGACAGACTTCTTCTTATCAGGACTATAAATTTAGCAGGGAGGAGTGTGGTGTATGCTTCAATGCTTAATCACTCCAGCAAAAATGTGACCAAAGTTTCCTCAATTTGAGTGGCTTTGATCTTTCTAGCTCCAACAATTAAAACAAACAGATCCTAGCAAAAGACTATAAATCAGATAATATGTCAGACTATCTGATTAAATTCTAGAAAAAGGTACACTGGTTGTAGGAAGGAGATAAAATTCTAGAAAAAGCAGAGTATAATTAGTTTTCCAGATTGTAGCAGAGTTGAACATTATTAAGTTTAAATTGACCAGCCTGCTCAAATTTTTTTTTGTTTTCATCAGTAGAACAAGTCTGTGAAATGAACCCCCCCCCCCTAAACCCCACTTTATATAGAGAAAACTGGGGTTTACGGGTGTATACATGATTTTCCTTATTTCTGCCCCAAGACATAGTTTGTGGGTACTCGTTAGAACTGCCTCAATGAGGCGGTTCTAACGAGCACCCGCAACCCAAGCTTGGAGTATAAATAAGAAAAATATCATGGATTTTCATCAGAAAAGTAGCCATTTTGGTGATGTGAAAAAAAAATGCACTATATGTCACGGCTGTGTTATCGTAATGGTTGTGGTTTTACGGCCCTTCCAAGATTATTTCACTTATTCAGTTGAGCCAAGCGATAATCAGAGGTTGGCAAAAACCGGAGTGCCCGGAGAAAAACCACGCAGAACTTAGCGTCTCACACGTGACCCCAGCCAGGCTTGAACCCACAGCGGCTTACTCATGTGTCGTCAGTTTCGGCTCTACGTGGAAGCACCATTCAGCTCAATATATTTCTGCAAGCCACGATAGGCGGGCGAGTTTTGGATTGATATTGTGTATGATAACTGAATAGGCGATTCTGTGCTAGTTGAAATCTTACCAAGTCTTTTTGTGGGCATATTTACGTAAAGTCGGAGCCGAAGCGTAAAGTCGACATATTTTGATGGGGCCAAAAATAGACCTTTCCTGATATGACCCTTTATAAAAATTCAGGTTGAAAAAAAAAAATCTGGAATAAGGACAAAGGAATAAGGAAAAAGGAATAAGGAAACAACTTATCACTCGTTGCAAACAGTGCAGACCCATATCAGATACTGCAGAACAAGACGCCTGAGCAGGGCCTTTCACTGTTTGCTTGAAAGTTCAACCAAATTTTAACAATTATTAAATTCTAATCAGCCTGGTACCCCTTAACTCTTAAATGCACCCTTCTGAATGTGGGATGGGACATCCCATTCTGTACAAAATGGGGAAAAAATATTTATTTTTTTATTTTTTTTTTTTCTTTTATTTATTTGTGATTTTTCCTCATTATTAAAACCTCTTAGTTACTTATAAACATTCTTACTTTACCTTATTTACTGACCTACCTGCTATTGAAACAATGTTTAAAACGTTGTTTCAACGTTGAATCAAAGTTGAGTCAGTGTTGTGTGCCTGCAAGATCACTTGCTTAAACCCCGGTCCCACAGAGCTTGCGACCGCGATGCGACCTTTCTGCGACTAAAAAAAATGGCAATCGCGAAGCGGTTTCAGAAGTCGCACGGAGGTTTTATAAAGGTTGCAGCAAGGTCGCGGGTAGGTCGCCGAACAAATTTAGTCGCCGATCGTCTTTTGTGCATGCACAAAAGACTGGCTGCGACTGATTTTGATTGCAGACTAGTTGCAATGGTTTTCTAGACGTCGCAGACCAATCTCCGATCGATCGCCGAACAGTCACCGATCGATCCCCGACCGAATTTATGCAAATTTGGCTGTAAATTCTAGCAACCCTATTGCAACTTATCGGAGACTGGTCGCAGACCGATCGCCGACTAATCGCCGACTGATCCGCGATCTATCCACGACCTATCGGTGATGAGTCGGCAACTGTTCGGCGATGAGTCGGCGATCGATCGGAGATTGATCACTGATAAGTCGGCGATTGATCTGCGATTGGTCTGCAACTGGTCGCCGACAAGCTGTAAAAAGGTGTTAAAACCACCGAACGATTATAGCGCCAACTACAATTTCTTTTTTTGGTTTGGATTTTACGGCCCTTTCAAGATTATTTCACTCATATCGAGCCGATCGTTAATCATAAGTGGGCGAAAACCGGAGTACCCGGAGAAAAAACACCTGACCTTCCGTTGCAGAACTTGGCGTCTGACGCGCCAACTACAATAAAAAACTGTTAACATCCTAGCATCATTTCGACGACAGCTTTCAAAGAGGTAAAATGGTTCGGAGAGGCGGGCAAAAGAAAACGGCGGCGCAGCCGAAAAAAAAAAAAAAAAACAACAACAACAAAAAAACGGGAAGCAAGGCTCGGTCACCAATTTCGGATGACGAGGACTTGCAGCAGCCCAGAGAAGACTCTCAGCAGTCGAAAATTTAGTTTATTTTTGTCTGTGTCCAAAAAAAAAAAAAAAAAACAAAAAAACAACGCAAAAAAGTCACCGACAAGTCGCCGATCGGTTTTATCCAGTCTCTGAAGAGTCGCCGATTGATCGCCGACTAGTCCCCGACCATGTTTCACTTGTTGCAAGTCAGTTGCCGATCATACGGCGATTCTTCGGCGACAAGTCGCTGATCAATCGCCGACTTTGGGCAACATTAATCGCCGATTGTTCGGCGACCGGTCGCCGACTAGTCGGCGACGGATCGGCGATCACGTTTACGGAGCAAATTTAGTTGCAACAGTTGCAAAGGTCGCGGGCCAGTTGCAACGAAATCAGTTGCAGAGAGGTCGCATCGCAGTCGCAAGGTCTGTGGGACCGGGGCTTTACTTACCTACTCACTTGCTTGCTCGCGTGCTCACACACTCACTCACCCACTCAAACCTGTTTCTTTTATTTTTCTCTGTATAGTTAAAAGCCATCTGTACTGTCCTTAGCTTTAGCAACTTCTTTTGAGTGTTTCCAGATTTTTGCCAGCTCTGGTAATAAAATACCCATTCTGACAGTCAAAAGGAGAAAGATGGTTTAGTTTAGAGATTAAAGTCAGATAACAAAATAGAGAAAATTCACAAAAAGTCTGTATTTTGTAAGAGTGTAATGAGCACATTTGCCTTAGAACAGAATACACCTTTATCTTACAATGTGGGAGTTTCCTATCTATTCAGTAATTGGATAATATAATGTTTTTGTTTCTCTCTGATAGCTTGTGTAGTATTAAAATATATTCTTAGCAGACAAGTTGTTCTTTCCTTTATGTTTTAAAAACATAACAGAGGGGGTGGGACATGGATCCAACAGAGCCCAGGTTAGTATCACTGAATGCGTCTTATCATAAGGAACAATGGGGATCTGAACGGTTTCTGAGATATTGGGCTTTTTATGGGGTGGAAGGGGCGGGGCAAGGCCAAGGCACATCCCAGGGGAAACAAAAATATATATGGCTTTGGGGTGGGGATTTGGATGGTTTCTGAGATATATCGCCTTTTATGAAGAGAAGGGGTGGGGCATGGCCCCGAAGCACCCCTAGGTTGGTATCACTGAATGCGTCATATCATAAGGAACGAGAATATATATGGTTTAGGGGTGGGGATCTCAACGGTTTCTGAGATATTGGGTCTTTTACAAAGTGGAGGGGTGGGGGCATGGCCCGGGCACATCTCAGGGGACCCCCAGGTTGGTGTCACTGATGCGTCTCATCATAAGAAACAAGAATATATATGGTTTTGGGGTGGGGATCTAAACGGTTTCTGAGATAATGGGCCTTTTACGAAGTGGAGGGGATGGGGCATGGGCCAGGCATATCCCAGGGGACCCCAGGTTGGTTTCATTGAATGCATCTTATCATAAGAAAAAAGAATATATATGGTTTAGGGGTGGGGATCTGAATGGTTTCTGAGATATATGGCCTTTTTTTTTTGCACTGGAGGGGGTGGGGCAGGGCCCCGGCACACCCTGGGAGACCCCCAGGATGGCATAAAAGCATGTGGTTAAAAAAAGTTCAAGGAATATTTCTATAAAAGTTTTGTCAAAAAATCTGCAAAGGTTTGGCAGTAAATGCCATTTTTTCTATTTTCCCCATTATAAGTCTATAGAAACCCTTAAGTTGCCATAGCAACCAAACTAATCAGCCGATTTTCATTAAAAACACAAACTTTCAATCCCCCAGCCCAAGAATGCTACAGATGAAATTTGGGCTGAATCGGCCCACTGGCTTCAGAGGAGATGTCGTTTGAAAGTGTGGACGCAGGCGACGATGCAGACGACGACGACGGACAACTGCCTATCCTATAAGCTCCCCCGGAGCCTTCGGCTCTGGTGAGCTAAAAATTATGTTTACTCCTGTAAACTCTTGTTTTCTCTATATGAAGTTGGGTTTGTAGGGGTGTTCTTTATATGGACTTGTTAATGTGATGTTTCACTCTTTTTTACTATTTTCTAATTAACCCATTGTATTCTAGTGGACTATTCCATAGCTATACATGCATGTTGGACAAACCGTTTATCATATGAGCACCGCCAAGCGAATTTGTGTCTTCGAGCATTCTGTCATGACAAATTTTAACTGCGCATGCCCAGCCATTCAGAGGGGCCAGGGATACGGCTTTCTGTCTGAGGTTCCTCTTGATTCACTGCTTGTATGAGCGAGTAGCGAAGGTTCTGGCGGGACTGCGCGGATGCGCAGGCCTGCCTTAACCTAAGCTGCTCGCATAGGCGATAAGTACCAAAATCGCTTGACAGGGCCCATATTAGGGGTGGTAGGCTTATTTTTTCACTTTCATTCTATTTTTAATGGAAAAGTCCCTTAGCAAACAGTGCAGCCCCTGATCAGATGCCGTGCTCTGCAGCGTCTGATCTGGGCCTGCACTGTTTGCCAAGGTACCCCTTTAGGGGTTTCCCGCCTTAATGATCAGCTCAAATGACCAAAATAATCTTAAAAATGCCATGTTTTGGTTTGGTTTGGTTTGAGGTTTAACATCCCCATCAACACTGTATAGGTCATTTGGAGACGTTGCTTCCAATTTTTTGGGACTTTTACCCGGCATTGAGATGAAATGACATCTCAAGCCCTGTCACCCAATGAAACCAAAAGGGTTTATAAGCATGGATGTTCTGACTCGCACCGCTGTGCCTGGGCAGGCTAAAATCCTTGTGTGCCAGTTCTCATGTGTGGTTGGTTTCAGCTCTGTGTGGAAGCATAATGCAGCCCATCTATTTCTTTAAGCCCTGATGGGCTGATGGGCGGGGGCCAAAAAATACCATGTAACCCATTTAAATGGGTTGAAATCTGTTTGGCTAGATCTCTGATGCTAATGTGAATTGAATGAATACATTCAATCAAGCTACATGTATTTGATTGGCTGATAGTTAGAATTGGTGTGACAAAATAAATTTATTCAGCAGGACAAGGGTTAAACATGAAAATAGGTACAGTTACAGGTTTCACAATCTCACTGGTCTTCAATACACAAGCAAGATTAAATCTTTTTTCAATCTTTTATTTGCACCAAAATGCAAAGGAAGTTTAATAACATTGAAACAATATAAAATTGACATTATGGGAAACGGATACACCCGACATGTTTACTGTTCTTAACAAGGGAGACAATTGTTGTTACTTCCTGTTTTCCTGTGAACCGAAACCCTTGAATGAAGGGGTCCACTCTTTGAACTTCACAAATAGGTGTCCACTGATAGAAGAGAGAATTTACTCCTTAAAGGAGCAAATCATCACGAAAACATGTCTATATAATTTTGACCCCCTTAACCCCACTTCTATATAGTAAAACTGGTGTTTACAGGGGAAAACCTTATTTTTCTTATATCTGCTATAAAATATTGTGTGTACTCGTTAGAACCGCCTCAATGAGGCGGTTCTAATGAGTACACACAATCTATATTGTACTCGTTAGAACTGCCTCGATGAGGCGGTTCTAATGAGTACACACAATCTATATTTTATAGCCTCGATGAGGTGGTTCTGATGAGTACACACAATCTATATTTTATAGCAGATATAAGAAAAAATATCACAATTTTTCAGCGTAAAGTTTTCATTTTTTCGGCGGTAAAGTATACAATGCATTTGCATAGGCGTGTTTTCGTAAAATTTTTCTTTTAAGAAGATGTGTCCGTTCCCATAAAGAAAACATGTGAATGCAGCACATACAGGTTTATTCATGAAAACCATGGTAAAGTTACTATGTTACAATGAAGATGGATTCTCGACAATCTGTGTAACAGAATCTAACCATATCAAATTTTAGTAGAGTTACAAGTACAGTTTTCAGAAGTAAATGGATGGATGCATGCAGAAATTGTCTAGAAACATTAACTAAGCCCTATTTCAAAAGCTTTTTCATCGTGTTTACGAGCCTGGATAATGAAACCCTCCTAAACACCTTAAGAAAAGAGACTGCTTTACAATGGAAAACATTACTCGCTTATTTATGATCCATTACGATAACACAACTGTGCGACATAGTGCATTTTTTCACATCTCCAAAGTGGTTACCAGTACTCTTCTGATGAAAATCTGTGATATTTTTCTTATTTGCACTGCAAACATAGGTTGTGGGTGCTCGTTAGATCCGCCTCATTGAGGCGGTTCTAACAAGTACCCACAACCTATGTCTTGGCACATAAATAAGAAAAATAATCTATACCCCTGCAAACCCCAGTTTTCCCTATATAAAGTGGGGTTTAGGGGGTGTTCATTTCACGGACTTGTTATCGTGTTGAAAAACAATGATTATGTTTTTTTTGTCAGACCACCCCTAATCACCACCGCACTCTTTGAGACGTATCTACAAAATACCCATAATCCATTTTTGCAGCAGACATAAGTGGAGTTTTTCAACAATCATCTGAACAAGGTCATTCATCACGAAAACACGACTTTATAAATTTGACCCCCTTGACCCCAACTTTTATATAGTAAAAGTGGGGTTTACAGGGATAAACCTTACTTTTCTTATTTCTGCTCTGAGCAGAAATAAGAAAAATATCACAATTTTTCATCTTAAAATTTTCATTTTTTGAAGATAAAATTTACAATGGATTTGAATAGGCATGTTTTCGTAATGTCTGGAAGCAGTCAAGGAAGTAGTACCATAAAGATCCTAAACATTCGGACACCTTGAGGAGTTGCTGTAATTCTCCTAAAATTTTAACAACCTGCAAGGAGTCAACAAAGTCCAGATGGAATGCCAGTGTATCAGACTCCTTCAGGAACAGTCTGATCTGGCTATGCACTGTTTGCTTAGGCCTTTCTGTCCTAATATTTAGGATCATTATCGTAGTATATTGCACCTAAAGGTATGGCTTAATTCACAATCACACGAACAAGGCTTAACCCTAAATCCTACTGAGCATGACTGACCCTAGCTTTGCAAACAGTGTAGATCCAGATCAGATGGCTTCTTAAGAAGCCATCTGATCTGGATCTACGCTGTTTATCATTCAGTTTGCGAATATAGATGAATATACATGTATCTAGTAATCTGAATGGTTGACAGTCAGAAATGGGTGTGGCAAAATTAATTATTCAGCAGAACATCCTGGCATATCCCACTTTATAGAAATGAAAATTCAGTGTCATATTGCCTCTTTATTTCTTTTGCAAACATAGATTGTGAGTACTCATTAGAACCACCTCAATGTGTGTTTTGAATGCAAACAAGAAAAATAATTTATACTCTTTTTCTCCCCACTTTTGTGTATGTAAAGTGGGGTTTACAGGGTGTTCATTGCATGAACTTGTTAATGTGATGGGTTTGCAAGGAAACAGATTATATGCAGTCATTCAGATGTATTTCTTGTATCTCTGCTTATAGTTTTTTGTATGAATGGTAAAATTCCTTTACAAAGACCACCTTTGGGACTGTTCAAAAGTGGTCTTAAAGGCCACTTTTGAACAGCCCTAAAGGTGGTCCCTGACCAGAGGACACTGCGGGCAGAAAACACAAAGAAACATTAAATGCAGCCTTCAAATTAAGCTGTTTAAAGCAGAATGTCTTAATTTTAGGTGGTCTTAATAGCAGAATTTTACTAACTTGTAAGAACAGGGCATCAATGAGACAATTTTATCAAGTACCCATTATCTAATTGTTTACTCTTTTAACATTAGTACCCACAATCCATCTATGAAGCAAAAAAAATAAAAAAAACTAGAGTGATTACTATAGGGCACCCACACTTTCAGTGCGGGGCCCTAAAAATTAAGAAATTATATCCAAATTAAAGGCAACAGGATTTCATTATACCACATGGGTAGGGTAACAATAATGTCATTTGATGCTTTTGCCTTTTGTAAAAATATTTGGTGAGGTGTCTGATTATTTTGATCATGCTTAAACCCCTGTCACACCAGGGCTGCGTTCTCACGGCGTCCAAGAAAAATGCAGAACGCCGAGATGCGCGCAGTACGATCGCAAACATCGCCGTAGCAACGCAGTGGCGTCGCCAGTAGACGCGTTGGGATCCCATAGAACGCCAGGCGACGGCGCGCATTTTGGGCCTGCTCAAAACAAACGCCGTCGCTCGGCGTTCTGATCAGAGCGCAGTGAGGTCGCCGTAAGGTTGCCATAGCAGCGCAGTAAGGTCTCCTACAACGCTACAGGAGCCCGGCAGGGGCGCACAGAGGTCTCCTACAACGCCGTATAAGCTCCGCTTGTATAATAGATTAACTGATTGATTGATTTGATATTTAACGTCCCAGTCAACACTGTATAGGTCATTTTGGAGACGTTGCTTCCAATTTTATGGGACTTTTACCTGACTTTGAGATGAAATGACATCTCAAGCCCTGTCCCCCAATGAAACCAATAGAGTTTACACGTATAAGCATGTTTACACCAATAGAGTTTACACGTATCTCGCACCGCTTTGCCTGGGCAGGCTTAGATCCTCTAAGCGGTTTACCAGTACTCGTGTGAGGTCGGTTTCAGCTCTGCCAGGAAGCATTATGCAGCCCATCTATTTCTTCCGGTCCCGATGGGAGGGCGCCGCCCGCTTGTATAAACAGGGGCTAGAGTAGAGTTTGATTGTGTACTGTCCCAAAAAACCTACTTCTGTGGTGACTCATTCCGGGTAAGGTAATGGCGGTGGACTTGCTCCTGCTTGCGGTGATTGCGGTGGACTTGCTTCCGACCGCACAGGAGTACTGGTAAACCGCTTAGGGGATCTAAGCTTGCCCAGGCAAAGGGGCGCGAGTCGGACCATCCGTGCTCATTAACCCTATTAGTTTCATTGGGTGACAGAGATTGAGATGTCATTTCATCTCAATGTCGGGTAAAAGTCACACAAAATTAGCAGCAACGTCTCCAAAATGACCTATAATGTGTTGATGGGACGTTAAACCGCAAATCAAACAAAACTGTTCGACTGATGAAGATGTCTGTTTACACTTTGAGAAAGTCTTCAACATGTGAGCGCCGTAAAAGCGCAGTGCACGCATTGAGAGCGCCGTTAAAGTGCAATGCACGCATTGTGAGCGCCGTAAAAGCGCAGACAAAGCGCCGTGAGAGCGCATACAATCGCCATCAAGAACGCCGCAGGATCGCGATAGATCGTCATGTAAGCTCCGTAGCAACGTCTGGGTCGCTGTAGGGACGCCATGACAGGTCCATGTTCACAAAATTATCCCATATTTCTTGCGATCTCGCGGGGTTCTGAAAAATTAAACAACGCCTTCCCATCGCAGTGAAAACGCGGCTTAGTGTGACAGGGGCTTTACAAAACATATACAAAGTAAGTATCGGGACAAACAGACCTAAGCAAACAGCGTAGACCCAGATCAGACTGCTCCTGAAGAAGCAGTCTGATCAGGATCTACACTGTTTTCCACTCTGTCCACCGGGCTTTTGGACTCCGTGCTGAATCCTGAAACAAATTTGTTAAAATTTTAGGAAAATTATAGCAAGTCATCAAGCTGTCCGAACTTTTACGATTTTTACCATATTTAGCAAAGAAACAATACAATCATGTAACAAAGAGCAACGGTGTCAATACAAAGGTATCAGCAACATCAGACAAAAACTATGACTAGTTTGATAGGTAACTCTTACATACTCTTAATAGATTTCAAAATCCAAGTTAGTTCCCTTGGTACAATATATCTCTCTGGACAGAAAAAAAAAAAGCTGACAAAACAAATGGAAAAGTATAAAAACATGCGCAAAACCAAATAAATATTAAGATCAAGACATTAACAGAAGCGAACATAAAAAGTATCATTTTATGATAGTAAAAAAAAATAGTAAGACTGCATGAAACCTATCCTTGAGCATACAAAGCAGATATGTTACAGAAAAAAAAAACCCAACGAATCTGTCAGTTTCCTATTACATGAACATGTCTTGAGAAAAGTTGATACACCCGAAACTTTTCAGTCATTTTTAAAAGGGAGACAACTTTTGGGCCTTTTTTTCCCATATAAATTGAATCCCTCAGAAGTAGGGGTCTACACTTAGAGGAAAGAATTTGCTCCTCGGGAGCAAATTCTTACATCTAAGGGTAGACCCCTAGACCCCGAATTGATAACACAATTAAGTGAGCCAAAAGTAAAATTGAAAGAGTTGCCTCCCCTGAAGGTGTATCCATTCCCCTTAAGACCAGGGATCCAGTATCATATACCGTAATGATCCTAAGTATTGGGACAGATAGGCCTTAGCAAACAGTGCTGACCCAGATCAGACTGCTCCTGAAGAAGCGGTCTGATCAGGGTCTTCACTGTTTGCCATACTGTCTAGTCACCTTTTAGATTCCTTGCTGGATCCTAAAAGAAATTTGTTAAAATTTTAGGAGAATTACAGCAAGTCGTCAAGGGGTCCGACTTTTCAGGATTTTTACGGTATTATTTTATCATATTAGATGTCAATGTCAACATTGTCTTGACACTTTTTTTTTCATTCATAAGTTTGATCAGGTGTGACAATGGCAAATATTAGAGATATCAAGGTCAATATCCCCGACAGTCTGCATGCAGTCTGCATATCTTGTTTGTTTGATTTGAGGTTTAACGTCCCCGTCAACACTGTAAAGGTCATTTTGGAGACGTTGCTTCCAATTTTGTGGGACTCTTACACGACATTGAGATGAAATGACATCTCAAGCCCTGCCGCCCAATTAAACCAATAGGGTTTATATACATGGACGGTCAGACTCACACCGCATTGCCTGGACAGGCTTAGATCCTCTAAGCGGTTTACCAGAACTCGTGTGCGGGTCGGTTTCAGCTCTGCGTGGAAGCATCATGCAGCTCTATCGTGCTAGTATCAGCTCTGGATAAGGAGTATCAAGAATAATTAACCCTTATCTTGCTGAATATTCATTTATGCCAAACCCATTTCATTCTATCAGCCAATCAAAATCTGGATCTACACTGTTTGCAAAGATAGGGGTTGTCGTGAACAGCAAGATAAGAGTTAAGGGAAATGGATATACCTGGCAGACTATTCTACCATTTTTCAAAGGGAGACAACTTCCGGAACTTCCTGTTTGCTTTTCTTTGAAGACAGGCAAATTGAAAAAGGGATCAACTTTAAGGAAAGAATTTGCTCCTAAGGAGCAAGAGTTGACCCTTTAAATAACTGACATGGGAGACAAAATACTTTTGCAGGAGTTGCTTCCCCTGAAGGTGTATTAGGACAATATTCCTTATTTCTTGTTGTGGGTATCTGTTAGGTGATTGTTTGTTTGTTTGATTTGAGGTTTAATGTTGCTTCCAATTTTGTGGGACTTTTACCCGACATTGAGATGAAATGACATCTCAAGCCCTATAGCCCAATGAAACCAATAGGGTTTATAAGCATGGACAGTCTGACTCCCACCGCTTTGCATGGGCAGGCTTAGACCCTCTAAGCGGTTTACCAGTACTCGAGTGCAGTCTGTTTCAGCTCTGCGTGGCAGCATCATACAGTCCATCTATTTCTTCAAGTTCCGATGGGTGGGAGCTGCTTTTAGGCGATAGCGATACACCATATATATTAGAATATATAATGTATCACATAAATTTGGGCCCCCGCCCATCAGGGCCTGGAGAAATAGAGTGGGCTGCATGGTGTTTGGTAGGGCTTCAGATGTTATTTCATCTCAGTGTAGGCTAAAAGTCCCACAAAATTGGAAACAATATCGCCAAAATGACCCAAATTGTGTTGATGGGGATGTAAAATCTAAATATAAATTATACAACCATATATTGTAAGGAGAAATTAGAAAAGTTATCCCTAAATTATCCTCGAAATCTTCCTTATCTGGGGCCAGTTGTTCAAAGCATAGATAGCTTAATGAGCTTGTTAGTGGTCAAATTGTTTTTAAGCTAACTGTTCTAGCAAGTACAATATCTAAAATTATGTTATTTTTGCTGAAAAAATGTGAGCTGTTATTTTCGCTGAAAAAATGTGAGCAGCTTTTGCATTTGCAAAAGCCGCTCACATTTTTTCAGCCAAAATATTAGCATATTTGCCATATTAATTGATCAAAGTTTTAACGATATGTTAACTAACGACATAGTTAGTTTTGAACAACCGGCCCCTGGATCTACATCATGCTTTAACCCATTTTGTACTGAATGGAATCTATCACCTTACATGTATATATATAGCACAGGTCCATTTCAAAGTTTTGGGGTGTCAGGTTGTGATTTCTTCAAAATTTATTTGGAAAATGGCTAAACAGTTTTTGCAAACAGTGTAGGCCCTGATCAGATGCCACAGTCTATCTGTTTTCCAAAATGAATTAAAGGGAATGCATAAATAACTTCAGGAAAAAAGACAGCCTTTTTTTTTTTTCAACGAACACCGTCTTCATCTTTATTAGGGTCAGCAAAGAAATGGTACCCAGGAGTTATTTTTTTGAAGGCTTTTAACCCATTGTATACTAGTGGACTCTTCCATTGCTATAAGTTGGACAAGTCCATTTGTCATATAAGGGGCATTGATCAGGCCTGCTTTTTTGTTTTTTATTCTATTTTTGACAGAAAATGCTGTTAGCAAATACTGCAGGCCTGATAAGATGCCTCGTTCTGCGGCTTCTGATCTGGGTCTTCACTTTTTGCCAAGGTACCCCTTAAGGGGTTTCCCGCATGCAATGGGTTAATATAACAGACCCCCTTTTACAGTTAGACTTTGCTGACAGGAAAAGATTAACATGAATTCCAAGTCCAAACAGACTGCTAATTAGCAAAATGATGCAAATTCTGGTAAATTGTATTTAAAGACCCTTTTTCAGCGGACTCGGTCTGTAGGCAAGCAAACAGTAAATCCTGAAAGATTTAGCTTCCATTCCCCTAGAGATTATTTCACTAAAGCAATCTAAGCTTGTATTTTTTTTCTGCAACCACCGCACAATTGTGAAGCCTGAGCAAAGACTCAGAACAGCTTATGTACGAAATAGCAGTGCATTGCGAGTCTTCAGATGCTCAGGATTTACTTCTACAGACACTCAACTAAAGAGGATAAACTCCTCAAAGTTTGGAGCTACTCGGGTTGGTCTAAGACTTTGCTGGTTGCACAAAGTAACCCTTATCCTACTGAATAAATTAATTTAGCCAACCCATTTCTGGCTATCAACCAATCAAGTTACTTTTAACTCACTGTATTCGATCAATTTAGAGACTGAATGACAAGCCGTCTTCAGAAGCCATCTGACCCTGGCATACACTGTTTGCTAAGAAAATGGTTGTCATGTTCAGCATTTGTACTAAATGGAATCTTCCTCCTTATATGTAGCAGGAGTACATTTCAAAATTTAGGGGTGTCAGGTTGTGTTTTCTTCAAAATCTATTCAGAAAATGGCTGCAGTGAAGGCCCTGATCGGCGTCTGATCTGGGCCTTCACTGTTTGCCAAGGTACCCATTCTAAGTTTTCCCGTACCAAATGGATTAATCATGTGGGCGCTGCTGTGCCAATGTACGCGATGGAGTTAGAAAAAGGGGATAACCACCTGACAACAGGCCCTGGTTAAACTGCATGGATGCCCAGTTTTGTCTGGACCCTTCATCTATCAGTAAGGATTATGGGGACACCTTTTTGTGCATGCTCAAAATCTATCATCATCATCATCATCATCATCATCAGTATCATCTGAGTTTTGATTAATGTGCAGGTACAGTGGCAACATCCATATAAGTGGGCCCCCTTCCAGGTAGCTGGCTTGCTGCACGCAGAGCAGATCTCACCAGATCTCCAGGTATGTCTATCATGTTGGTTGATAGCCGATAGCTTCCACTCTCTGCGACCAAGGGCCTTCTAGGCCCACGTTTACCATCCATCTGTAGGTCAAAGGCTGTCTTGACTGCACCCTTAGAACGCTCCACGTGTCCATACCATATATATTAATTTCATATGAAAAATTATATACCATATCAAGTCCAAATATTTAAATTCCTAAACTACCTCAGCACAGCACCTGGATTCCTAAATTCCTAAAATTTGAATAAAATAAGCTATCAGATAAATACTGGACCGTGTAGACCCAGATCAGACTGCTCCTTTTAGAGCAGTCTGTTCTGGGTCTACACTGATAGATCACTCAGAAGTTTTCAGACATTAAGAAATAAAGAGATTTTACTGTAACACAATGAATTCAGATTTCAGTTGAGATTTTGACAGCAGTTCACTTTTCATTTTAATGTCACTTTTTGTTACAGATATTTATACAAGCTTAGGATGGGAGAAAAAGAATGACAAAAATTTTCTCCTGGGGCTCAAGAAATTGTTGACAACTTAGTTAAGGGTTTCTTTCTAAAGTACATGTAAAATGCAAAATTTATAAGTTCATGATTGTCATCTTCTGAAACATGAAAAATTGTTCAAGATATTTATTGAGGTTACAAGTTCGAGTGTCTGAATGTTAATCAAAACCCCTGGTCACGTTTCTTTGAAATAAAAGTAATTTTTGATATTCTTTGATGTTGTGTGTACTCATAAGAATTGCCTCACTGAGGCAATTCTTACGAGTACACACAACATACATTTTCCTAATAAAACAAGGAAAATTCTCACTTAATTTTCGCCAGCATATTAATGTCTGCCATCTAGCTATCTTTAGACATAGGCCGGCCTTGGTAGTTATGTCAGATGCGCGTCTGACTGGTGATCAGGAGGACACTGGTTAGATACCGGCCAGGATCGGCAACATTCTTTCGTGGAGAATGATCATGAAATCTTTTCTCCGGTCATTCTCCCCCTTCCGCTGATTCAAGAAGGGCAGTTGTGAGTTTCTGGCGAAAGAATGTGCATTGTACTAGTCAACTGCTTATGTACAAGCCTGCCCAGGAAGTGTGGGTAAGTACAATGAACAGCTCAAAAATGACCTAAATAGTGTTGACTGGGCCGTTAAACCCCAATACAAACAGGCAAAATCTTTAGACATAACATCGGGCAGTGTATTGAATTTGTTCAAATTTTAGAACAAATATGTTAAGGAGTCCGAATACTTAGGGTAAATGCGGTACACTCCCAAATTGCAATGTGGAAGATTTACGGCCCCCGCCCATAGGGGCTTGAAGAAATATATGGGCTGCATGATGCTTCCACGCAGAGCTAAATCCGGCCCACACACTAGTACTGGTAAACCGCTTAGAGGATCTAAGCCTGTCCAGGAACTGCGGTGCGAGACGGACCGTCCATGCTAATAAGCCCTATTGGTTTCATTGGGCGACAGGGCTTGAGATGTTATTTCATCTCATTGTCGGGTAAAAGTCCCACAAAACTGGAAGCAACGTCTCCAAAATGACCTTTACAGTGTTGATGGGGACGTTAAACCTCAAATCAATCAATCAATCAATGTGGAACATTTAGGGAGAAGTGAATCTTTCTGCTGCCACCTGATCACATCCGACGGAGTCCCTGAGGTCAGCTTCTGGCAACCACATTTACCCTAAGTATTAGGACACGTCCACTTCTTACTGTACCTATTCTAAAAATTTGAACAAGTATAATTTACTTCCTGATGCTGTGTGTCTAAAAATAGCTAGCTGAATGGCAAACAGTGTAGACCCTGTTCTGCAAGTCCCGGTTGAGCCATGTCCTTCTTTTTCAACCCCTGTGACATTTGGTGGCCAGTGTGGGTCCAGCACCACACTGCGTCTGAGAGCATGAAATAGTAAGAAAATAAGACAGATTCAAGACGAATCTCATTATTGTTAACAGGTCAACCGTGTGGTTTGGTATCTCAGTTGGTAGTGTTCACACTATATGCGAGAGGCCCTGGGTTTGGGTCCCGGTCGAGCCATGTTATTTTTTCCACCCCTGTGACATTTGGTGGCCAGTGTAGGTCCAGCACCGTGTCTAAGGACATGAAAGAGTATGAAAAGTAAGTCCCCTAGCCGGACTGGATAGGACTTAGTGAATCCGGATGAATCTCATTAGGCAGATAGAAAATGTAACAGGTCGACCTTGGGACTTGATAGCTCAGTCAGTAGAGTGTTTGCAGTTTGCGGCATCTCATCTGGGTCTTCAGTTTGCTTAGACCTGTCTGTTTGAATACATACGGCAAGTACAGTAATGATTTTCCGCCTCTGGAAAAAAACCTGTTGCAACAATACCATGTAATTACAGGGGGAAAACAAAACCTGGGGGCTTGACTTTCTGATTTTTATGGCTGACAGGTTAACAGCACATAGCAATTGATTGTCTGAAAGCATGAAACAGCTTTCAGAAAATAAGGAGAATTGGATAATCTCTTAACTTTCGCAGTTACGAGGATAATTAAAGGATTTTCCTTCTTTCTTGGTTCTGGGTACATGTCTAAGAATCGCCTCAATGACGAACGGTTTTAAGGAGAAATAAGAAAAGTCATCTCAAAATTATCCTGATTATTCCCCTTTTGCGCTGATTACCTTTGTTTGATTTGAAATTTAATGTCCCCGTCAACACTGTAAAGGTCATTTTGGAGACGTTGCTTCCAATTTTGTGGGACTTTTACCTGCCACTGAGATGATTACCGTCATGATCCTAAGTATTGGGACAGATAGGTCTAAGCAAACAGTGCAGACCCAGATCAGACTGCTCCTGAAGGAGCAGTCTGATCAGGGTCTACACTGTTTGCCAGTCCAACTGCACCTTTTGGACTCCTTGCTGGGTCATGAAACTAATTTGTCAATATTTTTTGGAGAATTACAGAAAGTCATTTTTAGGATTTTTCTGGTAAACTTTGGACAAAGCAAATGTCAAGGAAATTTTGAGCTCAAAATCAAACCAACAAAAGCTCACAAGGACATCCTTCAGGTGGCTGTGATGAGTATGTTCTGATAGTGTTTGTTGCAGTTAATGGCCCAGTCAATACTTATAATTAAGGTCATATTGAGCACACATTTATTGTGCAGGCTTATTCATAAGCCGTGAACTAGTACCGTGCACATTCTTTCCCCAGAAACATGACAACTGCCTTTTTTGAATCAGCGGAAGGGGGAGAATAATTATGAAATCTTCTTTAGGTCATTCTCTCCCTTTTGCTGATTCCAGAAGGGCAGTTGAATGTGCACTGCTCTGTATTTATGAGCAGGACACAATTTCATGCTAAGTTGAGTTGAGCATAAAAAGCTTTACAACCTCACACCCAAATGTATGCTATTCCTAGAAAAGTACATGACAATGCATATCCCAGTTCAGCTGGAGAAGAAATTGTCGCCCATCTCCCCTATCAACACCCCCCTCCCCCGCCACCCACCCACAAGTAGCATATAAGGTCTCTAAGTCTTGGCCCCTCTCTATCACATAAGCACTTGAGGATCTTTAAGTGCTGTAACCATAAAAATCCTAAAAGTCTGGACACCTTGAGGACTTCCTGTAATTCTCCTAAAATTTTAACAAATTTGTTTCATGATCCAGCAAGGAGTCCAAAACATGCAGACTGAATGGCAAACAGTGTAGACCCTGATCAGACTGCTCCTTTAGGAGCAGTCTGATCTGGGACTGCACTGTTTGCTTAGGCCTATCTGTCCCAACACGCAGGATTATACAGTATTGCAGAATCCAGCAAGCACTCAACTGGTGTCTACAGTCTATATAGATACTTCTTGAAAAGTACATGTATTGAAGTGTGCTTACTGAGGCAAATATGGTATGCATGTATTTTGTTAAATTCTAAAGGTACCATAATTCTTGTTCAGTAGAGGCAGCACCTGAGCCTGCCCCAATGGGAATAGTTTGGATCACGACCAAATAAGCCCAACAAAAACTGCGAAAAATACCCAATATCGTGACCTAATTGAATCCTGTAAATAAATGATAAAGCAAATCCCATTGGAAGTATCATATGGTTGAATGGGAGCCAGGAAATATTACTTAATTAGATATATGACCAGCAGAGACTCTGATCAAGAGGCAATATGCTATTTGATTTGATCAAATATTGAGTCAAGGTTTGTGGGAAGTTTAAAAATCTACAAAAATATCAAACAAAGAAATACTCTGAAACATTATACAGGCTCTCCTTTTCTTTTTGAAGGATAATTTCAGGGGTGTTTTGCCGAGTCCCCGCCCCTTTGGTTTTGATTGTGCAACTGAAAACCATTGAGATCTTGCAGTAATTGAAATTGATCTAAAATTCCCTCAACAGACAGAGTACCATAGCTATGTTAAGCATAGGTTACAAAGCACACGAGCAAACAGTACAGACCCTGATCAGAGTGCACCTTAAGGAACAGGAGCAGTCTGATCAGGGTCTAAACTGTTTGCCACTGTACCAATTCTTTCTGACTTGTCACAGGAAAATTGGCCAAAACTTGAAATTGATCTAGAATTCCCTCAACAGACAGAGTACCATAGCTAATGTAAGCTTAATTAGGTACCGCAGCACATGGGCAAACAGAGTAGATCCTGATCAGACTGCTCCTATAGGAGCAGTCTGATCAGGGTCTACACTGTTTGCCACACAGTTCCAATTCTTTCTGACTTGTCACCAGGAAAATTGGCCAAAACCAGTTTGTTCAAAATTTCAGGGTTTTTACAGCTATTGATTAAGATGTCCCTGAATTTAGGCTGATTACAGCCATGTGTTATAATCCAGCCAACAAAAAAAGACAGATTGGAAAAAAATATCAGATTAAAAGTCTAGCAAACATCAGAATCAAATTGCATTTGTGATTAATACATCAATATAATTTGGATCTTATACATACAAAACCAGACAAGAGAACAAAATATCTATTACTTTATCACTGAAAAATGGAATTCTGATCTAGTAATTTACGACCCAGTCAAAACTATTTAGATCATCTTATGCTGGCCGTTGACCTACCCATACCCTTAACGGGCTGGTCTAGTCCTGCTAAATGATTAACTCTTGAAGTGAAAGCAATTCACAACTGCCAATCTTGAATCAATGGGAGAGAATGACTTTTAACCCATTTAGTACCAGAAACCCCAAAACAGGTACCCTGGCGAACAGTGCAGGCCCAGATCAGATGCCGCAGAACGCGGCGTCTGATCAGGGCCTACACTGTTTGCTAAAAGTTGAGCCATTTTCCTAATCAATTTTGATGAAAACACAACTGGACACCCCTAAATTTTGAAATGAACTCCAGTGCTTTACATAAGGAGGAAGATTCCATTTGGTACAAAAAGGGTTAATTCTACATTTGTCAGAATATCTAAGCTTACAGTAGTTTAACAATTACAATTTCCATTCATGTTGAATTTGAAAATTGCTGACAAATAAATGATGTTCAATTTTTGGCTTTTTAGGGAGGTGATAATCAATTTAACTGATTTAGAACTCCTGAACAAAACGTCAGATATTTTAAAACTCTTATCATGCTGTTCAGGACAACTCCTATCACTGGAGAGTGAGTGAGTGTTTGAGTTTTACGTCCCACCAACAGCTAAGGTCATATGGAGACGGGACCTCGGTTTAAAAACTCATCCGAAAGACTGCCCCTATCATTGGAAACAGTGTAGATCCAGATCAGATGGCTTCTGAAGAAGCCATCTGATCAGGATCTAAACTGTTTGTCATTCAATTTATGAATTTGTAGAAATAAATTACATCAAGTAATCTGATTGGTTCAAAGTCAGAAATGGGCGTGGCTAAACTGAATATTCAGCAAGAGAAGGGTTGATACATTTTCTTTTCCATTATGATAACAAATCCGTGCAAAATAGTACATTCTTTCATTTCTCCAAAATGGTGAATTTTCTCATGAAAAATTGTGACATTTTTCTTATTTTTACTCCAAATATAGGTTGTCGGTGCTCGTTAGAACCGCCTCATTGAGGCGGTTCTAACGAGTACCCACAACCTATGTTTTGGAGCAGAAATAAGAAAAATAAAGTATTATAACCCCTATAAACCCCAGTTTTCTCTATATAAAGTGGGGTTTATGTGGGTCTTCATTTCATGGAGAGTTGTTCCCGTAATGATTAAAGACAAACTAGATATAAAATTGAAACTTAAAGTTTAAACATCTAGAAACCTTATTAAACAGAAAAACTGCCATGATTTGCTGGGGGACAGGGCCCCTAAATTTTTAATAGAAATGACATTTACTACTGAATAAATAAATTTAGCCACACCCATTGGTGACTTTCAACCAATCAAATTACTCGATATACTGTATTCTTTTTTAATCGCAAACTGCATGACAGTGTAGACCCTGATCAGATGGCTACTTCAGAAGCCATCGGATCTGGATCTACACTGTTTGCAATTTTGGTAGGGGTCATCTTTTTAATGACAGATTCCATCTGTCTATTCTTGCTGTGCTGCACGTTTAAAGTATTTCAGGCTTTTTCTTCCGGCTTTGACCGCCATAGAAATATGAGTCCGCACAAAATGTAGTCCGGTTTGGCGCAGTAATCAAAATTGCACAAGCGTATTAGTTATCCTGTAAGCGTAAGTCGAACTTCAATGGCTCGAACACCTTTGGGACCTCGAAAATCTGTTCGAGACAGGGGTATATATATATATATATAGTTCGAGCTACTGAGATTACTGTCAGGAGGCATAACGAGATACTTTTACACATCTTTTCGGTGTTCGATAATAAATATGTATGCTGTGTGTACTCACTAGAATCGCCTCATCGAGGCGACTCTAGTGAGTACACACCGCATACATTTGCAAGGTAAAAGATTAAAATCTCCTTAATTATCACCCCCCCCCCCCCCCCACCCCCCCCCCTATTTCTTATGTAGAGGGTTTCGCTAGGGGCTCAAGAACGGGTTCGACTTAGCCATGGTAAACGAGCCATCGGTGTTCGAACCATCGAAGTTCTACTGTATTCACACAAAATCTACTGTATTACGCTAACAAAGTTTGGAAGCAGACGACTTGACGATTCAGCATTTCAAACGAATCAGCTGCATCATGCGACGGGTATACCCAGATCAATGCGGCGTCTGCTCAGCAGTCTGCTCAGGTATTACACTGTTTTCTATCAGTGCTGTCAATATTTAATCCTAAAAGACCAGCCTGCTGTTGGACCAGGTCAGCTGTAGACAAGCATATTAATGGGTTTTCTTTCTGACTTTCGAGGTCAAGTTTAGGTCAGTTACAACTTAGGTGTATATTGACGTTGCGAGCAAGGCTGTCCCTTTCAACCCTGCAATATATGGTACAGATACTTAATGTAGGTCCTGTGATATAATTCTAGGTGCCATATATTTAGCAGAATGGACGAGCCCAACTTCAGTGATGGAAGAGTACACTCCAGAAACTGAATGCAGTGAATACATCAAAGCACTGACAACACTCATGCCGATTGTCTCTAAATGCAGGCTGATCATGAACGGGGACTTGGACTGATTCGTTTAAACTTAAGATGTTAGTAACTAATGCAAAACGTGTAGAACAAGATCAGCACCGTGTTGTGTGGCTTTTGAATTGAGTTTACATTGTTTGCCAGGTCCAACATTTGATTCATGTGCAGATTTTACAGATAACACTTACATGTACTCAACACTGACAAACGACGCGGCTATGTTTGGGTTGATTGTTTAGCATTCGACCCGAAGTTGATAATAAGAAAAGCGCTTCAGTTCTAATGTCTACGTGACTATCACTGACTTGTCAGAATAACTTTTTTCTTGTAGAAAATAGCAGCGGTGAGATCGATCGGGGTATGTCATAAGACGGAAGAGGGTTATCCTGGAATCATAGGGTGAGCTTGGCAAGGCAGTGTAGACCAAGATCAGACGCTGCCGAACGCGTCTTCTTATTAAAATCTTCACTATTTGTTTGGAGTTTCAGAGTTAAATGAAACAGTTTAAATCTCAGCCCAGGCCTATTACTCCAACCTAGACCACACATTCTCAGTGCTTTGATTCTGAAACCAAACGATCAACGAACACGCTTTAAGCTAAAAAGGTTAAATCAATCAACTGTGACGTCTGGTTACAAGTACGGCCACTTCGATCCTGTGCACTACCCTCACACCAGTACGGATAGAAACCACAGGTTCAGAATCAAACTTTCGGTGTGTAATATAAGGTCGTGCCTAGAAAAGAAGAAACTGAAATTTGTTCTCAAAAAAGCATTTAGTGAGGGCGTATTGCAACATTTTTCATTAAAGGGTCGTAAGCGTGCCCCTGGCAGTTAGCAGCTGGTCGGAAAGCGGGTGACGTTGACTCTGATTTCGGGTGATCTATCGTCTATTGGAGCGACATTTTACTACATGTATATACAGAAGACGCTAGTGGACGTCGACGTAGCGGAAGACCGACGTCCGAACGTCAAGATCGATTCGACCGTCAGACGCATATGCGAAACAGATTTCCGCCGGCAGCTGCTACACTGTACCTGTAGATAAACAAGGCGTCCCAACTATCGACTAATAAGCACTGACACTGATCGTCGTCCTTATGCGATGCACGTTTGAGAGCTAGGCGTCCCTGTCGTGACCAAAGTTAACGCGTCGACACAGTACGGAACACTTACGCTAGTGCATGAAATACGTAAATTGGCGTCTAAGCGACTGACATATGCGTTCCGGTGACGAATCGCACTTCAGCGTGAATCACGCTGGTTGTCGTTTCCGGGTGTTTCGACGTATAGGTGTAAGGTATGCCGAGGCGACGCGTGCGTAATAGAGCATGACATATCAGGTGAAATAAGCGTAATTGTGTGGCGAGCTATTGCGTGTAGTTAGTGAACGCAGCTTAGTGTCATTAAGAACATTCACGATCATAGCTGAGACGTGGATTGAAAAGCGAGACGTTACGTCAATCAAGTGCTTCGGCCTCACATGGTTCCATTTATTTGTTTACGCTCAGAATCCGGGATATCTTATCCAGCAGGATTACGAGCGGGCTCATAGTGATGTTCTTACTCAGAAATGTCTTCAAACCAATGGAATTCATGTACTGGACTAGCCAGTCTTTCTCTCTTCCGATCTCTTTCCCATAGAGTATCTTTGGGTAGAGGTGTCCACAACCGACCAGACAAAAACTGTTACTTATGGACAGTAGCATTGTTAAAACTTGAATTTTAATGTTTGGTTAGAAAACGTAAATAGTTTCTTTCAAAAATTTGAAACATCGAATGGCGTTTCATAATACCACCGGTCTATAGACAGCTGCAAACATATCATATATTGGAATTTGCAGAACTACCTTTCTAAATTTTAAGCTCTTTTTAGAAAGGTTTTCTGTAAGTTTTCACAGTGTTATGATTTTCTCATAGAATCTGTCATTTCAGTGCCTTTGGCGCTTTGATTGGTTAATGTTACAGTACATTTCTGTGCTCCCTAGCAGCACTTTCTTGACAGATAGAATTTCTGTTAAAAGCAACACACCTGCAAACAGCATGCATAACATTGCACTTACATTATCTCCGGCAAATTACCAGTTAATACTTAAAGCACTGAGCAAAAGCAAAGCAGATGACATTCTAAAAGCATTGTCTATCCTTTTTCAGAGAAAATCAGGTTTGACATTTCAAGAGAATCGTCTGCATGGCAAACCATTCTCTTGAAATGTCAAACCTGATTTTCTCTGAAAAATAAGAGCAAAATTTGAAACTGTCATCTCCTACATCCCTGCTTAGCTCTTTACAGAAATGTTCTGCCACCTGATAAACCTTACTTTTACAATCAAAGCACTTATATAGCACAGTTCACTGGCATACATACAAAATACAGAACAGATTTTGTAACAAACAAAAATGTGGAAGTAGCACTTGAATAATGGCACATTCTTACAAAATCCAAAATACTCTTGATAAGCATAGTATCCCTTAAAATTACATTTAACACCACCCTCAGTGGCTCAGTCGAATGCATGTCTGGGGGGTTGGATACCTGCAAGGGTTAGCAACAATGCATTCATACATGAAGATTGATGATAAAAACCTTAAATATGCAGTAATTATCTCCATTCTCCTGTTTCAAAAACGGCAGTTGTCAGTTTCTGGCAAAAGTATGTACACTGTACTGCGTAACCACTTTAGCTTTACATATAAGACTGCCCAACCTAAATAGTGTTGAAAGGGCTGTTAAACTCCAAAACAAACTATCAGGTTAAGAAGTCTAAGGATCATCATTCTAAAACCCATGTTCATAACGGAAACACAACTTTAGCGCCAAAAACACGAAAACTTAAAGATGAAAAATTGTGATATTTTTCTTATTTCTGCTCAAAATATAGATTTTGGGGACTCATTGAGGCGGTTCTAATGAATACCCACAATCTATATTTTAGTGTAGAAATAAGAAAAATAAGATTTACCCATGTAAACCCCAGTTTTACTATATAAAAGTGGGGTTCAAGGGGGTCAAAATTATATAGGCGTTTTCACGATGGTTTAGAGAAAAGTGAGATTTTCATTTGGTTTGAAAACTGAAAGCCGCGTCAACACCATTAAGGTAATTTCGAGTTGGTCAGTTTACTAAGCCATACACTTACACATTTTTGTACCAAATGGAATCTTCCTCCTTATATAGAGCAGGAGTCCATTTAAAAATTTAGGGGCATCAGGTTATGTTTTCTTCAAAATCTATTTGAAAATGCAAAAAGTGGATGCCATGATCAGACGCAGCATTCTACATTGTTTGCATCGGTACCGGTACCAGTCTACAGGCTTGAATTGGTTAAATTATTAGATTAACCCTTATCTTGCTGAATATTCATTTAAGCCACACCCATTTCTGTCTATCGACCAATCAAATTACTTGATGTATATTGCTACAAATTCATCAACTGAATGCCAAACAGTGTAGATCCTGATCAGATGGCTTCTTCAGAAGCCATCTGATCTGGATCTACACTGTTTGCAAAGACAGGGGTTGTCGTGAACAGCAAGATAAGGGTTAAGGAGTAAATATCACAGGTACATCATCTCTCACAATATTTAAAGTATCTATGGTATGGTAAATACTATACTGTAGGCAGAGTGTAAAACAGGGAATGGAAAGAAGTGGAAAGAATACATTTGTTTGTTTGTTTGATTCCCGTCAACACTGTAAAGGTCATTTTGTAGACATTGCTTCCAATTTTGTGGGACTTTTACCTGACATTGAGATAAAATGACATCTCAAGCCCTGTCGCCCAATGAAACCAATAGGGTTTATAAGCATGGACGGTCCGACACTCAAAACGCTTTGTCATGCAACCTGCTGAAAATTACATTAATAATTCATGAATAAAGTGCACATGAGCAGTTCATAAATTATTCATGAATTATAAAATGGACAATTTTTTTCTCTCAAATATTGTTATGTTTTGTTTAAATTTGAGGTTGAACTTCCCCGTCAGCACTATATGGGTCATTTTAGAGATGTTGCTTCCAATTTTGTTGGAACTTGACCATTCAAGAACATTCATGAACAGTTCATGAATGTTCATCAACAGTGCATCAGTTCATGAACACATTCTAAACAGGGTATATACATGATGTAAAAAGCCAAACCATTTTCCAAATAGTTCCTGAAGAAAACACAACCCAACACCCCTAAATTTTGAAATGGACTCCTGCTATAAAGAGGAAGATTCCATTTGGTACAAAAAGGGTTAAAAGACCTAATACTATCTGAAGCTGTATAACATTGGAGTAACCCAGCATTGCTGAGAAAATGACATTTGTAGAAGATGACAAGCAGTGGTGGCAAATCACTGTCATCTACATCTACCAATGTACAGGTAAGCTCTTAACCCTTGTTTTGCTGAGCCCGGATATGCCTTTTCTTTGAAACAATGTAGATCATGATCAGATGGCTTCTGAAGAAGCCATCTGATCAGGATCTACATTGTTTGTCATTCAGATTGTGAATTTGTTGTAATAATTTGCTACAGGGAATCTGATTGGTTGATAATCGGTAGTAGGTGTGACATATATGAATATTCAGCAGGACAAGGGTTAAAGTGCCAAATACAACTAGCTGGCAGCATGCTTTGAAAAACATATGGCTTGACAAATTCATCTGAATCATTTGCTGGAAAGTGACGGTTCAAAAGTAATGACTATCCTGATTTTTAAATAGTAAAAGTACTAATATCTGATATATAGATACATGTATTCCAAAATTTTCATTATACTTTAATATAAAGCTTCAAAATTCTCAAAATCCTGAAATCGGAAATAATCGTTATGATCTTTCCCAGCAGGCACATGACGTAATTGTGACGTCACACGAAGGTCGGTGCGACGTCATGACATTTATGCAACGTCATATCTACATCAGTGCAACGTCGTGACGCTGCACCGACGTAGATGTAACATTGCCCTAGCAACGTGTGCCTGCTGGGTTCATCCATGGATCATCATTTTTCTGTGAAAAAAAAAAATCCACTGTTATCTTGCAATTTTTCATGGTGTTTTATGTGTTAAGTACCTGTATATGGGTATTTCACACACATTTATTATATGGAGCTTTTAACACAAGACTTTTCCTTGTCCTGTTCCTTCACCGGCTTAAGCAAAAATATGAAAAAGTTGGCAACTGTATGTATAGACCAGCCTGAAACAAACAACAACAATAAAGGCATTTATTATTATTATCATTATTAATGACAATTATTTTTATAATCCATCTGTGATAACAAGTCTGTGATATGAATACCCCACTAAACCCCACTTAATATAGAGACCACTGGGTTTTTTCTACTTTTTCATTATCTTTCTAATTTCTGCTTCAAGACATAGGTTGTGGGTACTCGTTAGAACCGCCTCAATGAGGCGGTTCTAACAAGCACCCACAACCTATGTTTGCAGTATAAATAAGAAAAATATCACAGATTTTCATCAAAAAAGTAGCCATTTTGGAGATGTGAAAAATGCACTATGTAGCACAGGTGTGTTATCATGGCTTACAGACATCATAGCACCAGAGAACGATTAGTGCTAAGCATAATTTTGGGATAATTTTTCTAATTTCTCCATGTTGTGGTTATTTAATTTGTTAAAATCGTCTCATTGAGTCCCACGTAATTGGAAGCAACATTTTCAAAATTACCTAAATGGTGTTGACAGAGACTTTAAATCTCAAACAAACAAACAATGTTTAACCCATTTTGTACGAGACACCCCAAAACGGGTACCCTGGCAAACAGTGCAAGCCGCGATCAGACACTGCAGAATGCGGTGTCTGATCAGGGCCTACACTACTTGCAAAAAGTTCAGTCATTTTCCAAATCAATTTTGAAGAAAACAGCTGGACACCACTTAATTTTGATATAGACTTTCTTGCTATATATAAGGAGGAAGATTCCATTTGGTACAACAAGAGCTGTCGCATGACGGCATAGCTCGCCGATTTCGCGCCTTCAAGATATAAGGTAAAATTACTGAACCATGAAATATAGGTCACACTCATATATACAATGTATATATTTTGAGGTCAAAGATCAGGTCACATGGAATATATATTCCAGATATTACATTTCAGAATCAAATTATGTCTGAATTATGAGGCAAAATCAATGAACCATGAAAATAGGTCACACTGACCTAGATATACATGTATTTCTATGTCAATCATCTGGCCACATGGAACTTTTAAATTCAGGTTTGAAGTTTCTCCAATAAAAAGTATTCAAAATATTTGGCAGAATCATTGAATCACACTGATCTATATATGGGTTGCATTGAAGTAATATCCCAGACATAATATTTCTCCATCAAAATAGTATTCAAAATAATAGGCAAAATCACTGAACAATGAAATATAGGTCACACTGATCTAGATATACCTTTGAGGTAAATCATCAGGTCAATGGAACTAATGATGCAGGTGAGACATTTCTCCATCAAATAATATTCAAGATAATAGGCAAAATCACTGAACCATGAAATAAAGGTCACACCACATAGATATAATTTGAGGTCAATCATGGGGTCATATGGAATAAATAATCCAGTTATGACATTTCTCCATCAAATAGTATTCAAGATAATAGGCAAAAGCACTGAACCATGAAATATAGGTCACACTCACCTAGATATATTTTGAGCTCAATTATGGGGTCACATGGAACTAATAACCCAGGTATGACATTTCTCCATCAAATAGTATTCAAGATAATATGCAAAATCACTGACCCATGAAATATTGACCTAGATATATTTTGCGGTGCATTTCAAAAACTTTAACACAGTTTTACATAGGTGTTCTAGATTTTGACCCCTAGCCCCACCCCGGGGTATGAACCCAGGGGTCTGTTCTCTTTGAACATCAGTAGACCCTCCAAGGTACTTACGTTCCAAATACGAGTGCTCTGTGATGAGTGACTGTTGAGATATAAGCATTTGAAAAACTTTAACACAGTGTGACAAGGGAAAGCACACGCAAACACAAACATGGAGGACCAAGCTCTCCATGTATTTTGTACAGGCGAGCTAAAAAGGGATAAGACTCAATGTATTCACACGTCACTTAATGATCATGTAACTTATCCCAACTGAATGTATCACGCTGCATAAATTAATTAAGCCACACCCATTGTGGACAAACAACGAATCACATTACTTGATATAATTCAAATGTGTAATTCACAAACTGCATGACAAACATCAAATGGCTTCTTCAGACGGCATCCGTAGGGGTTGTTAAGGATTAAATGTTTTACTGCTGGTGTGAAAATCAGAAACCATATTGGTTAAATAACCATGTTACCAAGTTCCACCTTAGGATTACACATCCGTGCAACATAGTTTACTGAAAGTATCTCAATTACAGACTAGCTACAGGTATATCACAGAAACCATTATTTTTGGTTTTCAAAGAGCCATAACTCAAAAATAAGTTACAGAGCAGAAACAAATGTATTACAGAAATCACTATTTTCAATGTTCAAAGGGCAGTTATTAATTGTGATAGCCAGTTACGTTTCTTGTGTTCATGATGACTTACATTTTACGTGTAGTTTCATCAAAATATCTGGAACAGTTTCCAACTTACAAGCAGACACGCGCAATTGGGAGAAAAATGTCTATTTTCAATATTTACTTGGTTCAAAGGGCCATAACTCAAAAAGTAGGTTAGCCAAAATTACAGTTCTTGTATTCTGCATGGTTTCTCATGGTGCTTTAACATTATGAGAAATTTCATGAAAATACCTTTATTTGTTTGTTTGTTTGATTTGAAGTTTATCATCCCCGTCAACACTGTATAGGTTTTTTTTGGAGACGTTGCTTCCAAATTTGTGGCACTTTTACCTGACATTGAGATGAAATGACATCTCAAGCCCTGTCGCCCAATGAAACCAATAGGGTTTATAAGCATGGACGGTCCGATTCGCACTGCTTTGCCTGGACATGCTTAGATCCTCTAAGTGTTTTACCAGTGAGTACTCGCTTGCGGTCGGTTTCAGCTCTGCGTGGAAGCATCATGCAGCCCATTTATTTCTTCAAGCCTCAATGGGCGGGGGCCGCGAAAATATCTTTCACAGTTATCAACTTACAGACCGGACACAAGTACATGGTTATCATCACGTGAACTTATCCGTGAAATGAACACCCCCTTACACCCCACTATATATATAGAAAACTGGGGTTTACGGTGGTAATCATTATTTTTCTTATTTTTACTCCAAGACATAGGTTGTGGGTACTCGTTAGAACCGCCTCATTGAGGCGGTTCTAACGAGCACCCGCAAGCTTTGTTTGCAGTATAAATAAGAAACATATCACGGATTTTCATCGGAAAAGTAGCCATTTTGGAGGTAAGAAAAATGCAATATGTCGCACGGGTGTGTTATCATAATGATGTTCAATGTTCAAAGGTCAGCAACACCAGAGGTAAGCAAACCTAGGTACTACACCTCATCTTATGATGACTTACATTTGTGTGAAGTTTCATCAAAATATCTGAAATGCTTTTCAACTTACAGAGCAGACACAAGTACAATTGGTAGGAATTGCTATTTTCAATATTTACTATGTTGCGCTGCTTTAAAATGTATGAGAAATTTCATGACAAGAGGGGCATGATGGCCCTGGATCGCTCACCTGATACACACTGTAGAAATGAAGTGGTAGGTAGTATAGTAAGGTGCCTTGTCAGAAAGAAAATAAATGCCAAATATGAAGGCTCTATCTCAAATGGTTCAAAAGTTATGATAAAATAGGTCAAAGGTCAAGGTCACAGATCAAACTTTTTGTATGGATGTGAAGCCATTGTCACAAGGAATATACATGCCAAATATGAAGGCTCTATCTCAAATGGTTCCAAAAATATGATTAAGTAGTTCAAAGATCAAGGTCAAGGTCACAGGTCAATTTTTTTGCATGTGTGGGAAGACCTTGTCACAAGGAACATACGTTCCAAATATGAAGGCTCTACCTAAAATGGTTCAAAAGTCATGACAAAAATGGTCAAAGGTCAAAGGCACAGCTCAAAAATTTTGCATGGGTGGGAAGCCCTTGTCACAAGGTACCTACATGCCAAATATGAAGGTTCTATCTTAAATGGTTCAAACTTTATGAGAAAGATCACAGGTCAAAATTTTTGTATGGGTGGAAAGTCCTTGCCACCAGGAACATAAATGCCAAATATGAAGGCTCTACCTCAAATGGTTAAAAAATTATGATAAAGTAGGTCACATGTCAAGGTCAAGGTCATAAGTCATTTTTTGTATAAATAGGAGGAATCTACATGCCGAATATGAAAGGCTGTATCTCAAATGTTTCAAAAGTTATGACAAAGTAGGTCAAAGGTCAAGGTGATGGGTCAAAAATATATAACGTTTGGGAAAACCTTGTCACAAGGAACATACATGCCAAATATCAAGGTTCTATCTCATATGGTTCAAAAGTTATGATCACAGGTCAAGGCCAAATTTTTATATGAGTGGGAAGCCCTTGTCAAAAGGAACCTACATGCCAAAAAATGAAGGCTCTATCTCAAACAATTCAAAAGTTATGACAAAATAACCTACTGATCTACTTTTTGATTTGACAGGCTTCATATTCGAACTTAATTGAGATATTGTCAAGATGATCATTCTAAGCAAGTTTTATGATGATTGGACTAAAACTGTGGCCTCTTAGAGTGTTCACAACGTTTTTCTATGATTTGACCTGCTGACCTATGTTATGACCCGATATGATCCATATTCAAACTTGACCCAGATATTGATTGTCAAGATGATCATTCTGAGCAAGTTTGATGATGATCGGACCAAAACTGGGGCCTCTTGTGTGTTCACAAGGTTTTTCTATGATCTGACCTACTGACCTACTTATTGACCTGACATGACCCATATACTAAATTAACAGGGATATTGTCGAATGATCATTCTGAGCAAGTTTGATGACGATCAGACCAAAACTGTGGCCTCTAGAGTGTTCACAAGGTTTTTCTATGATTTGACCTACTGACCAATACCTTTTGACCCGACATGACCCGTATTTGAACTTGACTGAGTTATTGTCAAGATGATCATTCTTGAGCAAGTTTGATGATGATCGGACCAAAACTTTGGCCTCTAGTGTGTTCACAAAGTTTTTCTATGGTTTGACCTACTGACCTACTTTTTAACCCAACATGACCCATATTCAAACTTGACTGAGATATTGTCAAGACGATTATTCTTGGCAAGTTTGATGATGATCGGACCAAAACTGTGGCCTCATGTGTTCACAAGGTTTTTCTATGATTTGACCTACTTTTTCACCCATGACCGATATTCGAACTTGACCGAGATATTGTCAAGATCATTCTGGTTATGTTTGATGATAATCAGACCAAAACTGTGGCCTCTAGTGTGTTCACAAGGTTTTTCTATGATTTGATCTACTGACCTACTTTTTGACCCGACATGACCCATATTCGAATTTGACGGAGATATTGTCAAGATGATCATTCTGAGCCTGTTTGATGATGATCTGACCAAACCTGTGGCCTCTAGTGTATTCACAAGATTTTTCTGATTTGACCTTTTGACATATCTGTGAAGTGTCGCAAAAATATCTCAAACTGTATCAGAGTTATGGAGTGGACATGAAATTTCTATGATTTGACCTACTGACCTATTTTTTGACCCGACATGAACCATATTCGAACTTGACCGAGATATTGTCATGACGATCATTCTGACCAAGTTTGATGATGATTGGTCCAAAACTGTGACCTCTAGTGTGTTCACAAGAAAGCTTATGCATAGACGACGCAAGACGCCAGACATCTCACGGTCACAAAAGCTCACCATGACCTTCGGTCAGGTGAGCTAAAAATATCTTGAATGGTTTTCAACTTACAGAGCGGACATGAGTACATGGTAGAAATGGCTGTGTTCAATATTCAAAGGGCAATAACTCCAAAAATTGGCAAATCAGAGTTATAATTATATGTTTTGCATGTCGTCTCATGGTGAAGTTTCGTGAAAATATTTCAACCAGTATCAGAGTTATTCAGTGGATACGGGTACATGACAGAAATATTTTGGCTATGTTTAATGTTTATCATCATCATCATCAACGGATTTTTGATTAACCTGCAGCTGGCTTGCTGCAGGCATGGAAGATCTTACACCAGATCTCCAGGCCTGTCTATCATGAGAATCGATAGCAGAGAGCTTCCATTCGCTGCAATCTCTTTCTGTCAGCTGCTTCCAGGTCATCTTGGGCCTTCCAGGCCCCCGCTTTCCACCTACCTGTATGTCACAGGCAGTCTTGACTGCACCGTTGGAGCGTTCCATATGTCCATACCAGCGAAGCCTTCTCTCTTTCAGGATGAGGTCCAGGTCCTCAATGCCAAGACAGATGTTTAAAGGGTGATAACTCCAAAAGTAGGAAAATCAGAGTTACAGTTCATATGTCCTGCAAATCCTGTCATGGTGCTTCACATATCTGTGAAGTGTCGCAAAAATATCTCAAACAGTATCAGAGTTATGGAGTGGACATGAAATTGTGAGGCGGTAACGGACAGACACTCAAAATTTCGTAAGGTAAAACATAATACCCTACCACTTTTTGAGTGGCAGAGCATAATAAAAATATATACATTATATGGAAAAATGACCATTTATGGTCATTTGTAAGGTCATTTTTCTATATAATCAATATATGTTTGGGGTCAATCTTGAGACCGTCATCATACTTACAATGGATCTGATATCCCTATAAAGGTGTCTCCTTTTTTAATGGTAAACCATTAGGCCGTACTGGTCCATTTCCTGTTTTAGGCCCATGACCATTTTGCAGAACTCCGTTTCCATTAGAGACAACAGCTTTGGGATCACCATTTTCGATTTTATTCAATTTACTGAGGTTTGAAACTGAGTTGATTCCTTTTGACTTATGCAGGTTTGGATTTGTAACAATTCCGTTCCTTTTCCTACGCATCTCTGGAGACCTCATTTCCAGTGCACTCTGACCCATAATAGTTTTAGAAGGTTGATCAGGTGTCTTCCTACGACTTTCAACCAAGGCCATACTACTTTTTAAATTGTTTGCATGGAAAGGATTCATTTGCCAAACTGCTTCTTCATTAATATCAGCATTTGGATTCATAGTTATATTAATTGTTGCTGAGGATTTTTCATGTTTGAAATTGGCTAGTTTTGCTGGTGATGGATTGCATAGTTTTATATTCCTAGCACTAGCTGGCGAAAATCTGGAGTTATTTGTCCCTGGGAACGTATCTCTTGTCCCCTCAAGTGGGGACCCTAGAGGAGATTGCACGGGGCTCTGAGGTTCACTGACGGGAGAAAGAATTCTACTCACTGGTCTTGTACGATTACGGGACATTGAACACTGCTGTAATTGTTGTGTGAATGTTAAACACTCACTCTCGGAGGGTCTTGTTTGAGTTCCACTACTAAAAGCACTACTCAATGAACTCTGGTTAGTTGAATTAGTAAGGTTACTAGATGACTTAGAGGAATTATTAGATAATACTGATTTTCTACGATCAAATGTTGAGTCTGGTGACTCTGATGGTGAACTAAGTAAGTTTGTTCCATTCAAAACAGCTGGTGCTCCAGAGGATATTGATGCAATACCACTGATTGTCACACTAGCTGACACTGGAGTGTTGGTGTGAATGTGAGATGGTTTGGTTTCATTACTAGTACTAGAGGCTGAGGAAGAACTTCTACTTTTAGGCCCACTTGGAACAAGAGCACCATTCTGCTCTAACAATCTACAAACATTAATATGACCACTTTTCATGGCAACTTTCATTGGTGTTCGACCAAACTGGTCAGCATGATTGGGATTTGCACCAAAATGAAGTAAAACCCTAACAACGTTCTCATGGCCTTCTTGAGAAGCTATGCAAAGAGCAGTGGCTCCTTGATTACACATATGATCCACTTTTGAGCCTTTTTCTATGAGATATTGCACAACACGGTGATGTCCCTGCCACGAAGCTGACTGCAAAGCAGTTCTCCTATCATTGTCCACTGCATCTACAACTGCTCTGTAATGAATTAGCATTTCTATTACTTCCTGATGTCCTTGCCATGCAGCAACATGTAAGGCAGACCGACCCTCTAAATCGGCACCCTCTACATCAGCTTTATTTTCTAACAGTAATCCGACCATTTCATATTTATTTTCCAATGCAAGCACATAAATTGTAGATCTTCCATCTGCGTCTTTATAACTAATATTAGCTCCAGCACTTATTAAATATTGCACAACTTCCCTGTGGCCTTCGATAGCCGCTATTCTTAAAGCTGTCTTTCCGTCATGGGATCGATGGTCAACAATGGAACCATGTTCCACAAGTGTTTGTACTACTGCCTGATGACCTTCCTGGGCAGCAAGATTCAGTGGGATTCTGCCGTCATTATCCACCTCATTGACTTTCGCAAGATGTTCTATCAGAATCTCTGTCACCTGAAATTACACAACCAAGTAAATTACATCTTAAAATGTTGTCTGTTTTTTTGTCGTCTGCTGCATGGTGTTGCAAACTTTTTAAAAAATCTTTTGCATACAGGCAAACAGTGTGGATCCAGATCAGACTGCTCCTGTAGGAGCAGTCTGATCTGGGTCCATACTGTTTGCAACAATGACTTCTAAGTAACCGGCAGACAACAAAACAGACGACAATTGGAATTTTATGGGTTAAATGGAAAATAATTTTTCAATATCATTCATCAGAGAAACAGATAAATTGGGTATTTGGTAATAACTGAGGCAGTTCTAAGGAATGCTCACAACATAGGTTTACATGGAGAAATAAGGACAGTTATCCTTCAGTTATCACCAAATATCCCCCTCATCTGTTGCTACGATTCATGACAGTGGGTATATCTCCAAGGGAGGTTACTCTCGGGGTAAAATTAACCCCCGTCATCAGCAACAATCCTTCAGCTTTAAAATTAACCCCTGACCTGCTGAATTAATTTTGCCACACCCATTTCTGACTATCAGCCAATCAAAATATTTGATTCAATTTATTCCTACACAAACTGAACTAGAAATGTGTCCAGACGACACAGATGCCCCCGCCAAGGGCCCCGCCTCACCCCGAAAATCCATGTTGCAACAAAATTTGTCATCAGGAACATTTGTGAGAAGTTATATTGAAATTGGTGAAAAAATGTAAGCGCTAGAGCAATGACAAAGTTTTTCTAAAAACAGCCACAGTGACCTTGACCTTGAAAGTCGAACTCGCTCGAGATATTGTCATAAGGAACATTTGTGTGAAGTTATATTGAAATCAGTGAAGAAATGTAGTCGCTTGAGCGATGACAAAGTTTTTCTAAAAATAGCCACAGTGACCTTGACCTTGAAAGTCGAAATCACTCGAGATATTGTCATAAGGAACATTTGTGTGAAGTTATATTGAAATCGGTGAAGAAATGTAAGCGCTGGAGCGATGACGAAGTTTTTCTAAAATTAGACACAGTGACCTTGACCTTGAAAGTAGAACTTGCTAGAGATATTGTCATAAGGAACATTTGTGTGAAGTAATATTGAAATTGGTGAAAAAATGTAAGCGCTAGAGCAATGACAAAGTTTTTCTAAAAATAGTCACTGTGACCTTGACCTTGAAAGTCAAACTCGTTCGAGATATTGTCATAAGGAACATTTGTGTGAAGTTATTTTGAAACCAATGAAGAAATGCAGGCGCTAGAGCGATGACAAAGTTTTTCTAAAAATAGCCACAGTGACCTTGACCTTGAAAGTCGAAATGGCTCGAGATATTGTCATAAGGGTCATTTGTGTAAAGTTATATTGAAATCGGTGAAGAAATGTAAACGCTAGAGCTATGACAAAGTTTTTCTAAAAATAGCCACAGTGACCTTGACCTTCAGGTCATGACCTTGAAAGACGAACTCACTCGAGATATTGTCATAAGGAACATTTGTGTAAAGTTATATTGAAATCAGTGAAGAAATATAGACGCTAGAGCTATGTTTGTGCGAGGGGATAATTAAAAAATTTTAAGTCTGTGACCTTGACCTTGAGCTCATGGGCAAGGGTGGGGGTATTGCTGAATAAAATGGACAGGTATCTAACATCATACCAAATATCAACTCAATCCATCGCACGATTTGGAAAATATCAACTCTTAATATATCTAATTAAAAATTTCTAAGTCTGTGACCTTGACCTTGAAGCCATAGGCATGAGTGGGGGTATTGCCAAATAAACATTTGGACCTATATCTATCATCATAGCATACATAAGCGAAATCCATAATATAGTTTGGAAAATTTGAGCTCTTTAAAATCTTTCATATTAAAATTGTCTAAGTCTGTGACCTTGACCTTGAGGTCATAGGCATGGGTGGGGGTATTGCTGAATAAAACATTGTACCTATATATCTATCATCATATGAACCAAAGCCATCATAAAAGTTCAGGTTCTACCAGGTACAAATACCTTAACTGGAGTCTTTAACATGGGAAATTTTTAAGTCCATGACCTTGACCTTGAGGCCATGGGCATGGGTGGGGGTATCGCTGAATAAAACTTTGGACCTATATCTATAATCATACCAAAAATGAACCAATTCCATCGAATGGTTTTGAAAATATGAGTTCTAAAATGTTCAAGTCTACCTGTTACAAAAACCTTAACCTGAGTCTTTAACATTGAAAATTTCTAAGTCTGTGACCTTGACCTTGAGGTCACAGGCATGGGTGGGGGTATTGCTTAATAAAACTTTGGACCTATATCTATCATCATACCAAAGATGAACCAGTTCCATCAAATGGTTAGGAAAATATGAGTTCTAAAAGTTCAGGCTCTACCTGTTACAAAAACTTTAACCTGAGGTTACAGGATCACGTACGTACGTACGTACGTACGTACGTACGTATGTACACACACACGTACAGACGGACGTACACATGTATGCACGTACGCACGTACGGAAAACCGAAAAACTATATGCCCCCGGCATCATATGATGCGGGGGCATAATGAAAAAAGGGCGATTCTGCTCAGATTACATGTTACACATATGACGTTGCGTTTACTGATGGCGGAATATCGACAGATTGTGAATAAGTGAGTGAGTGAGTGAGTGAGTTTTAGATTAACGTCCCACCAACAGCTAAGGTCATAAGGAGACGGGACCTCGGTTTAAAGACTCATCCGAAAGTCTGGAGAAGCCCGGGATCCATCCTGCGATCCCTGGTTTACAAGGCGAGTAGCGTAACCACTGCACCACAGAGGCTTCTACAGATTGTGAATAAAGTAGGTTTTAAATGTTATATGATAAATAATTAAATTTATTAAAATTGTTGAGGAAAAGGGATAAAATGCTCGTCAAAGCCCTGTATTTGATATCTTTTCCTAAACTCGTTTAACCCTTTACCACTCAGATACGTGTTTATACGTGTCTGCACCCCCTCCCCCCCCCCCCCCCCCCCCATTTTAAGCCCCAGAAGCACCTAAAATCTGCATTTCTACCCCTGGATAGTTATGTTAGCTTTAGGATTTGTTGGGCAAAAAAGTGACCTGTTTTTTCGCGCGCCTCCCCACTAAAAATATTCTAGGGGGGATTGAAGGGGGGCAACGCCCCCCTCACATCCCGAAAAATTTTGGGTGTATGGCCCAACCGGCCGCTAAAATTTATATCTGAGGGTGTCTGGGGTCAAAAATGCCTGAAAATTGATGCTGATAAAACATACTGCAAACAGTGAAAATGGCCAGTGCCAAACACCTTAATTGTTGCCTTGACAGCTGTGTGAAGATTAAAATGTGATCGAAAATTCATGTGAAAACACACTTTTTGCCAACTTTGAGATGCCCCCTCTTTACCATGACAACAATGATCAAGTCATGAAATGTTGCATTTGAAAGGCTACTGCCCAATGAACATTCATACCGAGTTTGGTGTAAAACAGACCATCTATTATGAAACAATGGCTAGTTGAAGTTGCTGTCAGGTGCAACACTTTGAAAATCAGCGAAATTCACAAAATCCCTGAGTGGTAAAGGGTTAATGAAGTATATCCCAACTGACCAAAATAATGTTTTTTCATCATTCTATTGCAAAAAAACAATATTTCAGATATAATTAATGCATTTTAGGCTAAACTTCAGTATGTTCCCAGATTTCAGTTAACCCTTTACCACTCAGATACGTGTTTTTATGTGTCTGCACCCCCCCCCCCCCCCCATTTTAAGCCCCAGAAGCACCTAAAATCTGCATTTCTACCCCTGGATAGTTATGTTTGCTTTAGGATTTGTTGGGCAAAAAAGTGACCAGTTTTTTCGCGCGCCTCCCCACTAAAAATATTCTAGGGGGGATGTGAGGGGGGCGTCCCGAAAAATTTTGGGTGTATGGCCCAACCGGCCGCTAAAATTTATATCTGAGGGTGTCTGGGGTCAAAAATGCCTGAAAATTGATACTGATAAAACATGCTGCAAACAGTGAAAATGGCCAGTGCCAAACACCTTAATTGTTGCCTTGACAGCTGTGTGAAGATTAAAATGTGATCAAAAATCCATGTGAAAACACTTTTTGCCAACTTTGAGATGCCCCCTCTTTACCATGACAACAATGATCAAGTCATGAAATGTTGCATTTGAAAGGCTACTGCCCAATGAACATTCATACCGAGTTTAGTGTAAAACAGACCATCCATTATGAAAAAATGGCTAGTTGAAGTTGCTGTCAGGTGCAACACTGTGTAAATCAGCGAAATTCACAAAATCCCTGAGTGGTAAAGGGTTAAAAAACTCAATAACGTAAGATCCTAGAGTACATAATTAAACTAGAAATGCATCCACAGGACACGGATGCCCTCAGATGTTTGTATTAATCCAAAGAAAGCTATTAACCGTGTGTTTAAGTTTTGGACCCTTTTTTGACAGTTGACCTCTGGAGGTACCGACCTGGGTTTTGCGACACCACATTGTCTCATAATAGTGAACATTTCTGCCAAGTAATTTAAAAATCCATACAGAAATAAGAAAGTTATTGAAAGTGTTTAAGTTTCGGACCTTTTTTAACCTTTGACCTCTAAGTACAACCTTGACATTGGAGGTACAGACCTGGGTTTTGCATGCGACACATGGTGCCAGAATGGTGAAAGTTTCTGAAAAAAAAATTCAACATCATTTCAGAAATAAGAAAGCTATTAACCGTGTTTAAGTTTTGGGCCCTTTTTTTATCTTGGACCTCCAAGTACGACCTTGATCTTGGAGGTTTGGCCCTGGGTTTTTTCGCCAGACATATTGTCTTATGACCGTTAACATTTCTGCCAAAATATTTCAAAATCCACACAGAAATAAGCAAGTTATTGGCTGTGTTTAAGTATCGGATGTACGCACGGACGGATGGACGAACTTACGGACAGGGGCAACACTATATGAAACACTATAAAAATTATTTTTTACCCATGTAGGATTCCTTCATCATATTTATGTATGCATGCAGACTGATTAGTTATTAGATCACAATGACACTTGAAAAGCAAAAGTCACGGTTTTTTGTATGTTCTTTTCTTTCTTCCTTTTTGGCAGAGATATGTTAAAATTATTGTGTTATTTTAATTAATAAAACTGGACTTAATATTTAAATTAACAGGAATCCTGCAGGAATATACAGACAGTAATTATTGTCACTAGCTCCAGCAGGAATCATGTCACTAGCTCAGGAAGGAATCATGTCAATATATAAACTCATGCAGGAATCATGTCATTAATTCATGCAGAAATCATGCAGGAATCCTGTCAATATAATTTATGCAGGAATCTTGTCTGTTTTTCTGCAGGATTCCTTCATCAATTTTCCTACTTATTTTAATATTTCACAAGCTTTTCCACGCTGATTCCCACCTGAATACTGTCTGAAGAACAAATTTCTTTGTGGAAATTCTATCCTAAATGTTTACGTCAGATTCCTGTCACAATATTTCTGCATACCATTACGCAAACACGCCCATACAAATACATTGCCACCTTTATCGCTGAAAAAATGAAAATTTTATGATGAACAATTCTGATATTTTTCTTATTTCTGCTCAAAATATAAATTGTGGGCACTCGTTAGAACCCCCTCATTGAGGCGGTTCTAACAAGTACTCACAATCTATATTTTAGAGCAGAAATAAGAAATAAGGTGATGTATAAATAAGTTCATATGATGCCAAAATTTCATCAGAAAAATAATTTAATTGTTTCTGAGATATGAAAGAATGCACATTCGGAGGAGCATGTTTTAGGATTTAGGATTTTGTCTGATTTGAGGTTTAGCGTCCCCATCAACATGGTTAGCGTATAGGTCATTTTGGAGATGCTGCTTCCAATCTTGTGGGACTTTTACCCGACATTAAGATGAAATGACATCTCAATTAAGCCTTGTTGTCCAATGAAAACAATAGGGTTTATAAAAGCATGGATGGTCCGACTCGCACCACTTTGCCTGGGCAGGCTTAGATCCTCAAAGCGGTTAACCAGTACTCATGTCAGTCGGTTTCAGCTGCGTGGAAGCACCATGCAGCCCATCTATTTCTTCGAGCCCTGATGGGCAGGCGCAGAGCAGATTTAGGATTTTAGCAATTTTGGTAAAGGGTCATAAGTGGAACATAAATTCGCTTGAAATCGGGCCATTTGCCTAGGTGGAGATGTTGTTTAAAGGTTTATCTATCTTTAGCTCTGACAGCTATTTTGTTCAGCCGAGCAAAATGATTTTGGCAGTTTTGGTAAAGTGGCTTAAGAGGCCATTTAAAGGTTTTTTTGTTTTAGCTCTGGTGGCCATTTTGTTTAACGGAGTGGAACCATTATAGCAATTTAGGTAAAGGGTCACCCAAAGAACATTCCTGTGAATTTACTTAAAAATCCACCAAATTTTACCAAAGGAAAACCTTGGACGCTATCCGCAGCCTGCCCCCACATCCCCATTTTATAGGATGTATTTTTTTAAAAACCCGTCCAAAAAGGGATCTGCAGATTTTGCTTGGCACTTTAAGGTTTAAAGGCATAATTGCCCATGATGCATGTATTGCACTTTACGGATCAAAAGTAAAACAGATATCAAATTTGTGCAAATCAGCAATATTAAACAAGACATTGCGTTAGTTTTTTCAACAAGGAGCTTCACCAGACAGTATCAATTCAAACAATTTACGCTTAATTAAGCCTGTTCTAATTTATGCATTTCTGGGTCATTTGTAATTGCTAGAGATACAAGATGAGGTCACAGATCACATTCCAAAATCTACATATTATATCAATCTGTCATGTGAAAACCTGTCTTCGGGGTCTGCAAACAGATGAGACATACACAAACCGATTTGCACATACTTTCTAAGATAGAGTCTTGAAAAATAAAATATACAACTAGATCCAGTGTATATCATAGGGTATTACCCTATCATAGGGTATTACCCTAAGTATTCAGACACCTAAACTCCTTACCATGCTTGCTATAAAATTTGGAAATTGAGTTTTGAGTTTGAGTGTTTGGGTTTTTTTTTTAAATCTCTACAACAGCTAAACTAGGCCCCCACCCATAGGGGCTTGGAGATATATATGGGCTGCATGATGCTTCCACGCAGAGCTGAATCCGGCCCGCACACTAGTACTGGTAAACCGCTTAGAGGATCTAAGCCTGTCCAGGAACCGCGGTGTGAGGCGGACTGTCCATGCTGATAAACCCTATTGGTTTCATTGGGCGACAGGGCTTGAGATGTCATTTCATCTCAATGTCGGGTAAAAGTCCCACAAAATTGGAAGCAATGTGTCAAAATGATCTTTACAGTGTTGACGGGGACGTTAAACTTCAAATCAACCAATCAACAGCTAAACTAGGTAATACGGAGACGGGACCTCGGTTTAAGTCTGGAAAGCCTGGGATGAGTCCTGCCAGCTCTGGTTTACAAGGGGAGTAGCAATAACTATTAGAGGCTTCTATTGAACATTGAGTACAATTTAATACCAGATTTTGAGGACGAGTGGATAACAGTGTAGAGCCTGATGAGACGCTGCATATTGCAGCATCTCATCTGGGTCTACACTGTTTACTCAATCCTGTCTGCCCGAATACATAAAGTAAAATCAAAGTACACATACAGCAAATCTGAGACTGCACTGCAGGCTGATCTGATCTTTTGTTGTCGAATTGGCAAAAGTGCGTCCACTGTCAGGGAAAATGATTTTCGTTTGTTACCTTTCCTAATGGAAAGCAAACAGTGTAGATCCTGGTCAGATGCAGCGATCTGCAGCATATCTGATCTTGGTCTACATTATATTAAGATAACCCTTTTGTGCAACACTGATGTCACATCGGCAAGTTTTCTATAAATAATTGATACTTTGAATTCCTAGTAACAAATCTGTGATTTTATTAGTCACGTGGATATCAGCGCTGAAGATGCTTCTTTGCTTCAAGTATTTTTGTCTCCCTTGTCAATAGGGGTCAACTCTTAAAGGAAAGAATTTGCTCCTGGGGAGCAAATTCTTTCCTTTTAGATAAAGACCATTTTTTCCATGGGACAGTGGAAGGAAATCCCGAAAGTTGTCTCCCTTTGAAAAATGGCAGAAAAATCTGCCAGGTGTTCCCATTCCCCTTCAACAGGTTTCCTCAAAATGTGTTTCATGAAGAGCATATTTAAAACTAGAATCGCACAGTCAATGGCACGCCATCGCATATCCCCACGCCACTACATAATCTACTCATCATGCCGTTTGCTTTGATATGTTACACAACCATGTTCTGGAAATTTTGATTTTTGACTCCCCGCGGACCCCACCCCTAGGGGTGTGATCAAAATTCCGAAAGTGTCAATTGCACTCCCCAGACCAAAGATCTATCGGTTCCCAAAGTTTCAATTTTCTATCTATAACCGTCTAGGAGGAGTTATCCGGTAAGACGGATGGATGGACGCACAGACAGACGGATGGACGACGAAGACCATTACAATATCCCCACTTTTTCTTCGAAAAGCGTGGGGATAACAAGGAATGGAAGCATCACCAGAAGTGAAATGTTATACAGATGTAAATTTTAGAAAACAGTTTTTGTGGCCTAGCTGCTACCACAAATAAAATATGCCGGTCCTGATAGGGATAGAAAAGCCATCTGATCTGGATCTACACTGTTTGCTAAGATAGGGGTTGTCCTGAACAGCAAGATGAAGGGTTAAGTATTAGTATGAAATGCCAAATCCTACTGAACTTGAACATGGATGCAAAAGCAGTAAAAAAGTTCATTAATAAATTCATGAACAGTCCATGATTCATGAACTAGGAATCAAAGTTCCATGAACTGTTTTTAAATTAAGCTCTTCCATTCTCGCAAATAAGCCCTTTTTGTACCAAATGGAATCTTCCTCCTTATATATGGCAGGAGTCCATTTCAAAATTTAGGGGTAACAGGTTGTATCATTTTAAAATTTATTTGGAAAATGGCTAAACTTTTTGCAAATAGTGTAGGCCCTGATCAGATGCTGGGTTATGCAGCATCTGATCTGGGCCTGCATTGTTTGCCAGGGTCCCGTTTTGGGGTTTCCAGTACAAAATGGGTTTAAGGAGTTAAGTCAATTATCATTAACAAGATGGGAAGCAGTGTAGTTCCTGAGGAGTCAGCTCACCTGGATCTACACTGTTTGCATAGGTACATCACAACCTTTTTATAACAGTCAGTATTTAAATAGGGGTCCAAAGCAAACCGTGTAAGTTAAGCAACCGTGTTATATCCAAACAAAAATGTATAGATTATATAGAAAAATGACCATTTGTGGTCATTTTTATAAATAATCTATACATTTTGGGATCCATCTTAGAACAGTGTTATATCCAAAACTGTGTTATTATGAACTGTGTTATAACGAGGTTGTGCCATGGTGTATCTGTAATGATACTAATCTAACCCTTATCTTGCTGAATATTCATTTAAGTCACACCCATTTCTGTCTATCAACCAATCAAATTACTTGATGTAATTTATTGCTACAAATTCATGAACTGAATGCCAAACAGTGTAGATTCTGATCCATCTGATCCGGGACGACACTGTTTGCAAAGTTAGGGGTTGTGGTGAACAGCAAGATAAGGGTTAAAAAAGGTAATTATTATGTAGTTCAAACTAAAATTATGGTATCAGACAAAAAGAATAATTATGTTTGTAAAATACTATATGTCTGAAAAAACGCCTATGTCTGTGTCAGAGTGTCATTTAGCACACCGTAAAAATCGTAAAAATTCGGACATCTTGAGGACTTGCTATCATTCTCCTAAAATTTTAACAAATTTATTTGGGGACCAAGCAAGGAGTCCAAAAAGTGCAGCTGGAATGGCAAACAGTGTAGACCCTGATCAGACTGCTCCTTCAGGAGCAGTCCGATCTGGGTCCTCACTGTTTGCTTCAGCATATCTGGATCATTATGGTGGTCAAACAAATTATACATCATGTGAACAAGTCCGTGAAATAAAGACCCCACTAAACCCCACTTTATACAGAGAAAACGGGTTTACGAGGGGTAAACATTATTTTCCTTATTTCTGCTCCAAGACATAGGTTGTGGGTACTTGTTAGAACCGCCTCAATGAGGCGGTTCTAACGAGCACCCAAAACCTATGTTGGGGGTATAAATAAGAAAAATATAACAAATTTTCATCAGAAAAAAATACCTTTTTTGAGGTTTAGATCCAGATCAGATGGCTGGATCTTACTTATGATCCAGATCAGATGGCCCAGCTGGATCTCACAAACTTATGCATTCATCATCTAAATAGAAGCCTCCGTGGGGTAGTGGTTACGTTACTCGCCTTGTAAACCAGGGGTTGGAGGATCGATCCCAGCTTCTCCAGACTTTCAGACAAGTCTTTAAACCCAGGTCCCGTCTCCATATGACCTTAGCTGTTGCTGGGACATAAAACTCAAACACTCACTCATCATCTAAATGAATCCCTGCTATCCTTGCTAAAATGGTGTAAGATCCTACAGTCTTTTGATTTATTGTACCTGTAATAAGTTAAGGTTGAAGTGTCCTTAAAATTAATCTTAAGCCATTCAACCCCCTTCAAATAAACTGCAGTGTACCGGTAATCAAATTCAGTCTAATGTTGCCTAATATAATTACAGTCATTGCCAATACATCATATTTCAACCCACATTATACATGATCCAAAATCGCCCCCGCCCATAGGGGCTTGAAGAAATATATGGGCTGCATGATGCTTCCACGCAGAGCTGAATCCGGCTTGCACACTAGTACTGGTAAACCGCTTAGAGGATCTAAGCCTGTCCAGGAACCGCGGTGCGAGGCGGACCGTCCATGCTAATAAACCCTATTGGTTTCATTGGGCGACAGGGCTTGAGATGTCATTTCATCTCAATGTCGGGTAAAAGTCCCACAAAATTGGAAGCAACGTCTCCAAAATGACCTTTACAGTGTTGACGGGGACGTTAAACCTCAAATCAAACAAACAAAACATGATCCAAAAAAACTGGTCACTCACCAGCTAAACAATCCAGGTCCAGATCAGACACAGTCTGATCAGGCCCTTCACTGTTTGCAAAAAAGTTCAGCCATAATATTTAATAAATTTATAAAATCAGACTCAACCTGGTATGTACCACTAAATTTAACAAGAGGGCCATGATGGCCCTGGATCGCTCACCTGATCCTATTGAACAAACGGAATTGTGGGTAATATATGGTGGAGTGGGGGGTTTGAGCAATTTTGGTTGGACCCAAAGACCATTTCTGTGAAATTAATTCAAAATCAGTCTGCCTGTTTAGGAGTAGAAGCCATTTTGAGAAGTAGAAATCATTTTTGATGAAATGACATCTCAAGCCCTGCCGCCCAATGAAACCAATGGGGTTTGAATGTATTGATGGTTCCACTTGCACCACTTTGCCTAGACAGGCTAAAACCTTCAAAGTGGTTTACCAATACTCCTGTAGAAGCACCTTGCAGCCAAGGTGGGTGGGGGCCAAAACTTTCAAAAGACATCTTTCTCTAAAAGGAAGCAATTTTATAGGAATGTTCCATGAGTGACCCTCTAACAAAATTGCTAAAAATATTTTGCTTAAATGAGCATGATGGCCACCACAGCTAAAAACCTCAAACCTCATTCCTGTCAAATTATTTCATAATCAATCCACTGGTTAAGGCGAAGAAGTTGTTTAAAGGTTTTGTTCACCAGAGCAGCATAGTTTGAGCAATTTTGGTGGAGGGTCACCCAAGGAACATTCCTGTCAAGTAATTTCAAAATCCATCCACTGGTTAAGGAGAAGAAGTCGTTTAAAGGTTTTCTATTTTTAGCTCTGGCAGCCAGCTTGTTCACCAGAGCAGAATGGTTTGAGCACTTTTTGTAGAGGGTCGCCCAAGGAACATTCCTGTGAAGTTATTTCAAAATCCATCCACGGGTTAAGGAGAAGAAGTCATTTAAAGTTTTTTCTATTTTTAGCTCTGGTGGCCATTTTATTCAACCGAGCGGAACGGTTTGAGCAATTGTGGTAGAGGGTCACAGGTGGAATATTCCTGTGAAATAATTTCAAAATCCATCCACTTGTTAAGGAGAAGTCATTTAAATGTTTTTCTATTTTTAGCTCTGTCGGCCATTTTGTTGACCTGAGCGGAATGGTTTGAGCAATTTTGGTAAAGGGTCACCCAAGGAACATTCTGGTGAAATAATTTCAAAATCCATCAACTGGTTAAGGAGAAAAGTGCGTTTAAAGGTTATTCTATTTTTAGCTCTGGCGGCCATTTTGTTAACCCGAGCTGAATTGTTTGAGCAATTTTGGTGGAGGGCCACCCAAGGAACATTCCTATTAAGTGATTTCAAAATCCATCCGCTGGTAAAGGAGAAGAAGTCGTTTAAAGGTTTTTCTATTTTAAGCTCTTGCGGCCATTTTGTTCACCCGAGCAGAACAGTAAGAGCAATTTTGGTAGAGGGTCACCAAACAAACATTCCTGTGAAATAATTTCAAAATCCATCCACTGGTTATGGAGAAGAAGTCGTTTAAAGGTTTTTCTATTTTTAGCTCTGGCGGCCATTTTGTTCACCCGAGGGGAACAGTATGAGCAATTTTTGTAGAGGTGTACCAAAGGAACATTCCTGTGAAACAATTTCAAAATCCATCCACTGTTTAAGGAGTAGAAGGTGTTTAAAGGTTTTTCTATTTTTGGCTCTGGTGGCCATTTTGTTCACCCGAGCGGAAACTGTTTGAGCAATTTTGGTAGAGGATCCCCCAAGGAACCTTCCAGTGAAATAATTTTAAAATCCATCCACTGGTTAAGGAGAAAAAGTCGTTTAAAGCCTTTTCTATTTTTAGCTCTGGCGGCCATTTTGTTCACCCGAGCAGAACGGTTTGGGCAATTTTGGTAGAGGGTCACCGAAGGAACATTCCTGTGAAGTAATTTCAAAATCCATCCACTAGTTAAGGAGAAAAAGTCGTTTAAAGCTTTTTCTATTTTTAGCTCTGGCGGCCATTTTGTTCACCCGAGCAGAACGGTTTGAGCAATTTTGGTAGAGGGTCACCAAAGGAACACTCCTGTCTAGTAATTTCGAAATCCATCCACTGGTTCAGGAGAAGAGGTCCTTATAAGGTTTTTCTATTTTTAGCTCTGGTGGCCATTTTGTTCACCCGAGCGGAATGGTTTGAGCAATTTTAGTAGAGGGGCACCCAAGAAACCTTCCTGTGCAATAATTTCAAAATCCATCCACTGGTTAAGGAGAAGAAGTTGTTTAAAGGTTTTTCTATTTTTAGCTCTGGCATCCATTTTGTTCACCAGAGCTGAACGGTTTGAGCAATTTTGGTAGAGGGTCATCCAAGGAACATTCCTGTGAAACAATTTCAAAATCCATCCACTTGTTAAGCAGGAGAAGTCCTTTAAAGAATTTTCTATTTTTAGCTCTGGCGGCCATCTTGTTCACCCGAGCGGAACAGTTTGAGCAATTTTGGTAGAGGATAACCCAGGGAGCATTCCTGTGAAATTAGATCAAAATCTGTCCAGCAGTTTTGGAGGAGAAGTTGTTTAAAGCAAAAGTTGACGACGGACGGACGCACGCACGCACGGACGACGGACAACGGACGACGGACAAAGACTGATCCCAAAAGCTCACCTTGAGCACTTCGTGCTCAGGTGAGCTAAAAATGGACTCCTCCAATATTATTAAATAATAAGGTGGAAGATTCCATTCAGTACAAAATGGGTTAAATTAAAGGATCTTATTCCAAATAAAGAACAAGATTATGAAAGCTGCATATCCACTAAATCCAGTAAAAGGATTTAATAGGTCGAGATTAGTTGATCATGACGTCCTATCTAATCTACTATCACAAATTTAAGCAGCCCCCGCCCATCGGGGCTTGAAGAAAAATATGGGCTGCATGATGCTTCCACGCAGAGCTGACACCGGCTCGCACACGAGTACTGGTAAACTGCTTAGAGGATCTATAAGCTTGCCCAGGCAAAGCGGTGTGAGTCTGCCCGTCCATGCTTGAGATGTCATTTCATCTCGATGTCAGGTAAAAGTCCCACAAAATTGGAAGCAACAACTCCAAAATGACCTTAACAGTGTTGACAGGGACGTTAAACCTCAAATCAAACAAACAAATCACAAATTTAAGCACACCAATACTGGGCCCCAAATTTCAAGGTAGAAACTGTGATGGAACAAGTCTGTGAAATGAATGCCCCACCCGAATGGGTTATACATTATTTGTTTTATTATTTCTGCTCCAAGACATAGGTTGTAGGTACTTGTTAGAACACGAGGCAGTTCTGAAGGGCACCCACAACCTATGTTTGCAGTATAAATAAGTCTAACAGAACAATATCACAGGTTTAATATCTTTCATCAGAAAAGCAGCCATTTTGGAGATGTGAAAAAAATGCTATGTTGAAGGGGTGTGTTAAATTATCCAATTTGCATTAATGACCATTTATGGTCATTTTTCTATTGAATCTCAGGATCTTCAAACTGTGTGATATCCAAAACAAGTGAGAAGCCTTCGTGGTGCAGTGGTTATGCTACTCGCCTTGTAAACCAGGGATCGCAGGATCGATCCCGGGCTTCTCCAGACTTTCGGATGTGTCTTTAAACCGAGGTCCCATCTCCGTATGACCTTAGCTGTTGGTGGGACGTAAACCTAAAACTCACTCACTCCAAAACAAGTATCATAATGAAGTGGTTAAATAAATGCATCACCTAAATGCAATGTGGTCATTTTTTCTGTGTATACCTATACATTTTTGGATCCATCTCCAAACCTTGTTATATCCAAAGCACGTTATTATGAACCATGCGCACAAATGCAATGTTAGTCTGACCAATCATATGGCATCTTTCATACATGTATAGAGCTCGCATTTTTCAAATCAAATTAATTCAGGCTTGGATAATTTATTTGTAGTCCAAACATAGAATAACACATTAAGTGGGTACTCATTAAAAAGACTTCACTGAGGCAGTTCTAACAAGTACCAGAAACAATGTTTTTAACCATTGACCTGCTGAATATTTATATATATGCCACACCCAATACTGATTATCAACCAATCAGATTACTTGATGCAAATCATAATGCAACAAATTCATGAGTTGAATGACAAACAATGAAGATCCTGATCAGATGGCTTCTTCAGAAGCCATCTGATCTGGATCTTCATTGTTTGAAAGATAAGACATATCCGGGTTCAGGAGGACAAGAGTTAAGAGCAATGGTAATTTAGAAAATAATATATACCCCCAGTAAACCCCATTTTTCCCTGTATACAGTGGCATTTACAGGGCTGTTCATTACACAGAAAATGTTAACCATGGTCTGAAATGGTCCATTAAAGGAAAGATACGAGGACTGTTCAAATATGAATGCAACTGGTAAGCACATAAAAATGATTCCGTGATAGATTTCGATGAAAAATTTATTTTGTCCCCTCAAAGTATTCTCCTTTAACAGATATACAAACTTTCAGTCTTCTGATCCAATCATTGAATGCGTTTTGGTAGTCTTTTCGCGGTATACTATGAAGGCACTGGAATATTGCAGAACCGAGGTGTTTGCGCTGTACAAATTTTCGACCATTAAGGTATTTTTTCAGCCGCAAGAACAAAAAAAAGTCACACGGGCCAAGGTCAGGGGAATAGGTGGGGTGAGGGAGTTCAACAACCTTTTCCTGCTTCAGATAGTCTTGCACAATGAACGCCTTGTGCGATGACGCATTGTCATGTAGCAATCTGACATTGGCCAAACCAGTTGCGGGTCTTCGTTCTTTGAAATATTTGAAATATTTGTTCCATTTTCGAAGAACTTTATACTTGTAAAACTTCGCATTTACAGACTTGCCTTTAGGCACAGCAACCTGAATAGCAGGGCCCTGATTTCAAAAGAATATGGCATTCAATTTACCTTCTTGATGCTCATGGTCCGCTTTGCAATGCATGGTCTTTTGCAATACTTTGTTGCCAATATTTTGTTCTGAATCTTTCGTTTTGGCTCAAAAAAGTGAACCCATGTCTCGTCACCTGTGACGACATTAGCGAAAGACCATGCATTGTAATTTGGAAACTTTTTAAGCAACTTCTTGGCGCACTGAACGCGTGTCTTTTTCTGCTCATCTGTCAATAGATGGGGAATCCATCTAGCACAGATCTTTCTCTTTTTCAAATCCCATTTCAGAATTGTATGAGCTGCTCCTAATGAGATGCCAACCATACTAGCTCTTTGCCTAGTGGTGTATCGTGCATCGGTAGCAACTATTTCTTTCACTCTAGCAACCATCTTGGCAGATGTTGCTCTTTTCGGCTGACAATCATGTGGTGCATCTTCTGTTGAGCCTAGCCCACAGCTGAATTTCATACACCAACAAAAAACTGTTGAAAAAGACATTTCATTATGCCCATAAACCGAACATATTTCATCAAAAATGTCTTTGCACCGTATACCAAGAATACAACGATTCTTAATATAGGACCATATTTCAATGGCGTACTCTGACCTTCTTCCAACCATGTTTTGTATTAGTATACAAGAGTAGACAGTGTTTATCGAACTATATACATGGCTAAAGTGGACGGATTTTAACAGGTTTAGTATCAATGTATAGGTAAAATGTTTTTCTACGCTGTGATATTTATTTCCAGGTGATTTTCGCATTAGTGCATGAGAAAACGTTCTACTTGCATTCATATTTGAACAGTCCTCGTAGACCCAACTGTTAATTATGCAATATAACATAATCACTGTGATCCTTACCAACTCTTAGAAATGTCTTTCCATCTTTCAGCCAAGCAGCAAGGTACCACAGATATATTGTGCTTTGAAGAATTTCAAGATGGCCGCCATCTTGGATAACAGAAGGCAAAAATTTTAGCAATTCTGAATCACTATTACACCCTAATGTTTATTACCTCAAGTAAACAGTTCAGCTCAATGCGACTACTAACCATTCGGGAGCAGATGTGGTTTGAAGATTTTCAAGATGGCCACCATGGCTGCCATCTGGAATATCAGAACAGAATGGTTCTAACATTTAGTCTGAATCTCTCATGTTGGCCCAATGCCTCGACATGTCCCCATCAAGTTTCGTCTCAGTTTGACGTGATGTGGCCATCTTGGATATAGGAATGGAATGAATAGTACTTCTGAATCACCATGTTGCCATGATGACTCTAAGACTCAACAAATTTCAGCTCAGGAACAGATGTACAGTATATCAAGTGGCCATCTTGGATATCAGAACAGAATGGTTTCAGCAATTCTGAATCTCAATGTCGCCCCGATGCCTCGCCCTCAATTCAAATTTCAGCTCAATCTGAGTTTTGGTTTGGGACCCATACTAAAATGTCCGCTTGGAATTCAGGAAATGTCATTTGAAGAATTTCAAGATGGCCACCATGGTGTATGGTGGCCATCTTGGATATCGGAACCGAAAGGTTTTTAGTAAATCTGTATCTCCATGTAACCCCAATGCCTCCAAGTTTCAATTCAATTGGACTTTCAGTTCAGAACATGTCCTTTAAAGACTTTCAAGAGGGCCACCATGGAGGCCATCTTGATTATCCGAATGGAACAATTTAATTTAGCAAATCTGAATCTCCTTGTCACCACAGTGCCTCACATCAAGTTTCAGCTTGATCTGACCTTTGGTTCGGGAGATGTCGTTTGAAGAATTTCAAGATGGCTGCTATCATGTAGCCTGATCTTGGAAATTGAAATGGAATGAGTTTTCCAAATCTGAATCTCTAATACTGTCACCCCAATGCCTCCCATCAAGTTTCAGCTAGATCAGACCTTTGGTTCAGCAGATGTCATTTGAAGAATTTCAAGATGGCTACCACGGCAGCCATCTTGGAAATGGGAACTGAATGATTTTAGCAAATCTGAATCTCCATGTTGCTCCCGATATGAAATTTTTAAAGTAAAATTTCATTTCAAGCATACTCACCTCAACATATTGTATGCCTTTTGAGTGGCCTTTCCACGAGAATCGACCTTCAAAAGAAAAAAGAACCAAGAAAGAAAAACCTGAAAACAGAATATCGCTCTACCTGGATTATCCCCGCTTCCAAGCGTTGTGATGCCGAGAGCAACCTACAGGAAACCAATACAATGGTTTCCCAGGAACCAAGGCCCTGGTTCCCAAGCTTCTAATTGTTGATTGTCGTGGAAAGGCAACTCAAAAGGCATATAATATCTTGAGGTGTCATATGCTGACACTCCCATCAAGCTTGTTCAATCTGACCTTAGAGTGGTTCAGGAGCTGTTGTTTGAAGAATTTCAAAATGGCGGCCATCTTGAATAATGTAATGGAACGATTTTAGCAAATCTGAATCTCCATGTCACCCCGATGCCTCAGTTGATCAGCAATAAGTTCTAGAATTGTTCACAACCACAGTCATGTCTCAGAATACATACTACTAAGAACAGTCCAAGAAACATTATTGAACAGTGAACCAGTTCTAGAACTGTTTTGATCCAGAAATGTCCCAGAATGCCTTGAGAACAGTACTAGAAACAGCATGATCAGCGACTCATTTCTCTAACTGCTCGGAACCACAGTCATGTCCCAGATTATGCCTCAAGAACAGTTCTAGAAACAACTGTTACCCATCAGCCACTCAGTTCTGGAACTGGTTGGGTCCAGTTATGTCCCAGAATATCTCCAAGAACAGTTCTAGAAAATACAACAGTCATGTTCCATACTGCCTCTAGAACTATTCTAGAAAATGCTGATCTAGAACTTTTCTGAACCACAGACATGTCCCAAAATACCTCTAGAACAGTTCAAAACTTGAAGGCATTTTTATACCCCCTGCATTGGCAATATGCAGGTATATTCCAATATTTTATACTGGCATATTGATTCAGAAAACATTTAACACAGACAACTTAATGAGAGCTGAGGCACAGAAGTAGCATTTAATTTGCAGTTTAATTATGCAGCCATTACATTCACCCCATGTATACCAGGAAACATCAAAACCGGACACTGACAAACAGTGAAGGCCCTGATCAGATGCCGCACAATGCGGCATCTGATCAGGGCCTTCACTGTTTGCACAATGATCAGTGACATTTTCAAATAACAAAACAAATTTCTAAAAATAACTCAACCTGTCACCCCAAAGTTTCAAAATGGATCAGGTGGGAAATTCCATTCTGGACAAAAAGGGTTAACACTTCCATCATTGGTAAAATAAAGTCTCTTTAATAATGGATATTGTAATTCATCATTCTGCATTCTGAAGCACAGAAACTGATAGCTTCTAAGTCAGCGTAAACTGCTCCTCAGATCAATATTAGACATACTGGCACCATTAATTCCAGAAATGGTCTTAAAGAGCTATATATGGTCTTAAAGAGCTTTAATCCCTACTGGGCTTCTGTTTTATGTTGGTCCATTTGTTTGATTTAAGGTTTAACATCCCTGTCAACACTGTATAGGTCATTTTTGAGCTGTTGCTTCCAATTTCGTGGGATTTTAACCAAAATTGAGATGAAATGACATCTCAAGCCCTGTCGCCGAATGAAACCAATAGTGTTTATAAGCATGGACGGCCCGACTTGCACCGCTTTGCCTGGATTAGGCTTAGAACCTCTAAGCGGTTTACCAGTACTCGTGTGTGGTCGGTTTCAGCTCTGCGTGGTAGCATCATGCAGCCCATCCATTTCTTCAAGCCCCGAAGGGTGAGGGCCGTTATGTTGGTCCAGTAACACTTCTTGTGATACCATATTAACCCTTCTCTTGCTGAATATTCATTTTAGCCACACCCATTCCTGACTTTGAACCAATCAGATTACTTGACATAATTTATTCCTACAAATTCATAAACTGAATGTCAAACTGTGTAGATCCTGATCAGATGGCTTCTTCAGAAGCCATCTGATCTGGATCTACACTGTTTCCAAAGATAGGGATTGTCGTGAACAGCAGGATAAGAGTTAACCATATGTATTCGGACACACAGGCCTGAGCAAACAGTGTAGACCGAGATGAGATGCCGCAAAACGGTATGCAATTTGCATTGTACAATTTAACCCTTCTCTTGCTGAATATTCAATTTAGCCACACCCATTTCTGACTCTGAACCAATCAGATCACTTGATGTAATTTATTCTTACAAATCCATAAACTGAATGTCAAACAGTGTAGATCCTGATCAGATGGCTTCTTCAGAAGCCATCTGATCTGGATCTACACTGTTTCCAAAGATAGGGGTTGTCGTGAACAGCAAGATAAGGGTTAAGGTGGTGTTCTGTTGGGGTCAGAACCTGTAACCATGACTACAAGAAATTAGATCATGTCTGTTTTTCTTCAGACACCTAAACTGGGATTCAGATGACACGGATACATGAGGATAAGTTAAATTATAATTTTCTATTTCTCTACAATCTATAATAAACTGTATGGTTTGGGCTGTTGTTAGAATTGCCTCAGAGAGGCAAATTCTAAAGTTTTACTACCCTAAGCATACACTTAAACGAAAAATTTTGGAAAAAGTTTAGATGTGCCAAAATTACTCATTATCTGGAGGTTTTCTCCACCCTAATTGCAGAAAATAATCCATGATTAATGTCTTTATTGATTCTGCTACCAGCAATCATACCATCAGAAAGCTTCGGTTTCTTTGAACAGACAGAAAACAACAAGAAAATGAGATGTCTGTTTTAGTTCTGAAGCCAATATATGATTGAAGAATAAATGCCAGCACCAACTATGTACTTAGTCTGTCAGGTCAGTTACCCTATTATAACCCTTAATAATAAATAGTATTCAGACACCTCAGGTCCTAACCAAACTTGTTCTAAATTTTGAACAGGCACAATTAATAGATGTTGTCTCAAACCTCAGGCCTGTTCATCATCATACCAACTGTAAATAGTACCAGAAACCCCAAAACGGTTACCCTGGCAAACAGTGCAGGTCCAGATCAGGGCCTCCACTGTTTGCTAAAAGTTTAGCCATTTTCCAAATAAATTTTGATGAAAACACAACCAGTCACCCCTAAATTTTGAAATGAACTCCTGCTATATATAAGGAGGAAGATTCCATTTGGGACAAAAAGGGGAAAGGTTATAGAACCTGTAATACGACAATATCAGATGCCAGGGACAGGCTCAGGAGCCTCAGGTAGGTCCTTTCCTTAGTGACAGTGCCTGAAGTTGACCTCAAGGTGACAGGCACTCAGGGTGAACCTCCAGGCAGCAAAAAACATGGAACCAATATCTCTATATATAAACATATAAACAATCAACTTACTTTAAAACTACCACATTTTTGGGTTGATATATAATTTGTCGACAACCCAATGTTTAACTTAAGCACAGAAGCTTTTCTTTGTTGATGTTCACATGACTATCACTTGTAATTACTAACTGGTAACTGTTATTTATTTCCGCGCTAAAATACTTGTCTGCGCATGACGTCAAGACGTAAATTTAAAGCTTGCTGTATGATCAAGACTTAATTTGCTTATGTGCTGGGATGTTGGCGAACATTGTAAACCCAGTTCAGACACTGCAGAATGTGGCATGCAGATCAGGGCCAGTATATTGTTTGCGTAAAATACATGGATTATAGCCTTATGCTGCTGCCACTAGCTACTGGTAGTACACAAATTGGTAGCTGAGTACAGTAAAATTCCTATATTAGGACCACCCTTGTGACTTTGCAAAAGTGGTCTTTAAGACCACTTTTGAACAGTCCCAAAGGTGGTCACTGACCAGAGAACATTGTAGGCAGAATACACAAAGAAAACTTAAATGTATATACCCTTCAAAATAAGCTTTTTATAGCAGAATTAGTCTTAACTTTAGGTGGTCATCATAATAGCGGAATTTCACTGTATACATACAAATTAATTAAGTTCTTTCTGGCCCATCCTAAATGATTGAAGGTATGGTATACCATATTAATCCCAAGTATTGGGAAAGACAGCATGCAGACCAAGGCCCAGGGTCTATCCTGTTTACCATTCTGTCTGCACCTTTTGGACTCCTTGCAGGAATCACGAAACAAATTTATTAACATTTTAGAAGAATGAAGGCCACGAAACAAATTTATTAACATTTTAGGAGAATGAAGGCCACGAAACAAATTTATGAACATTTTAGGAGAATGAAGGCCACGAAACAAATTTATTAACATTTTAGAAGAATGAAGGCCACGAAACAAATTTATTAACATTTTAGGAGAATGAAGGCCACGAAACAAATTTATTAACATTTTAGGAGAATGAAGGCCACGAAACAAATTTATTAACATTTTAGGAGAATGAAGGCCACAAAACAAATTTATTAACATTTTAGAAGAATTAAGGTATCTGAATTTTTAGGATTTTTAGGGTAGTTTTTGTTTTGGCTTACGATCTGTGAATGCACCTCTTGCCAGTGTCTGGTCTGAAATGGATAAAGGGAGAGCATGCACTTAGTCAAAAATATTTTTAACAAGTTGCCTCCCCTAAATGGCGCATTCCCTTCAAACCGCATTAAAAAAATCAAAGCAATGCATGGTCAATGTAGGCTGAACTGTTAATATTTAATCCTGTACTTTAATCAAAAAGTGTAGACACTGATCAGATGCAATGCAGCTTAGTAAATTCTGCTGTTCTACATGTAATCCTCGTTACAGTAAACACAGACTGACCTAGCTCACAGAAGCCTCCGTGGTGTAGTGGTTACCCTACTCGCCTTGTAAACCAGGGATCGCAGGATCGATCCCGGGCTTCTCCAGACTTTTGGATGAGTCTTAAAACCGAGGACTCGTCTCCATATGACCTTAGCTGTTGGTGGGACCTAAAACTCGAACACTCACTCACATGACCTAGCTCACGATAAATGATGACATTAACCCATAAAATGTCAATCACAACAATTGTCGTCTGCTTTGCCGTCTGATGGTTACCTTAAAAGTAATTGTTTGCAAACAGTGTGACTCCAGATCAGATTGTTCCTGTAGGAGCAGTCTTATCTGGGCCCACAGTGACATTGTTTGCTTGTATGCAAAAATATTATAATTTTGCAAAAAAAAACAACAAGAGGGCCATGATGGCCCTGGATCGCTCACCTGATCCATAGTGTAACAAGTGGGCCCCAGAGAGGGCCATTATTGGCCCCAGGGCTTTAATGTGCATAATGTTGAGGGAGGTCTTAAAGGTGAAGCTTCATACCAAACATCAACAAAGGCTATAATTTGAACAATCTTGGCAAAGGTCCACAAGATGAAGCTACACATCAAATATCAAAGACCTGGGCCTAGCGGTTTCAGAGAAGAAGATTTTTGAAAGATTTTGCCTATATAATTAGCCTATGTAAAACCAAAGGGCCCCGGGACGGGGGCATTTTTTGCCCCAGCACTATAATTTGAACAATCTTGGTAGGGGTCCACTAGATGAAGCTGCTTCATACCAAATATCAAAGTCCTGGGCCTTGTGGTTTCAGAGAAGAAGATTTTTAAAGATTTTCCCTATATAAGCCAATGTAAAACCAAAGGGCCCCGGGGCGGGGGCATTTTTGGCCCCAGCACTATAATTTGAACAATCTTGGTAGGGGTCCACTAGATGAATCTTCATACCAAATATCAAAGACCTGGGCCTTGTGGTTTCAGAGAAGAAGATTTTTAAAGATTTTCCCTATATAAGCCAATGTAAAACCAAAGGGCCCTGTGGCGGGGGCATTTTTTGTCCCAGCACTATAATTTGAACAATCTTGGTAAGGGTCCACTAGATGAAGCTTCATACCTAATATCAAAGACCTGAGCCGTGTGGTTTCAGAGAAGAAGATTTTTAAAGATTTTCCCTATATAAGCCAATGTAAAACCAATTTTAGGGCCCCGTGGCGGGGGCATTTTTTGTCCCAGCACTCAAATTTGAACAATCTTGGTAGGGGTCCACTAGATGAAGCTTCATACCAAATATCAAAGTCCTGGGCCTTGTGGTTTCAGAGAAGAAAATTTTTAAAGATTTTCCCTATATAAGCCTATGTAAAACCAAAGGGCCCCGGGTCGGGGGCATTTTTGGCCCCAGCACTATACAAATATCAAAGTCCTGGGCCTTGTGGTTTCAGAGAAGAAGATTTTTAAAGATTTTCCCTATATAAGCCTATGTCAAACCAAAGGGCCCCGGGGAAGGGGCATTTTTGGCCCCAGCACTATAATTTAAACAATCTTGGTAGGGGTCCACTAGATGAAGCTTCATACCAAATATCAGAGACATGGGCCTTGTGGTTTCAGAGAAGAAGATTTTTAAAGATTTTCCCTATATAAGCCAATGTAAAACCAAAGGGCCCCGTGGCGGGGGCATTTTTTGTCCCAGCACTAAAATTTGAACAATCTTGGTAGGGGTCCACTAGATGAAGCTTCATACCAAATATCAAAGTCCTGGGCCTTGTGGTTTCAGAGAAGAAGATTTTTAAAGATTTTCCCTATATAAGCCTATGTAAAACCAAAGGGCCCCGGGGCGGGGGCATTTTTGGCCCCATCACTATAATTTGAACAATCTTGGTAGGGGTCCACTAGATGAAGCTTCATACCAAATATCAAAGACCTGGGCCTTGTGGTTTCAGAGAAGAAGATTTTTAAAGATTTTCCCTATATAAGCCTATGTAAAACCAAAGGGCCCCAGGGCGGGGGCATTTTTGGCCCCAGCACTATAATTTGAACAATCTTGGTAGGGGTCCACTAGATGAAGCTTCAAACCAAATATCAAAGACCTGGGCCTTGTGGTTTCAGAGAAGAAGATTTTTTAAGTTTTTGGTGAAAAAAATCTGTTTTCGGCTCCTGTGACCTAGATGTGCAACGGACCGGAACCATTTGAACAACTTTGAAAGGGGACCACCTAAGGATCATTCCTGTGAAGTTTGGTCAAAATCCGATCAGTGGTTTAGGAGGAGAAGTCGTTTAAAGAAATTGTTTACGCACGCACGCACGCACGGATGCACGGACGGACGCACGCACGACGGACGACGGACAAAAAGTGATCCCAAAAGCTCACCTTGTCACTACGTGACGGTGAGCTAAAAAAAACAGCAGACGACAAAAGCAGACAACATTTTCAGATGTAGTTTTTTTTCGGTGACTTAACCCTTGTCCTGCTGAGCGGTGGACATGTCTTATCTTTCAAACAATGTAGATCCAGATCAGATGGCTTCTTCAGAAGCCATGTGATCAGGTTCTACATTTTTTGCCATTCAGGTTGTGAATTTCTTGCAAAAATATGCATCAAGTAATCTGATTGGTTGATAATCAGTCGTGGGTGTGGCAGATTTAAATATTCAGCAGTACAAGAGTTAAGGGTTATAACTGGATTTCATAGTCATATGGACATCAGCAACATATAAAGCTTAGTAATTTAACTGCACATTCATAAATTTTTTAGGAGCAAATGACCAATGGCCAAAAAGCTGCTGAATTAGCATCTTGGAAGTAATTTTAGATCTCACTTATATGCATACAGCCATCAACCAAAATGTCAGCCCATCACAAAAAAAACTGTCTTCTGGGTTCCTGAAAATGCAAGACACAAATGGTCCTGCTGGTCTACACAGACTAGCAAGAGTCTTGAAGTTTTAGATATAGCAGCAAGGGGTATCATATGGGCCCCGTCAAGCGATTTTGGTACTTATCGCCTATGCGAGCAGCGAAGGTTCAGGCGAGCCTGCGCATCCGCGCAGTCTCGCCAGAACCTTCGCTGCTCACTCATTGTAACAAGCAGTGAATCAAGAGGAACCTTCAGACAGAAAGCCATATCCCTGCCCCCTATGAATGGCTGGGCATGCGCAGTTAAAATTTGTCATGACGGAATGCTCGAAGACACAAATTCGCTTGGCGGGGATCATATAATCCAAGCCGTGAACACAGTCAAAGGCACTGATCGGACTACCATGATGTGCAGCCTGATCTGCACCTTTGTTGTTTTCTCATGATCAGGCTCAAATGTCAGAATTCATTTGGGAAATCTCCAGCTTGTGTTTTCCCTTGCAGCCAAATGGAGACTTGAAGTCTGATATTGATTCCAAACCATTTTTGCCAATTCATGAAAATGTAACAGTTTCTCAGAATTCATAGACACTTTCACAGGCCTCCTGACATATTAATTAAGTCAGGCCAAAATTTGCCATATCTCATATAATGCTCAATTACTCACACAAAATTGTTTGTATTCTAACCCAGTGGGCAACTGCAACGTTCATCTACGCAACCTCTTATCAATGTCTTGACGTTGCATCGAGGTTGATGCGAGGTTGCTAAATACGTTGTGTGCCCGTGGGAAATTATCTTCATCATCTATACCAAATCATGCATCAAAATCATATGTTCAGATTTTCAATTTCTCCAGAAAATGTAGGAATAAACATAGCAACAGATAAGGTTAATTGGTATTTTGTGGTTTTTGTCAATTCTACATAAAATCCTATGTTGTGGGTATTCATTAGAACCGCATCGACATTGAGGCAGTTCTAATGAATACCCACAACATAGGTTTATATGCAGAAATAAGGAAAACCATCCTTCAATTATCACAAAATATGCACATTAGCTGAACATTGCTATGCAGCAGGGGAGGCATAATCTTTCAAACATGTTTGTCTTCTTTTTCAACAGGGTCTTCAACCCATATCCTGCTGAACAGGACCGCCACCACCTTTGCGAACAGTGTAGATCCAGATCAGATGGCTTCTGAAGAAGCCTTCTGATCAGGAGCTTTACTGTTTGTCATGCTGTTTGTGAATTTGTTTGTTTGATTAGAGGTTCAACGTCAACGTCAACACTGTAAAGGTCATTTTGGAGATGTTGCTTCCAATTTTGTGGGACTTTTACCCGACATTGAGATGAAATGACATCTCAAGCCCTGCCGCCCAATGAAACCAATAGGGTTGGGCCGACTCGCACCGCTTTGCCTGAGCAGGCTTAGATCCTCTAAGCGGTTTACCAGTACTCGTGTGAGGTCGGTTTCAGCTCTGTGTGGAAGCATCATGCAGCCCATCTATTTCTTCAAGCCGATGGGCGGGGGCCGTGTTTGTGAATTTAACATGTACATTCTGAAATGGGAGCTTTTTCAGCAGGATAAGGGTTAACTCTTATCCTGCTGTTCACGACAACCCCTATCTTTGGAAACAATGTAGATCCAGATCAGATGGCTTCTGATCAGGATCTACACTGTTTGACATTTAATTAATGATTTTGTAGGAATAAATTTGTTTTGGGATTTCTGGTACTAAATGGGTTAAAGCCAAATTGAAACTTAAACAGTTCATTGTCAACAAAGAATAAAAAAACTTGGGTGTGACCCAGACAAAAGTACGCAGCTACGCTCTTTGGTCTCTTTCTGTAAAAGTTTTTGATAAAACTGCTGAGCAGTAAGCAGTCAAAACAAAGCTCCAGACACAACATCAGACAGATGTTGTAACAATAGGATGAAATTAAATTTCCACTTGCAGATGAAATTACCAGACTACCATACTGATCCTAAGTGATCAGTTGGGACTGCACTGATGACCCTTTTTGTGCCACATGGAATCTTCCTCTTAATATATAGCAGGAGTCCATTCCTGGGGTGTCAGGTTGTGTTTTCTTCAAAATCTATTTGGAAAATGGATTAACTTTTCGCAAACAGTGGAGGCCCTGATCAGACACCGCATTCTGCGGCGTCTGATCTGGGCCTGCACTGTTTGCCAGGGCACCCATTTTGGGGTTTCTAGTACTAAATGGGTAACTACTGTATTTACACAAAATACATGTATTCAGACACCACAACTCCTTACCATACTTGTTCTAAAATTTGAACAGGTGCAATTTAGTACCTGATTGATGCGGTACCAAAAGTTTGTTTGTGTTGAGATTTACATCCCTGTCAACACTATTTAAGTAATTTTGGAGACAATACTAACGATTTTGTGGGCCTTTTCCCTGACACTGAGATGAAATGACATCTCAGGCCCTATAACCCCCACAGAAACCAATAGGGTTGAAGGAGCGGCCCAACTTACACCACTTTTCCTCGTAAGGCTTAAACATACTAAGCGGTAATTACCAGGTGAGTACTAGCTCTGCGTTTGAAGCACCAATTGCAACCCAGTCTATTTCTCCAAGCCCCAATGGGTGGGTCTCAGTGCGCTATGCCTAAAGTAGCTGGATGAGTGACAAACTGTGTAGACTCTGATAAGATGCAGCAGAATCTGGGTTTACACTGTTTGCTTAGGCCTATCTATCCAAATAGATACAGTAAATATGGTACATTGTAGGTTAAACCCCTGTCACACTATGCGGCGTTTCCACTGCGATGGAATGGCGTTGTTTATTTTTCCAGAACACCGCGAGATCGCAAGAAATATGGGAGGTTTTTCGTGAACATGGACCTGTCATGGTGTCCTTAGTTAATACAGCGACCAAGACATTGCTACGGAGCTTACATGGCGATCTTTCGCGATTCTGCGGCGTTCTTGATGGCGATTGTATGCACTCTCACTGCGCAGCCACTGTGGCACTAACACTGTGTGCACTGCGCTTTTACGGCGCTCACAATGCGCTTTTACGCCGCTCACACTGCGCTGACGGCATGTTGAAGATGTTCGTTTGCACTATAAAGCAAAGTGTAAACAGACATCTTCATCAGTCAAACAGTTTTGTTTGTTTTGAGGTTTAACATCCCCATCAAGACAGTATAGGTCATTTGAGGGAGATGTTGCTTCCATTTTTGTGAGACTTTTACTCGACATTGAGATGAAATGACATCTCAATCCCTGTCGCCCAATGAAACCAATAGGGTTAATAAGCATGGATGGTCCGACTCGCGCCCCTTTGCCTGGGCAAGCTTAGATCCCCTAAGTGGTTTACCAGTACTCATGTCCACCGCCATCACTGCAAGCAGGCGCAAGTCAACCTCCATTACCTTATCAACCCCAGGATGAGTCACCACAGCAGACAGTTAACTCAATCAAACTTTACGTTCCACAGTGTACTCTAGCCACTGTTTATACAAGCAGGCGCCCCCCGCCGATCTGGACTGGAAGAAATAGATGGACTGCATGATGCTTCAACGGAGAGCTGAAATCGACCGCAAATGGGTACTGGTAAACCGCATAGAGGATCTAAGCCTGCCCACGCAAAGCGGTGTGAGACGGGCCGTCCATGCTTATAAACTCTTTTGGTTTCATTGGGCGACAGGGCTTGAGATATCTATCTCAATGGCAGGTAAAAGTCCCACAAAATTGGAAGCAACGGCACCAAGATGACCTATACAGTGTTGACCGGGACGTTTAACCTCAAATCGATCGATCAATTAATCAATTATACAAGTGGAGCTTATAAGGCGTTGTAGGAGACCTCCGTGCACCCCTGCCGAGCTCCTGTAGCCGTAGTAGGAGACCATATGTGCTGCTATGGCAACCTTACGGCGACCTCACTGCGCTTTTATCAGAACGCTGAGCGACGGCCTTTGTTTTGAGCATGCTCAAAATGAGCGACGGCGCTTGGTGTTCTATGTGATCCCAACTGCATTGCTACTGCGAGGTTTGCGATCGTACTGTGCCAACTACCCATTTTGGGGTTTCCGGTACAAAATGGGTTAACAGCCATGTATTAATTAGCAAAACAATGAATTTCACATGCTGCTAAAACATGGATAATCATGCTTGTATTTGCTATCCTGTCAAAGTAAAAAACATTATGGAAGCCAGTCCTGTAACCTAATGGGGGAAAATATTGTTTGATAGTGATACAAATAAGATACCCTTTTCAATGATGCACATCTACTTTTTCCCATTTTAGATAAAACCTTCCAACTCCCACACACCCACCCTACTGCCACTGAACTTTGCGTTACAACCCCCACTCATCGGGGCTTGAAGAAATATATGGGCTGCATGATGCTTCCATGCAGAGCTGAATCCGACCTGCACACGAGTACTGGTAAACTGCTAAGGCAAAGCTGTGCGCGTCAGACTGTCCATGCTTATAAACCCTATTGGTTTCATTGGGCGACAGGGCTTGAGATGTCATTTCATCTCAATGTCGGGTAAATTTAAAGTCCCACAAAATTGGAAGCAAAGTCTCCAAAATGACCTTTACAGTGTTGACAGGGACGATAAACTTCAAATCAAACAAACAAAACTGAATTTTGCAAGAGCATCGAACTATGACAGAAGATACTTCTTAAGTAAACAGTACAAGTTGTGTTTTGACCTGGTTTCAAAGACTAAATCTGCAGAAGAATTTACAAAAATTAGAATCCAGACCATGTCAAGAAACTCGGACAAAATTATATGTTGTATATGAAGAGTGACCAAAGGTAATTTTATCATCACTTTATTTCACAAGTGAGTGAGTGAGTGAGTTTTAGTTTTACGTCCCACCAACAGCTAAGGTCATACGGAGACGGGACCTCGGTTTAAAGACTCATCCGATAGTCTGGAGAAGCCCGGGATCGATCCTGCGATCCCTGGTTTACAAGGCGAGTAGCGTTACCACTGCACCACGGAGGCTTCTTTTATTTCACAAGACAAAGATTATTATTCACTTAAGGGATGCGACAACTGGTGACTATTTTGAGACACATATCTGCGACAGAAAACGCGACATTGGGACCATTTTCACATTCCGGTTAATTGTGATTAAGACATATTTGCGAAAGTCGCACGAATGTTGTACGATTATCGCACAAATCAGTGGTGATGACTCTAGCACAAGTTGGCACACATGTTGCATGACAATCACACGACAGTCGCCCGATATTCGCGAGACACTCACGTGATGTTTACACAATGAACTTGTGAACATTTATCACCAACTACTGTCCCACAATGTTCTTGCGAACGTCATGCGAATGTCGCTCGAAGGTCGTACAACAGTCGCAAAAAACTGATTAAAACCACAGTCACAAATAACCATTTGAGCCAGGCCCGAATACTTAGTGACTGATTTGGGGTGAAATTGGGCTGGAGTCCAGCCGGCATCCTGCCTAATGTTGGGGCGTCGTAGGTGGTCGGGAGGGGCGCGGTGAAATTTTAACTCACACTTAAAATTCTCATCGAATTCTCTCCAACTTCTAGGTCGGTGGCACACCGAACAAGAGGGCCATGATGGCCCTGGATCGCTCACCTGATCCACACTGTAGAAATGAAATGGTAGGTAATATACTAAGGGCCGTCAGAAGGAACATATATGTTTATGCTAAATATGAAGGCTCTATCTCAAATGGTTCAAAAGTTACGATAAAGTAGGTCAGAGGTCAAGGTCACAGGTCAAACTTTTTGTATGGATGTGAAACCTTTGTCACAAGGAATATACATGCCAAATATGAAGGCTCTATCTCAAATGGTTCAAAAGTTATGATAAAGTAGGTCAAAGGTCAAGGTCACAGGTCAAACTTTTTGTATGGATGTGAAACCTTTGTCACAAGGAATATACATGCCAAATATGAAGGCTCTATCTCAAATGGTTAAAAAGTTATGATTAAGCAGGTCACAGATGAAGGTCACAAGCCAAAATTTTTTTGCATGAGTGGGAAGACCTTGTCACAAGGAACCTACATGCCAAATATGAAGGCTCTATCTCAAATGGTTCACGAGTTATGATAAAGTAGGTCAAAGGTCAATGTCACAGGTCAAAATGTTTGTTCTGGTGTGCAGCCTTCATCACAAGGAACATACATGCAAAATATGAAGGCTCTATCTCAAATGGTTAAGTAGGTCACAGGTTATTTTTTTTTTGTATGAATGGGAAGCACTTGTCACAAGGAACCAAAAATGAAGGCTCTATTTCAAAAGGTACAAAAGTTTTGACAAAGCAGGTCAATGGTCAAACAATTTTGTATGAGTGGGAAGCCCTTGTCACAAAGAACTTACATGCCGAATATGAAGGCTTTATGTAAAATGGTTCAAAAGTTACTACCAAGTACAGTAGAATCTCGGTGATTCGAACGCCGATTTTTCGAAACTACCGATTTTTCGAAGACGACTGGCGGTCCCGACATTTTTCTCTATAATTTATTGCAAAAATATTACCGATTTTTCGAATTTCGTTTTTTTTAAAAATTCGATTTTTCGAACAGTTTCGTCGGTCACAATCAAAGAAATTCTTATTAAAATCCCCTGTTTAATTCGAAATATTACTTGGCTAATCAAGGTCACACATCGCAATTTTGCGGCGAGTTCGATTGTTACACTTCACACCCGACTGACTTCAAGAATTAGTAGATGCAGGTAATTAACACCGGATTAACGGCCACACTACAGGTGATGATCCTTTATTGAGTAATTGGTGTCTTTAATTGATTTCGTCCGCAATGAATATTTTATTTGGTGTTTTTATGTGTTTTAATTACGGTACATTATTGGGTGTTTCAACGGACCAGTGGTTACAGCGAAAATTACAATTCTGATAAAACTGAAAGTAGACGAATTTCCTGAACACTTATGAACTTTTTTGAGAGTGAATATAGGGGCAAAAAGTGAAACAAAATTGACTAGAAACCTGAAGTTAGGCCTTTTCGATTTGTATCAGCCAGTTTATTACAGACTGATACAAATCTTCGCTAGCTGTCAGTGTTTGTCAGTTCTGTTGTTCTTTTTGCGGGGTTAAATATTTCGTCAGTAAAATGGTTTAGTAAATTGCATTCAACCTTCATTTTTGTTATTGTTGATGGCTGTAAATAACAAGAGGCCCATGGGCCACTATGCTCACCAGAGCTCAGGTAGGCACTGCCCATCCTGCCCAATGGCAGCCATGTATTTTAACATGATAGCATTTTAATCCACCAAATGAACCCCCATGTCCAAATGAGCACCCATGTGGACTCAGCATCTGAAAAGTTAGGCCTTTTATGAAGTAGAGGGGTTGGGGCATGGACCCAATGGAGCCCTGGTTGGTATCACTAAATGCGTCTTGTCATAAGAAACAAAAATATATATGGTTTAGCAGTGGGGATCTGTAAGGCCTCTTTAACAGTTGAGGGGTTGGGGCATGCCCTGTTGATCCCAGGAAAGCCCAAACTGTTGTCCCTAAATGTGTCTTATCATAAGGACCAAGTATATATATGGTTCAGTGCTGGGAATCTGACCGGTTTCAGAGATTTGAGGCCCTTTTATGAAATAGGAATGGCCCCTGCGGACCCCGCTACAGTAGGTGTGCTAATAATAAGGAACAAGAACATATATGATTATGGGGTGGGGATTTGAATGGTTTCTGAAATATAAAGCCTTTTATGAAATGGAAGGGCGGGGCACATTGCCTCAGCACAAAGAGACCTCCAGGTTGGTGTGATTGAACGAGTCTTATCATAAGGAACAAGTATATGGTTTAGGGGTGGGGATCTGAACTATTTCTGATATATATGGCTTTTAATGAAGTAAAGCGGTGTGGCATGGCCTGGGCGTGCCCCGGGGACTCCCAAGCTGGTGTCACTGAATGCGTCTTATCATAAGAAAGATGAATATATATGGTTTAGGGTGGGGCTAAGAACATTCTCTGAGATATAAGGCCTTATGTGAAGTGGAGGGGTGGGGCAAGGCCCAGGGAGACTCCCAGGTTGGTGTCAATGAATGTGTCTTATCATAAGGAACAAGACTATATATGGTTAAGGGGTGGCCATCTGTAGGGTTTCCGAGATATTGTGATATTATGAAATGGAGGGGGTGGGGCATGGCCCCAGCATATCCCTGGGAACCCCCAGGTTGGTGTTACTGAATGCGTCTTATCATAATGAACAAGAATATATATGGTTTAGGGGTGGGGATCTGAACAGTTTCTGAAATATATGGCCTTTTTTGAAGTGGAGGGGTGGGGCAAGGCCCCAGCGCGTCTTTGAGGACCCCCAGGTTGGTGTCAATGAATGTGTCTTATCATAAGAAGCAAGCATATATATGGTTTATGGGCGGGGATCTGTAAGGTTTCCGAGATATTGGGCCTTTTATCAAATGGAGGGGGTGGGGCATGGCCCCAGTGCATCCAGGGGCCTCCCAGGTTGATGTCACTGAATGGGTCTTATCAAAAGGAACAAGAATATATATGGTTTAGGGGTGCGAATCTGAATGGTTTCCGAGATATTGGGCCTTTTATAAAGTTGAGGGGGTGGGGCCTGACCTGTGCGCATTCCTGACGACCCCCAGGTTGGTGTTACTGAATGCGTCTTATCAATAGGAACAAGAATATATATGGTTTAGGGGTGGGGATCTGAACAGTTTCTGAGATATATGGCCTTTTGTGAAGTAGAGGGGTGGGGCAAGGCCCCAGCCCATCTCTGAGGACCCCAGGTTAGTGTCAATGAATGTGTCTTATCATAAGAAGCACGCATATATATGGTTTAGGGGCGGGAATCTGTAAGGTTTACGAGATATTGGGCCTTTTATGAAATGGAGGGGGTGGGGCATGGCCCCGGCGCATCCAGGGGACTCCCAGGTTGATGTCACCGAATGGGTCTTATCATAAGGAACAAGAATATATATGGTTTAGGGGTGGGGATCTGAATGGTTTCCGAGATATTGGGCCTTTTATTAAGTGGAGGGGGTGGGGCATGACCTCGGCGCATCCCTGAGGACCCCAAGGTTGGTGTTACTAAATGCGTCTTATCAATAGGAACAAGAATATATATGGTTTAGGGGTCGGGATCTGAATGGTTTCTGAATTATATGGCCTTTTATGAAGTGGAGGGGGTGGGGCATGGCCCCGGCACAACCTGGGGGACCCTCAGGTTGGCATAAAAGCATATGGCTGAAAGAATTTTACTCAAGAAACATTTCTATAAAAGTTTTGTCCAAATATCTGCAATGACTTGGCAGTAAATGCCATTTTTCAATTTTCCCCATTATAAGTCTATGGAAACTCTAAGTTGCCATAGCAACCAAACTAATGGGCCGATTTTCATAAAAAACACAAACTTTCAATCCCCCTGCCCAAGGATGCTACAGATAAAATTTGGGCTGAATCGGTCCAGTGGCTTCAGAGAAGAAGATGTTTGAAAGTGTTGACGTCAGACGACGACGACGACAACGACAACGACGACAACGACGACGACGACGACGACGACGCCGGACAACTGCCTATCCTATAAGCTCCCCCGGAGCCTTCGGCTCTGGTGAGCTAAAAATGTAAGTTCAAGTTTTATTATTATTTCCTGCTTTCATAGCCCTGTCAAGCATAAAAGACGATGAGATTAACCTTCACGTACCTCATTTTCTTTAATGCTTTGGCAGTTATTACCGTTTCTTTATCATAGCGCCGAAATGAAGTTCGAATTATAGTCACTAAAAGTTTGAATTGCATTGAATAAAAAAATCCGAACATATCCGAAAATTGCCGATTTCGATAATTCGAAGGAATTCCTGTGGTCCCTTGCATTTTGAATTATCGAGCTTTGACTGTAGGTCAAAGATCAAGGTCATAGGTCCAATTTTTATAAGGGTGGGAAGCCCTTGTCACAAGGAAACTACATGCCAAATATGAAGGCTCTGTCTGAATGGTTCCAACGTTTTGTCAAAGTAGTCAGAGGTCAAGGTCACAGGTCAAAATTTTTGTATGGGTGGTAGGCCCTTGCCAGGAGGAACATACATGCCAAATATGAAGGCTCTATCTCAAATGGTTAACAAGTTATGATAAAGTAGGTCAAAGGTCAATGTCACAGGTCAAAATGTTTGTTTTGGTGTGCAGCCCTCATCACAAGGAACATACATGCAAAATACAAAGGCTGTATCTCAAATGGTTAAAAATTTATGATAAGGCAGGTCACAGGTTCTTTCTTTTATGTATGAATGGGAAGCCCTTGCCAAAAGGAACCAAATATGAAGGCTCTATTTCAAAAGGTACAAAGGTTATGACAAAGCAGGTCGAAGGTCAATGACAAAGGTCAAACAATTCTGTATAAGAGGGAAGCTCTTGTCACAAGGAAATTACATGCCGAATATGAAAGCTTTATGTAAAATGGTTCAAAAGTTACGACCAAGTAGGTCAAACTTTTTGTATGGGTGGGAAGCCCTTGTCACAAGGAACCTACATGCCAAATATGAAGGTTCTAGCTTAAATGGTTCAAAAGTTATGAGAAAGTAGGTCAAAGGTCAAGGTCACAGGTCAAAATTTTTGTATGGGTGGGAAGTCCTTGTCACAAGGAACATATATGCAAAATATGAAGGCTCTAACTCAAATGGTTAAAAAATTATGGCAAAGTAAGCAATGGTTCAAAAGTTATGATAAAGCAGGCCACATGTCAAGGTCAAGGTCACAGGTCATTTTTTGTATGAATTGGAAGCCCTTGTCACAAGTAACCTACATGCCAAATATGAAGGCTCTATCTCAAATGCTTCAAAAGTTATGGCAAAGTAGGTCAAAGGACAAGGTCATAGGAAAAAAAAAGTTCAGCTATTTTCCAAATAAATATCAAAGATTAGCATAACCTGTCACCCCTAAATTTCAAAAAGGATACCTGCTATAGAGAAGGAGGAAGATTCCATTTGGTACAAAAAGGGTTAAAACACCACAAAGCACTGGGTATTTCAACGGTGGATGAAAACTGGAGTATCTAGAGAACTACCTGATCTCTGTTTGGATAATCACGTGACCCAAGCTAGGCTTGAACCTACAGTGGTGGGAGACCTAATGATTAAGAGACAGCATACTTACCCACTAGGCCACAGAGGCCAGTTTTCCAACAAGATTTAACAAAATATCTCATATGGTATATGAAAAATTCATCTGTTTCAGTTGTGCTAGTTGTTTTTGGGCTAAGAAAGCCATACAAGGAATTATTCAATGGTTCAAATTGATTGCTGTTATTGCATTATCAACAGGAAGCCTGATCTGAGAAAGCCGAATTAAGAGACAGGAAACTGAATTTTCTTGGAGACAGTTTTCTCATACCGTATTTTATAATACCCTTAAACTCATTGTATACTGGTGGACTCTTCCATTGGGCAAGTCCATTTTTTACATTTAAGGGATGTCAGGTCTAATTTTATTCAATCCTGTTAGCAATTAGTGTTAGACCCAATTCATACCCTCCGATCAAGTCTTCACTCTATGCCTGTATAAAAATACCGTAAAAATCCTAAAAATTCAAACACCTTGAGGACTTGCTATTTCTCCTAAAATTTTAAAAAAATTGTTTCATGATTCAGCAAGGAGTTCCAAAAGTGCAACGGAATTGCAAACAGTGTGACCCTGATCAGACTGCTCCTTTAGGAGCAGTCTGATCTGGATCTGCACTGTTTGCTTAGGCCTTTCTGTCCCAAAACTTAGGACCATAAAGGTATGTCCCCTTTACTCTGGTTTCCAGTAAGAATAGGTTAAACTAATGTATTCATCCTAAGTATTGGGACAGACAGGCCTATGCAAACAGTGCAGACCAAGATCAGACTGATCAGGGTCTACACTGTTTGCCATTCCATCTACACTATTATGGACACCTTTCTGGATCAAGAAACAAATGTGAAAAAAAAATCAGGAGAATTACAGTAAGTCCTAAAGGTGTCTGAATTTTTACGATTTTTACAGTAATGTCAGAAGTGGTGTCATATTAGCTCCAGATATGGTGAAATAGCAACCATGGTTGACCATGGCCATCATGGTTTTTGATGGTCTACCATAATTTTTGATGGTCAGCTGTCAAATACTGTCACTATAATAATGCCCCAACTATACGCTTTCCCACAAATTCCCAAATTTTCAAAGGGCCATAACTGAAGAAATATTTTCAGAATGATCATCAAATTCTGTGGTGCCATTTAACAAACCATGGTCAACCATGGTCCCAGAGCCAATAGAATACCATGGAAAAAAATACTTAATGGTAATTTTAAATGACCATCATTTTTGCCTGGGAATTAAGATAATTAAATGATATATCCTTGTATATTGTTAAAAACAATATGAGTACCTTTTTAACCCATTTAGTACCAGATACCCCAAAACGGGTAACTGGCAAACAGTGGCGTCTGCTCAGGGCCTACACTGTTTCCTAAAAGTTCAGTCATTTTCAAAATAAATTTTTAAGAAAACACAACCTGACACCCCTAAATTTTTAATGGATTTAATTCCTGCTATATATTAGGAGGATGATTCCATTTGGTACAAAAAGGGTTAATGAACTTTTCTCAATACAAATCCAAA